>JARJCV010000016.1:0-404875 GCA_029281435.1 Mycena haematopus | reverse complement strand
GTCTGTGGAAGTCGGCGGTGGTTTCGTTGGGGAGTTTGGGCATTTTTTCGCGGAGATGGTGGTGGTACGAAAGCAAGAGAGATTTAGCCGAGCGGAGTTTCAAATCCGTTTTTTTATTCGGTTGACTTCTTTTGATCCGCGATCCCAACTCCGTATCTAATCTTAGGGCCTCAAGGTTCGGCCCTAAGAGGGGGATACTGTCAGGTCCCGTACCGGGACCGGCCGGACCCGGGTTGCTATTCCACCGGCCGACTTATTCCGCGGATCCGTCTCTCTAATCTTTGCCATCCTATTGGATCTTATTGTTAAAGGTCATCCTTATTGTCTCTACATCTTCTTCATCTCCGGATGACTCACATCCCTTATTGTCTTTATTGTACTTCCGGATCAATCTCGGATTTTGACTTTAGTATAAATATGTAGTATTGTATAGAAGTAGTCTGAGTTCGAATATCGACTTAGTTGGTTCCCTATTGCCTTCTCCCTCTAGTCTTTGTCTCTTCGGAAATCGGGCCTCGGGCGTACTGACGGGCGCAGCGCACGAGCTGAAGCCAAGCCCGCATTCAGTCGGAACCCGTCTCGGCCGCCGGACCCGGCGGATCCGGAACACCGCACTTGACATCCGCAAACTCTTTCTGGATTACTCCACTATGAGACTGCTTCACATGGCACAGAATGGATATTATCCCTTGATGTTCCTTTGTTCACTATGATGCCTCTGACTATGAAACCGTCATTGGGATCCAGAACCACCTGTATAGTAGTCGGAGGTAGCCAGTATGGGAGTTTCTGGATACTCATCCACAGAAGTTCTGGATAACGTAAAATCGTAGTCCCTGGTCTACTAACGTTGGGTTCGTTATAAACCCTGAGATGTGCATGAGATATTCAGTAACAACCCAAAATTGGTGAATTTCAGGCGTAGGCGAAATCACTGCTTATCACCGAACCGGATGTAGTAGAGCCCAGAAACCCGGGAGTGATGGGACTGAAGGGATATTGATGTACGCTCACTGGGAACGCAATCATAAGGGAAGCAGGCCCAGCAGGAAGTCGACTAGAAGTCGGAAGGGAAGTGAAGCAAAGGTAGGACCGTGGGAATAAACCCAGAGGTCACAACTGGAAGTGGAAGTGATTCTGGAAGTGGGCCGGAGGTTAGGCTTGAGCGCAGGAATAACCCTGGAGGTCAAGACTGGAAGGGAAGTGTAACCGGAAGTAGACCAAGGTTAGGTGGAAGCTCGGAAGTAAACCTCAGGGGTCACAACCAGAATGGAAGTGGATCCAGAAGTAGACTGGAGGTTCAGTGGGGGATCTGGGGTAAACCCCGGAGGTCACTACTGGAAGGGAAGTGAATCCAGAGTGGACCGGAGGTTCGGCAGGAGATCAGGAATGGTCTGGAAGATATAATGAAAGAGGAAACACTCAGTAATCCTTCATTGCGTAAAACCTCTGTAGGCCCGAGATTGAGTGTCGGGACTATAGGAGGATGACCGGAGGGTTCCGATGCCAGGAACATAGGTATCGGATTGCTGTTTAAAGGGTAGGGCTATGCACGGTGTGCGACTGAAAATATGTTCCCCTTAGAGTTCTATAATTTGTTGATAATCACAGAATGTCTAAGTTTGAGATTTATGTTCCAAAGAATTGCCTTTTTTGAGGATTCTAGGAGGCAGGATTTCAAATGAGGGACTTGCTTATATTAGGCTGGCCAAAGATTCCGTCGCGGCTTCCGTGACTGTTGTGACAACTTCCAATGTCTCTTTGTTAACAAAATGATAGGCCGTTCTTATTAATGAAAGGAAATCCAGTAAGTACACAATAAAGCGTAGAAAAGCAATTTGATATTCTCAAATATTGGTTTACAGGGGGGTAAGTAAGTGTTTAACTAAATTTATGTGCTCCTTTTATAGAGTCTGTTATGAGTCATATACTAACGAGTCACGAATTTATGAGTCATAAATTATGACTCAGCTGCACGTGGACGTGATGAAGTCCGACTAACTCCGATCGGCCGATCCTCTATTTCTTCGCACTTGTGTACAATTTCTTTCTCTTCAAATTTTTATTGTTGTTAGCACTTTCTTGGCAAACACTTTTCCTGTAGGACAACGGATATAACATGTTTGGAACGCCATATATCTGTAGATCTTCTTTCAAAGAACTTGTTTCACATTTTTCACTTTCATTCCAAGTTAAAAAAGTGGTGAAAATATTTCAAGTTTTAACCTCCTTTTTTGGCCAAAAAAATCTATAAAACCCAAAACATCTTTCACCAGGTTTAGCACAGAAAGACTTGAAATGCTCAACCAGTAGGGGAAAGGATGAAAGAAGAGGAAACATGTGAACGGCTGCAAAACTTAATGATTGGAGTGGGATTCGAACCCACGCCCCGGAGGACTAGATACAAGCACCTGATTCTAGCGCCTTAGACCACTCGGCCATCCAACCAGCCCTAAAATAAGAGCTAAACAGTACCATAAGGTTTGCTAAAAATGAATCCAAGTGAAACAATGTAGCTCATGTAAGAATTATCCAATCCAACCATCCCTCCAACGGACTACGAAGAGTTTGTTATTTACGAATTATATATGTACGCTAAGAGCCAAAGAAAACAACGGTAATATAGTTGAACCCAGAACACCGGAAAAGGAAAAATTTCAGTGAGGTTAGAAAGGCTACTGAATGTAGTATATCTGTTTCAAATTTAATTTTACTGAAAGTCCGATTTTCCGAATTTGTGAAAGAGGAGTTGAAAGATGTACTTTCGAGTCCTTTCAAACTGGTGAAATACATACTTTATAAGACGCATGAAAGCAGTATGAAAGCTCAACTTTCAACACACCTTTCAAAGAAGACCAAAAAAGGAAGAAAAGCAAAAACTGAAAAACCCCTGATTATGAAAGGTAATTGAAAGTTGAACTTTCATCACTGCCATGGCTTGAAGTACATATTCAGATTTCGAAGGTACTCGAAAGACATCTGTTGTCTTTCACATTCTGATCACCAGTATATCTGCAGCAGTACATTCATAGCCAATCACTGAAATTTTTTTTTCCGTGTAGAGCGATAACAAGAAAGGAATTGACAGTATGCAGCATGACAAGAAGAAAGGAACTGACGATATCAAAACAATACTACCACCCGCGCGCATGATAATCCGACGTATTCGCCCAGCTGAGATTCCGCACGAGCTTCTTCTTGGGCCCGCCGTCGGGCACAGGTGGGTCCATTGGTAGCGCGTCACGGCGCTCTGTCCCAGGCGCCCTCGGCGTAACCCGTACAAGGCTCTTCTCGGGCTGACGGCCCTGCCCAGCGCCCACGGCCTCGCTCGGAACATTCACCGTGCTCTTCGTCCGACGCGGCTGCGGCCCAATCGTGTCGGTCCGACTCAGATTACGCTGCCACAGCAAATTATGTCGGACGCTCTCGCTCATCTCGTTGCGCAACATCTGCCTGCGTGTCGTTCGCGGGGTCGACGGGGGTGCAGGGGCGGGGAGGTTATACGGGAATCCCACTGGCCCGGTTGTCATCGATCGGTTCAGTGGCGGGAGTTGCGGAGCATAATCCGGGACGACGTTGGGCTGGTTGGAGCCAGTCGCCCATGGTACATCACCTGCCTCCTCGAACAGCCGGCGGCGCTCCGCCTCTGCCGCATCGACGCCGTTAGTGGTACTGCTGGGCTTGGCGCGGGAGAGGAAAACGCGCAGCCTCTCCTGCGCCACGCTCTCGGATAGCTGGCCGTCGTCGCGGCCCTTGCTCTTACCCCGCCCGTCCGCGTCTGATTCCTCGTCATCGTCATCATACTCCATCTCCGCCGGCGGACCTTTAGGTCGGTATCCGCCACTCCGCCCCACGCCTGCACTCGGGCTCCCGTTTTGCGTCGTCGTGCTCCCAGCTGTGAGGGGAGGCTTCAAAGCATCGGGCCCACCAACACTAACAACTGGCTCTGCGACCCTGCTCTTCCCAAGCGACCCACTGGCGCCTGCACCGCCGAAATGCGGTGGTAACGCGCTGCTCGACAACGCACGCTGGATCCCAGGGCGACGGGGTGGTGGCCCAGTGTGTTGCTGCTGTCGAGGTGACGGTGGTGCAGTAGCCTGGGGCGGTGGCTCGCGCCTTGCCGCTGGTTGCTGTTGCTGCTGCTGCTGCACCGCGGTGGCCGGCGTGGGTGGAATGGGGGAAAGCTCCGCCCCGCCCGTTGACGGGGGCCGAGCAGAGCTCATATGCAGTCCCAGCCCGCCAAACCCTCCGGGACGCGAGCGCAGCGCCGGCACCGCGCCGACGCCGTTCTGCTGTTGGAGCTGCTGTTGCTGCTGGCGGTACTGTTCCGCTACACCTGGCTGTGGCACCCGCGGGCCCCCAAGCAGGAGGGTGAGGCCGCCGGGGCGCGAGCTCGCGAGTTGGGTCAAATTCTCGTAGCTGACGCGCGGCGCCTTGGCAAAGATATCGCGCTTACGCTGCGCCTCGAGCATTGCACTCGAGATGGATGTCGCACTCATGGTCGTCGTGAACGCATGTGCACGGGCAGTGCGTGCGTTTTGCGCAGACGTCGTGTGATGGTGCTTCACCGGGGCGGCGCCGGCATTGGCGAGCGCGGGGAGATGCCCAGCGGAGCGATGAGGGCGTGTCGGGAGCTGGCGTAGATCCGTGCTGGCAGCGGCCGCACCAGTACTATGCCCACGAGAGTGGCCAAGCTGTGGAGGTGGCTGCTGCTGGAGCGACGGCGGCGGCGCCTTAGAATTGGTGGTGGCCGCATTCTGCTCCACACTCTCACTCTCCTCATCCTCCCACCCTCGTCATCCTGCTCCGTCTGTTCTACCTCCCCCCCATCTGCGCTCTCAGCGCCTTCCGCGCTCTCATCATCTTCGTCGCTCCACTCATCCTCCTCGTCGCTCATCATCTGAACGGTAATCCGCCTGCTCATCGTGCGCTCCACCAGTTGCGCCCCAGCGTCGATGTTCGAAGGCAGATTCGAAGTCACCCCAAACACGCCGAACTGCTGCGCATCCTTCGTCGCACGCGTCCCGCCCTTGCGCGAGCGGGACCGTGAATGTTGACTCCGTAATGCGGAGCGCGCGGGCTGCTTCCCTCTGACACGCATACGTGCATGCGATGAGGATGTCGCAAGGGAACTCACCGAGCGGGCATCGTCGGCGTGCGCAGGGGTAGCAGCGGGAGCTGCGGGTTGTCGGCCGTTTACCTGTGGCTCCCTGTTGGGGGTCATCTAGAAAAAATAAATGCCAACGACCTCTAACGAAGAGAAAGGGCTTACCTCCAACCCCAAACCGATTCCGCCGAGGTACGGCGCTGATATCGAGCGAGGGGGTGGCAGGGCTGGTGGCGGCTGTTCGATGGACAGCTTCTTCGCCTCCGAGGGCGACTTTTGCTGCTGCGACTGTGGCGGTACTTGCACCTCCTCCGATGACGAACTTTGTCTCCCCCCGTTCCTCGCTTGGCCGCGTCCCCGGCCACGTGCATTACCCAGCCCGCGCTCCGGCCCATGCACAAAAGTACCCTGGGCTTGGTCGCGCTCGCGCGAACTGTCGCTCCCACTGCTGCTCGACTGCGATCTCTGCCCATTCTCGTACGAGTTGCTCGTCCCGCTTGACCGCGAAGAGCTGTGCGAGCTCCCGCTCGTACCGGCATGCGCAGCCAAGTAGAATTTGCTGCCTGTATTAGTTTTCGGCATGGGCTGCACAGGAACACTGAGGTCACGGCCACCCAGAGGCAGGATGTGCGTCGATTGAGGCGCGTAGGAGATATGGGGCGCTGCAGGATCAAGCGGAGGGAAGACAGGTGAGCCCATGCCGCGTGTTGCAGAGCGAGGAAGGAATAGTGGGCCTGGGGGCTCGGCGCGCCGAGCAGACTCGGGTGGCGAAGGGGTTGGTGGGGTGAGCGGCGCGAGTGACCGCGGGGCCGCCGGAGGTGCGGATGCGGCGAGGAGGGGCGTGGCGGGAGGCGTGGGGTGTGGGGTCAGGTTCGGGGTTGGAGTAAGAACAACGAGCTTAGGAACGTCTGGAGGATGTTGCTGCACCGTAGGAGATTCGATGGCGATGGAGACAGCAGAGCAGGAGGCCGAGTCAGAACTGTCAGAGGAATTGGGTGTTGGGTAAGCCACGTCCTTCTTTGCCTCCTTCTGGGGTTGGGTGAGCTTCTGGGTGGCTCCTGGGCGAACTACGTTGCAGATAATGCGTCCTGCGGGGCGAACGGGCATCGTCATCGCTGAATGGATCGATCAGAGACCGATTGGACACAAATTAGTGGTTGCAACTGACACTTTCTGGGAGCGATATGGAAGAACGGCGAGGCGGCAGCGCTGCGGCCTGTATTATCTGTGCTGCTAGATTTTGCATTGCTTGAATCGTCGCTGCAGACTGATTCCGGGGTTGGGGGCCATGACCCATCAAGACGTCTGCTGTGGGGCAAATCGCGAAAGGCCAAGCGCCAGGAAATGTTCTCGAGCCGCCGGCCGTCCTGCAGCGAGTTCTTGGACTTTGAGAAGACTAGAATAATATTTTTATAATTATAATTAATGGCATGAGAACATAACGGGACACGGACCGGACCAGAGCTGGAGGGCGTCCTGGGTGTCGAGGGCGTCGTGGGCAACGACGAGCAGAGGGGCCGGGGTTTTGCCCATTCTGGTGGCGTTGCTGCTGGGCGTGTCGACGGAGTGGTGGTTGGTTGGTGGCAAGGATGGTACCGGACTATTCTCGGCCCGCATTGCCGGCGACTGCCGCTCACATGATCCAGATCACCTGAGCAACACACCGCTTGTCCCGGGTGTCTCAGGTGAGACAGTCGTGCCTCAGGTTCGTCAGTGTCAGACAGCTAGCTTGGGCCTGGTGGGAGAACGAGACAAGTCTCAATGGGTTTACCGCATGCCCCGCAACACCCCGCGTCTTTCGACACTATTTCACTCTTGTTACCAGTTGTCAACAGTGTCAACTATCCACGGCCGCGGCCGCGGGAGCGTGCTCGAGTCAACAACCGGGATGCATATGATTCTCCTCGGACCGAATGCCTGCCCGGCTACGTCCCTTACCGACACCCGAGATTGCGCTTAACATGGACCCACAAACACACTTTTCAACTCCAACAACACTCCACCCTTCGTAGGACCTCTGTTTATCCCTTCGGAACTTAGATCCCAATTTCGCCCGATCGGCCCATTTTTGTCCGAACACATTCCGGACGGATTTGCCCACTTTTTGTCCGAACGGCATCTAGGTTGCCATGCCGTAATTCGCCAAAAAAGGGAAATTTTGATGCCCCCAAAAGCGAAAAAGCCGAAAATTTTGTTTCTGCCTATGTTTTGCGGTATTTCAGGCATCTCTGGTGCGATTCCGACCTGAATCCACCATTTGACCTGGATTTCTTGGCCCAAAAAGTCAGTTCATGTATCTCGTGGCGACGATTTTTGTCCGAACCGGATCTAAGTTCTGCGGCTCAGACCACCCATTTGTGTCCGAACTGGATCTAAGTTTCCGCCTCAAAACTGCCAAATTTTGTCCGAACCAGGATCTGAGTTCCAAAGGGATAAACAGAGGTCCTCCCTTCGTGCTCCTTTATCGACGCAACCCATACATATCCATCTATCGCATGACCTGATGGAATGAACGGTAAGACTGACGCCGTCAGCCACCAAATTACTCCGTCGGGTTTTCTGCGGCGCACGTTCATTGCCGAACCTTTAGGTTTGGCTCCCAACAGGATTTTGGTCACTCACGTTGTTTGTATGTGTATGGGATTGCACCGCCACACAAAGTTGTCTCGATGCATTTTCGACACTCACGCTGTTTGTATATGTGTGCATTTGCACCGCCACACAAAGTTGTCTCGATGCATTTTCGACACTCACGCTATTTGTATGTGTATATTTCCCAGAGGTTCGGCACCTGCCGCTTGCGGCCTTACCCCACGGTGATGTTCATACATGAGGAACTAACCCGATTTTGTCAACGGTCGAACGCGAGAAATGTTCACCGCTACATACACGCGAAAGTGTTACACTCAAATCAAAGTCATTTCCGCCGAAAAATCGAACTTGATTCAAACAGTAAACTCCATCGCAGGCCTAATAGTAGTAACGTTCTCGTCCCTACCTAATAAGCAACCACTAATCAGCATCCCCGCGAACCTATTTACCAGAACACACATTGACTCGTATCTCTTGCGATGCAGCTCACCCCCTCCCTGATCAACGCCGTTTTTGCACCCCCTACTCCCTGACCATGAAATTCTCCACTCACCCACCTCAGTCCTCAAGATGCACACTGTTGATCGATACCCTTCAAACCGCTATCAAACGGAGGGAGGCGGTATCATCTACAAGTCCGAGTCGCCCGAGCACAGCAGTGTTCATCGGCGACAGCGACAACGACCCAGAACCTGCAAGCAACGCAAGCAACAGCAGTGGATCTTGTTTCTATACTTACTTCTGCCATCCCATATCATGATGAAAGCCCGCAGGCAGTCGTTTGATTTTCGACCATTCGGCCAATCCACCTACACAGGAACTCCGCAAAATTTCACGCGGAACCAGTGCCCATCGAAGTACAACACCCGGAGTGGACGCCAATACTCGTCCTTCTGCCATTTATCTATACCCTGGAATTGATGGCCCTCAACACCAATTGTTGTCGCCTACATCTTGCCGAGAGCCCTCTCCCTCTTCACTAGTTTCCTGTGGCCACCACTCGTTAAGATTCACTGCCCTCCAGATATGCTCGGCTGACATGTCTGAGGGCGCGGAAACATCTTGATCTGTAAACACCTCAAAAAAATTCCACTACCTCCGAAATCGGCGCTCATGCCCTTGATTCATGGGTGCTCTCCTAACGTCGTACCACAATGTAGCATCTCATAACTCAGTTGGACCAATTCATGGGCGTACAGGTATTTATAGGGATATACGGACAGCGCTGGTTGGCTGAGAGGCCCAGCCCGCCTGCTGAGGGGGGACATTGGTTGCCGATGGGATTCGTTCACTATTAGTTCGAGCGATGGATCAACAAGGAAAATGGCGAGGATTTTTCTGTGCCCTGATATTTGAATTATGCAAGCGGAATGGAGAAATGTACGCGTAGTCCTAGTAGATGTTTGGCCACGCGAGGGCACGTCCAGCGGAGTCGGTTGAATTCCAATCCGTACACCATACACATCACCATTATATCGTCATCTTCTCTGCGATACCACCCTACCCTACGTACGGATCGCGAAAAGGGGATGAGCACTGTGTCTTGGGAACGATTGACTCTATTATTTAAGCGGTAAGAAACATGCCGTGTCCGAATGATACGTAGCAAGTGCATATGTAACTAGCGAATGGTCTGTGCGGATAGTCCAGAGATAAAGTAAAGTAAAAAAAAGTCCGTCCGAGCGAAAAACTCCAATCATGCCTGGCTGAGTAGAACCCGATCGACCGCCGCGTTGATCGTTGACTTGCGCGACAACAGGTCCATCCCAAAGTGCGCCTCGAGCCGACGCCGAATCTCCCGCTTCGTGATGGAGTTGAGGTCCGCGTTGCGCAGGACGGCCTGCACCTGGCGCTCCAGCTCCGCATCAGAAGGCGCGCCGTCGGGGCTACCGGTCGTCGGGATGGGGACATCGAGGTAGTTGGTGATGGGGCGCGAGTCGAACATGGACTGCGGCGTGTTGCGGCCAGACTGGGCGTACTGCACGGGGTTGTAGCCTCCGACCTGCGACGGCGAGGGCGAGTAGCTGCGCGGCTCGTAGGTAGTTTCGCGACCGTAAAGCGACGCGGTGTGCGACTCGGCGTAGCCACCCTCGTTCTTGAATCGCGGCGGCGGTACCCAAGAACCGATGCTGTGATTGGATTCCTTGTCCCACAGCTCGTTTTCCTGAGAGTGGTGGTCAACATATGTGAAGGAGATCAAAAGTGTTGCACGCACGTAGTCGTTCCAAGACTTGAGAGGAATCACGCGCGGGTCGAACTTACCTTCGTCCTGAGCCAGCGATCAGCAAAGGAGTTGACATAAAAAAAAATCACGCACATGTACAATCACTTTCTTCCCAGACTCTCCGAGCACGACACGCGTCTGACCCCACGAAAAGTCGTCCATCCTCCAGAACGAGTACAGGGGGAGATAGAACGAGAAGATGGGGATGGCGAGAATGTAGAAGAACATCCAACCAATCATGTCCCATTTGCGCCGCAGGATGAAGACGAACATCTGGATTGCGTAGACGGCTATGATCATGACGAGCGAGATTGTCTGGATGTGATCATGTTCCGCGGTGACCAGGTAGATGAGATATCCGATCTGAAAAAAAAAGACCGTGAGTGGAGGGCGTGCTATGGGAGCGAAACTCACGTAGGCAACGGTGACGGGCTGCGTCAACGTCGAGACTAAGTCGATCATGACGATAAATCGCATGGAGAAGCAACAGAACCCGCAGAGCTGCTCGAGGAAGACGAGCTCGCCGAGATTGTGCACCGTCGAGTTGATCCAGCGACGACGTTGCGAAAGAAGAATCTTCCAGTCGTCAGGCGCGACGGTGTATGCGTGGGCGTCGCGCACAAACTGCGTCTTGTACAGCGGGAAGTGCTTGAGCAGGAGCGTCGTCAGATATCGATCCTCTCCGAGGTGGAGGAGATTTTTCATGTGAAGGGTGTCGACGCGGTTCTCCGAGTAGTCCTGGATGAGCTGGTTCGAGATGAGGAGCGGCTTGTGCGTGTCTGGCGTGCGAAGGCGGTAGAGCGTGAAGCAACCGGGCAAACAGGTGACGGAGCCGAAGAGAGACTCGAACGCTTTGGCCATGTTGTGAGAGATGAAGTATTCGTAGACTTGCGCCATTGTAATGATCGACTGCTTGGCGTTGGCGAGCTGGGTCTCACCACACACGCCGAGCAGCTTCTTGTCGTGGATCATACTGTGGAGTAATGAGTTGTGCGTCCGCAGCGAGGACAGGGAGGAACTCACGAAGATATAAGACGGTTGACGGAGAACTGGTCCACAGTGGTATCGGCGTCCACCATGAATACGTACTCGTAGAAGGTGGGGTTCACACCAATGACATTCTTGATCTGGTGGTACATCTCCAGCTCGAGGGGGTTCATCGGCGAGTTGAAGTGCACCTGGGCGCTTGTCAGTCAGCACTAAGAACACGCGCGCGACAACGCACCTTATTCAAAAAGTGCATAAGCACCATCTGCGAGTCGCGCTTTCCACGATTCCCTGGACGCGAGCGCTCCGTCGGCTTACCAACCTTGACGAGCACAAGATACGGCACGACATGCCCCTTGCACTCATACAGTCCGGAATACACTTTGCCCATATTATGCTGCTTCGCACCCTCGCCGAGCGACAGGAAGCTCAGCGGCTCGGGGTCGAGATTCGGGTCCGCGCCGAGGATATCGAGCACGATGCGCGGCGTGGGGCGGTCGTTCCCGGAGCCGACGATCATGCCGTCGCAAATGATCAGAAGCAGCTTGCGCTTGTCGTCGTACTTCAGCTGCGCGAGCGAGTCGATCGTGCGCCGCAGGGAGGCGTCGCCCTCGGTATAACAGGGGACCTGGCAAATCACAAACTTGTCGTGGTCCTCGGGAGCGCGGACGCCCGCGAGCGAGATGGAGGCGAGGAACTTGAAGCCGATGACGGAGACCATGATGATGGAAAGGATGAGCAGGAGGTACGTCGAGAAGATGCACTTCGCCGAGTCTCGACTGTCGACGCGGCCCACGGTGAACAGGTTCCGAAGACACACTTGCTGCCGCGCGAGCTGCTCGGCGGTGAGCCCGTTCCCGACGAGGTTGTTGATGTTCTTCGTGACGTCCCCGCCTGCATTGAACTTGAAGATATCGACGACGAGTGAGGACATGAAGTCCGTGTCGGCGTTGGGCGGGTCCTGCCCTGCAGGAGCCTTGAGACCGCGCGGGTTCTGTATGTATCCGGTGAGATCGTAGACGAGCCCGTTGTAAATCGCGATGGAGCTCCCGTTGGTAGCGCGCGTGCGGATTTCTTTCGGCGTGACGCCTAGGAAGCCAACGCGCGAGATCCAGCGCATCTGAACCATGCTCTCAAAATACCAATCCGGGCGTGAGTCGTTGGTGAAGAAGCGAAAGTCGTGGTACTGCGAGTTCTGGTCGGTGTTGTTGGACGAGGTAAAGGTTACGTAGGGGCTGACGCCGCCGTCTACACCGTTGCACAGCGCGCTGACCTGCTTTTTCGTTAGCGCGGTATCACGGAAAAGGAGGGGACACCCACCTGCACAGGGAAAATACTATCCGCGCTGGTCCCGCCGTACGTCTTGAGGATCGTTTTGGACGGCACGACACTCACTGTCCGCTCATGCAGCGCCGTGATCGTATTCAAATCAAAAACCTCCCCGCGCACGCTCGTGTACACATTGTTCGGCGAAAACGCAAAGCTGTGGCTCGCGAGCTCGTTCGGGCTGAAAACATGTTCCGTCGGGCAGATCAGCCGTCCCAGCGCGACAATCACAAACGCCATGCACGCGCAGATAAACCAGATGAGCAGGTTCAGCGCGAGCTTCTCGCGCCACGCCTGCCGCACATCGCTGCGTTTCATCCGCCCGCAGTACACCAAAGCAATGTCGGGGATCCACCACGTCAAGAGGCGGCAGAGGAACGTCCACCGCCGGCGGTTGCTCGACTCCTTGTACACCTCCGTCGTCTCGCCGTCCTGTATCTCGCCCGCTAACGCATCCTTGGCAAGCAGGGGTGCGTTCCCGCCCTTGCCGCCCCCGCCGCCCTTGCCGTCCGCGCCAAACATATTCCTCGACGGCGCATACGACTCGCTCCCAAAATTCGACGCCGCCTCGTCGTCCCCCCCGCGGGCACTCGTAAACCGGCTGTGCGCATCGAACTCCGAGTCGGCGCCACCGCGCCTCAACGATCCGCGCTCGTCGTACCCCGCGTCGTCGTCCCGTTCATATAGGTCCGCGCGCTGGAACGGCGATGCATTCGCGACGAGCGGCAGCGCTGCGGTCGAGCCGTGCCCGCCGCCTCCGTACGGGTCCTGGTACTGCGTCGCACCCCATGGCGCCTCGCCCGAGTCGAGCATCGGCGACCCCGATGCATACGGCGCATAGGGATCTCCCACGCCCGCGCCTACCACCCGCTCCCGATTCCGCTTCTGCTCCTCCGCATCCCCCGCGCGCAGCTCGTCCTCAAACCGATGGAATGCCGCCTGGCTCAGATACACCCTCGTCACCCCGGGCACCAGGTCCCTCTCCCCGAGCCCAAACGCCCCCCTCGCCTGCTCCACCACCCCATACTCATCTGCTGCCACGTCGACCCCGCGCTCCGCCAACGGCTCCCGATACCGCTCCAAAAACTCGCCCATGGGCATCCCGACCTCAAACACGCCTTCCGCAGCGCGCTGCGCGACAGCAGTCAGGCCCGCGCTGCGCACCTGCCCCTTGACGCTGCGCCCCTCGAGCTGGTTCGGGAGCTGCGCCTCGTTCGGGTTGATGCAGAAGGCGTGCCACGTGTGCGTCTCCGTGAGCGTGCTGAACAGCGTGTCGAGTGCGGCGCGGAATTCGCCCGCGATGGCGCCGTTGCCGCTGGCTTTCGAGGAGTCTGCGCCGGCGTCGTCGTCCTCGGGGATGTCGTCGGCGGTGGGCGAGAGCGCGCGTTTGGGTGCATTTTTGCGACGCGTGGAGGGCGCGCGCATGGGTTTGACGGGCTGTTGCGCGGCGACGATAGTATCTTCATTGCGGGGATGAGCCTGTGTCGCGATCGCACGGGCACTGCGTTGTGTCAGCCACGCATTACAGTGGAAATAAAAACGAGTACCTAAAAAGCCCCTTGACAAACGGATTGACGCTCCCCCCTTGTCCGCCCTCGCTCTCGCCTCTTAGCAGACTCACGAAATCCGGGTTCAGCGCATCGAGGTTGCGCGCCAAAAACCCGTCCGCGCTGTACGTCACCGGGCCATTGAAGTGGCTTATCGTGAACGTCGCGCCCGCACCGACACCGCTCGTCTTGAAGCTGCTGTGGTTCCCCCAGCGCTTCGCAAACGCCTCCACCATCGTCGCGTCCGTCTTCTTCGGGGCGCGACGCGCCTGGTCGTCCATGATGTGCACGAGCCCACCCGGCTTGTTCTGCAGGAGCCGGATGCACTCGGCGTTGTCAAAGTACGGCTGCTGTAGCGAGATGAGGCGCGGGATGAGCTGCTCGGTTGTGTACTCGGCGACATGCGCCTCGAAGAGGCGATGCTGCGTCCACGCGTGGAGGCGCTCGTTGGCGAAGTTGACGCAGAACTGGTCGAGAGAGTTCGGTCGCGAGGAGAGGTTCTGGGGGCCGGGGAGGTCGAGCAGGGCGAGGAAGGTGGTGAAGTCGTCGCGGCACAGGCGCTGGTTGATGTGCTCGTTGAGCCAGGCGAAGAGGAGGGAGTAGAGGGTTTTGGCGAGGTCGTCGCGGTTGTCGGAGGCAGCGTCGGGGTCGAGGAAGACGGTGCAGAGCTCTTTTTTGACGAGCTTGGTGCGGTAGGACAGGGCCTGCTCAAGGTCACCTGGGTGCACGCCAAGAAAGTCGGCGACGAGGGCGCAGACGTCGGTGTTGCGGACGACGGCGGCGTCTTCGTTGCGGTGGCGGTCGACGATGAACTCGAGGTTGCCGAGGTGGAGGATGGCGGCAACGAGCTGGCAGGTTTGGGCGACATGACGCTTGGAGAGGCCGATAGTTTTGAGGGCGACCTTGAGCTGGTCGAAGCGCATGGCATCGTCGCTGGGACGGGAGTTGGGCCCGTTCGTGGGGCGGTGCTGACCGAGGTAACGATACGTGGTCTTGTCAAGCAGACCCAAGTGCTGGCGCTCCTCGGGGGTCGCACCGGCGACGAGGTAATAGAATATGTGGAAGTTGCGCTCGCCGTTGGGAGCGCCTGCGACACGGTTGCGCTCGAGGTAGTAGTCGAGCGTCTTGATGCCCTGCAGGCGTCCACGCTCACCAAACTGAAGCTCAGTGTACTTGCCGAATCGAGAGGCATTGGGATTGAAGAGGGTCCGCGCGTTCCCGAAAGACTCGAGCACGAACTCGGAGGCGGGGACCTGGGTGCCAAGCTTGGAGCCCTTTTTGCCGGGGTTGCTGACGCTAAGCTCGAGCAGTGTTTTGATCGCAAGACGGCGATTCTCGGACTTGCCGCTGGCCGTCTCTCCACTAATAAAAATTACCTTAAAAATTTCAAATGGCAGAAGAGAAAGACACCAACGAGAAGATGATGGACTGGTCCTGGGTTGTGCGGCGCATGTGGTAGTACGCATTGTTAGCGAGCTGGAAGATGTGCGGCGGCAGCTGCTCCTTGCCCTCGTGGGTGTCGCGGTAATTCTGCGCATACTTGTGCATAACTGCGTCGCTGCTGCTGGAGACATATTTGTGGGGGTTGAGGGCGACAATGGCCTCTGAGCCAATGCGGGTGTATATCGTGTCCGACATGAAGCGCTCGCGGAGACACGAGACGATAGCGTCGTCGGACACGCCCGCCAGCGTCGCGAGGTCGTCCACGTTCAACATCCGCTGCGACAGCGTCGTCGACCGGTTCATCGTGGCCGGCGTAGAAATCCCGTCTCGTCGTCGTAAAGGTGAGGCCTGTGTTGTTTGGTCAGCCAAATACTCCGATGCTTGTTGCCTCCATCGAGACTGCGCTTCTCACCGGAAAATGGGAGGCTCCTGCTAGAGTATCAGAGATAACTGACCTCGCCAAATCCGTGGTCGATGGGGACTTTGGAGCCGCACTCAGAGCACCACTCGCTAAAAAGCTGCTTGTAACAGTTCTATCTAATGACACAACTGGAAGTTCTCTCGAGGACGACGCAATCCGTCTCATTGTGGCAGTAGCATGTCTGCATTCATTCATACAAGTCAACTGGACCGGACCAGAGCTTGATTTTCAAGTTCGCGATGTACTCCAGTCAGCATCCGCTGAAGACGATCTCAATCGACGGGCTGTTTCGGAGCTCGCATACGGAGGCGAACCAGCTTACCATCTCACACGATGTGCCATGCTGCTACGACTAGCCCAGTTGCTTTTCGACCTCCCGTCGCAACACTGCCAATCTTTACCGTGGTGGCGGCTTCGGGCAGCCCTTGTCCACCAGCAGATTCTTGACGAGCCCGCACCGCCCCCGCATAGTATTTTGTCAGCTATAGAGCCTCTGATACCCGTTTACGCCAGCAATCCCGAGCTTGCTGGTCGTCTGGAACTGGAGCAGGGCCTGTTGCAGCATCTTTTATCGCAGGACAAGCTTGCTGCCGAATTTTTTGTCAATGCGGCTCGTTCCACTGGGATGCAGTACGAACTCACAGGTGCTCTGGGTAAGCGCACAAAGTTCCAGACAAACGAGCTCAGTCAGCTGGTCCTTCTTGCTGAGAGTCAATTGAAAATCGAGGAGACCTCTTCTTCCATCGAACCTCATCCACCGGAGGTCAAGTTCCAGAGACACTCGCGCTAAATGACGACACCCTTCTCGAACAAACGGCGTTTACATCCTCATCTCCCTCTGCTCACTCGCAACTCTCACACCTCGATCCATCAGCCCAACCTGCCCTTCATCCCCTAGATCAGAGTATCCTTCTTGCCATGTGTCTCAACGTAAAAAAACACGTCCCCTGTGCACGGCCTCACTTCCGAGCAAATGACCCCTTACGTCTCGCGCGTAATCTCCCATCCACTAAACTGGTCGTGCATACCATGGCGCTCCTCCTCCGCGCGCGCCTCGAGGCCAATCGCACCCGCACCGTCGAGCGCGCGACGCTCCAGCTGCAGGCCCTCATCGAGCAGATGCCCACCGCCGACGCCCCCGTTGCCGAACGCCTCCGCTACGTGCACGCGCTCCCGCTCCCAAGCAAGTGGGAAATGGAAAAGGAACTCGCGACGCGCTTCCTGAGCCTCGGCGCCGTGCGCTCCGCACTCGACATCTTCGAGCGGCTCGAGATGTGGGAGGAGGTCGTCAAGTGCTGGCAGGCGATGGAGCGGCGCGACATGGCTGTTGGCATCGTGCGGGATCTGCTCGAGGGACGCAAAGCCGAGGCAGATATCGTCCTGGCGCGGGGGAAGGCAGGGGCTACGGACGCCCGACGCGCGAACCATGGATTTGGCGCGCGAGGCCAAGCTGTGGTGCCTTCTCGGCGATCTAGAGCCCGAGCACGCCGCAGAGCACTACCAGCGCGCATGGACGGTCTCGGGACAGACCGCCGGCCGCGCAATGCGTTCGCTCGGCGGCTATTATTTCGCGCGGGCAGAATACCCCGAGGCGATCGCATGTCTGAAGAAAGCTGTGGGCATTAACCCGCTGCTTTCGCGCTCGTGGTTTATCCTTGGGTGCGCGTGTATGCGCGTGGAGGATTGGGTCCAAGCCAAGGCTGCTTTCAGCCGGTGTGTTTCCATCGACGAGGAGGATGGGGAGAGCTGGAGCAACCTTGCGAGCATGTACATGCGCATGGGGACCGATAAAACGGCAGGCCCCAAAATGCCCCACCTTGACCTGCAGCGCTCATCGTTTCGCAGACTGACGACGACTCGACGGACGCGGCGGCCGTTCCTTTCGAAAACAAACTGCTGGCATTCCGCGCGCTCAAACAGGGTCTGCGATCAGCGTATGAGAATTGGCGCATGTGGTACAACTACATGATCGTGGCAGTCGAGGTGGGCGAGCTCTCAGAGGCGTGCCGTGCACAAGGGCGGGTTATCGAGCAACGCGGGGAAGAGGGCCTCGACGAGGATGTCCTGGAGCTCCTTGTAACCGCCGTGACGCGAGCCCCCACCGCTGAAGAAACGGACGGCGACGCCTCAGAGGCAGCACAGCAGACCACAAGCAACCCCAACGAAGGACGCGGCCTGCTGCGGCCAGTCAAACACCTGCTCGAAGACATCGTCCTACCACGGATCTCGTCCTCACCCCGCGTGTTCCGGGCATACGCTCGGTTTCTGATCTGGGAGTGCCGCTGGGACGAGGCGCTCAAGGCGTCCATGGACGCCTACCGGTGCAGCACGGCGGGGACGATGGGGCAGGGCGAGACAGATGTTAAAAAGTGGCGTGACGCCATTCCCGATGTCGAGGATATTGTGGACGCGTTGCAAAATTTCGGACCGCGTTCTGAAGGCGATAAACTCAGTTGGCGGTTACAGGCGCGAAGCATTGTAAGGACGTTCATGGGTAAAACCAAGGACTCGTTTGGAGATGAGCCCGAATGGACGAAGCTTCAAGGGATCCTGGACGAGTTGAAAAAGCGGGCAGCTGTAGATGATTAAGTACTTCTGTAAACCGACTCGTGGTTATCGCGATTACTAGCGATGTAAGGACTGGCAATGAGGACCGATGCCCGATGTTCTAAATAATTTCGTTCGACATGAATATTCATAAGAGCACAACGGCGCCTATCACCAGAATTTGAACTGCTGTTGCTGTCTTGTCTCTTTCTTTTGTCTTTTGTCACTTGTGCTTGACGGCTAGTAGGATCAAATAACAAGCCTGAAACGCAAAGGCCGGTCGTCGCCTGACTACGCTGACGTCCTTCTGCGCTCTTGCTCCCCATGTCCACCCTACTGCAGCAGTACCATGCTGCATCTTCTACGGACGTTCAATCTGTCCTCCACGCCATCGTAAATGGTAATCCTCGCTCTCTATCGCTCTCTTTGCTGCCCCTCATAACCACGACTCAGCGGGACCCTTCACGTTCGACCAGGCGGCGCGCTCAGAACTCATCCAGCTGCTCCTCAAGGACCTCAAGTCTTCCAAGGGTCGAATATCTTCAAAAGGTGGCTCGGTTGCAGCTCATCATCTCTACGCGTCTCATCAATCCAATTCCTGTCCAGATAACGCACTTGCTCTCTTGGCTCTCAAGACATTGGGCAAGAATCCAACAGGCTCAGAGGCCCTAGGAACCGCGCCGAATCTCTCCACCCTCCTCGAGCTTGTCGCGTCGCTCAAGGATGACCCCGAGGCATCGGGCGAGGCGCTGCGGTGCATCGCAAACGCGCTTCTGCTAATCGAGCGCGCCCGCTCGGTATTCATCAGCAAAGAGGTCAACGGTGGCGAAACGTGTATATCTCTGCTTCAGGTGCGGTCTTCTTGCCATTGCCGACTGGGTCGTCGGCTGACTTTTCTAGAAATCCACAAACCCCGATCAAATATTTATTCTTTCTCGCATCCTCTTCCTCTCTACCGTCCACGCGTCTCCGTTTATAATCTCTCTCGTCGAGGACAAGCGAAATGGAAACACAGTCGTCGATATCGTCGGCGGAAAGCTCGACCTTCTTATCGTCAGCTTGCTCTCTGGCACAAAAATGGCCAAAGAAGCGATGGTCGACGTTCTCAAATTCATCTTCAACATCCTAATGCACTACCCAAAGTCGCTCGAGAGCACACCTGAAGAGAAGAAAGTCATTGGCGACAACTGGAGCCCCAAACTAGACCCGTGCGTCCCAAGTGCTTCCGTGAATCCCTGTACCTAACCGTTTCCTAGCATCCTGCCTCCTTTACTTCGTGTATTCCACGCGCTGCCCCCAACGTTTCCAGCTCCTATCGCTGCCCCTCTAACACACGTAATTCACTCCCTCATAACAATTCCCGTAAGCCCAGCCCTTCGCGTCGAGTGGTTCGGATCGTCCAGTGGATCTTCGTCCCCGAAACCCGTCCCTGCGCCTGTTGTAATTCCTCCGAGCCCGCAACGCAACGGATCCTCGTCCTCCAGCCGCACACATTCCCCCGTCCGCGCCGGAACGCCTACCTCGCCCAAAGTCGGTCCCCTCGATCGCGCTCTCTCTGTCCTGTCTGCTGGCCGGCGCTCACTCTCCCGCTCGCCCTCCCCTATCCCGCCCTCGTCTTCGCCCCCCTCGCCCCATATCTCCAGCTCCTCGCACAAACTCCCCGGCGACCGTGACGACCGCGATACGCTCCTTCGCGCACATACCCTCCTCGAGGTCGCCTTTTCGCACTACTTCCCGGATTCCACTGAGCCAGATGATCCCTCCGTGCGCGAGCTCGTCAAAGTCGAGGCCGGGCCAGGCGCGAACGGCTCAGACTCGCTTGACGACGAGCTCTCCCCGCTCGTCGTGCTCATCACACGACTGTGCATTGGCGATGAGACCTCCCGAACAAGAACGCGCGACTGGCTCGTACCAGTGGACCTCGACCGCAGCGCCGCCGCCGGCAGCCTCGAGTCCCGCCCCGACATGCTCGGGCGGTGTCTCCGCCTGCTCGGGAGCGTCTACCACGCGCGGCTGAAAGACTCTGTCGGCGAGATGCTCTTCGCCATGTGCGACTCGGACGCGACGACGCTGTCGACGCTGCTCGGGTACGGCAACGTCGCGGGCTTCCTATTCAACAAGGGCATCATGAGTGCGCCGCCCCCACCCGCCACCACGTCGTCTGCCGCCCTTTCTGCCGCCGCTGCAGACCACATCAACCCTATCACGGGCACGGCGCAGGAGGCGCGCGCGCCCGAGCCGGAGATGACGCCGGAAGAGAAGGAGCGGGAGATGGAGAAGCTGTTTGTATTGTTTGACCGGCTGGAGCGCACGGGCACGCTGCCGCCGAGCCAGAATCCGATCCGCAAGGCGATGGAGAAGGCGGCGGCGGCGCCTCCGTCGGTGCCAAAGGAAGAGGACGACGAGTGAGTAGGACATCGATGGGCCTAGAGGAGGGGGGACTGACGTAGAGCGTCTTGTTCAGGTTTGCTGGTTGCTGTTTCTTTCCTTTCGGTCTAATCTGTACTTTGCATCCATCTTTCCGTTTTTCATCATACCTGCTGAGGCTACTACATACATGTTTCTTGTTATAAATTTAATATTAATTGCCTGCTGTATGTACTTGCTTTGGGATGGAACGGAAAGTTTGGAGTCTCGAATAGAACTGGCAGGATCAGGATGTTCAGCTTTGTGGCCTTTTCTTTACCCCCGTTCGCCATGCGCGCTCGATTCATGACCAAGGAGACGGACTACACCGCCAACGGTCCGTCATGTAGTCATCGGCTGGAGTGGTCATGTGTGCCATGTGCGAGGACCAGCTGGAACCTATCCTCCTGTTAGCTGGATATTGGCCGACGGAGTAAATGGATCCATGATGGACCCAGCTTTCCTGGAGACCAGCTGAGGAGTCAGGCTGGGTGCGCACTGCAAGCCAACCTGGGGATTGTCGGACAGGTCATGCAATCACTCAATTAATTAATAGCACAAAAAGATTTATAGATTGGTAGTAAAAACAATTTAACGCTAGTACTGGTGCTCCCTATATCCGCAGCGGCGGGGGGGATGGTGGCCGCTTTGTCGACGGTGGCGGGGATTGTGGGTATTTTGGTCGCGGGAGGAGCGCACTATATCATCAACCTCGTGCTTGACTTCATCGACAACATCGCTGGTGATGCGATAGTCGTTCACGCCGTGGTGGCACAGTCAGGCGGTCGAGAGGACATTTCAAATGTCCTGAGTCCAAGTCAGTAACGGGGATAGATCAATGATGATTTGGACGTACTTGTTAAGCTTGGAAGCCTTCTTGCCAGTGCAGTTGCAGATCAGTGACTTGCGGAGGTCGGCATCGAGGGGATCCCAGGATTTTGGCTCTCAGTCCTCGATGTAAACTTGGCGCTGAGATGGGTGGGGGTCAGAGGTCAGAGGTTCTCGACCGACAGCGACGGTAGCGATTCGTGAACATCAACGTTGACTGCCGGCTTGCTCTCGAGTACGGCGCGAAAAGCTTGATGTAGACGTGGGGCTTAAGGGAGTTTCAGAGCTTGCAGAAGCTTGAGGAAGTGGAGGTTATTGAGAAAGAAAAAGAAATTTGGCTCTTGAAGAGCGATGGCGACGACTTGCGGTCTTGCGGTATTGAGGTGTTGGACATTTGCGGCGGGCTCGAGTTGAGTTTGGAGAAAGTCAGGTTGCTGTAGGTTCGGTGTCGCTTGACAGAAACTCCGGAGGACACAGACATCGTCGACGAGGAAAGGGAGATTGTCGTGGTCAAGAGAGAAGCGCACGCGGCACGACCCAACTTCCATCAAATGATCAACAATATGGCAGTGCACGCACGGACCAATCCACGTGGCACGTGCTGTTGGCAGGCCTTGCGTCGCGTCAATTGGTGTCGCAAGAGATTCTGGGTTCTGATAACTTTTATACACCGTAACAGAGTTTGCATGTACAAAAATGGTGAAAGATGCCCGCAAAAGCCTCAAGTAAGGTGCAGGGATACTGATGCATCCCACACCTGGCAGAGTTGTGGCAGAGAAACTCGACTTCCAGCAGATTTTCCATGTTCTGACCAGCTGGAAATTCGGCCTGAACCATCCAGCTGGATTCCATCCCTCTCACAGCTGGGAAAAGCTGACGCGGTTTCTGGGATCCAGCTGACAATCTCACCTGGAGACAACCTGACGGCACTTTGGCGGTGTAGGAAATTGTGCTCTTCAAGGACTTGGACTCCAACGACCCAAAAAGGCAATTTGTGGCTGTGTGATAGGTTACATCCTTCTACGGCCTTCTGGAAGCTGGGACCAGGAAGCAGGCACACTGAAAAGGCTTCCACTGCAACTGTGCTTGAATAAATTCAGGGTTGTTGCTTGCCGTATAGGAGTGCGCAGGTTGCGGTGATAGTAAAGTACGTGATATAGTAACAGTGGGGTCCCCAAAGGGTGTGTTGAAGTAAAATACCTCGCGACCGCAGCAACGCAGCACCGTTTCGGCGTGTCTTTGGAATATAAATGCCGTGCCGGGTGACTTGCGTGGACACCCCGAAGCTTTGTCAGCAGCCTGGCGCACAAACAAACAGAAAACGTTTCTAAGACTCTAACCACCACCACCATTTCAGACATGCAGGTCGACAGTCCCATGGCTTCGTCGCTGTTTGCCCCGCCGTTCGCCGAGTATTCGTCCCAGGACCTCAACGATATCTTCCACACCGAGCTTTTTGCCCTTCAGTCAGCCTCCCCTCGTCCCAGGCCCAGTCGCAGTCGAGTGGGTCCCGCGAGAGCACCCCAAATCTCCTCACCCCTCCGCAGCAGGTACCCCCTGCATCGTTTCCTGACATTGCCAGCGAAGGTAGTCCGTCCTTCTTTAACTTTTTGGATGAGGATGTCAAGGCACTCGACCCCTTGGCCATGCTCTCCAGCGCACCGTATGACTTCTTCGGCTTCTCCGCTAGCGGCGGCGGCGGCGGTGGGTCTGCGAGCGGCAACTCGAGTGCGGGTAGTGCAGAGATGAGCACCATGCTTGGCATCGATCCGCAGCTCGTCGGCTCCCCTGCCCCCGTTTCCTTCAGTGACTTTGACTCTGAGTCAACATCCCCTTCTCAGCACGCATCGTCCCCAGAGGACTCCACAACCATTGCCCCGTCAAGGTTGGCGGTCACGGCAAGGCCCGCAAGGGCACCGTCGTCGGCGGCGGCATCAAAAAGTCCTCGTCGTCGTCTGCTGCTGCCGCGGCCAAGGAGAACACCTCTGCCGCAAATTCATTCATGCCCTCGACTACTTTCAAGCCGAGGAACAAGAGCGCTGACCACGACGAGGACGGTGATGACGACGACCTTCCCGCTGATTGGCGCCCTCCCCCCGAGGTCTTCCAGAAAATGACCAGTAAGGAGAAGCGTCAGCTCCGAAATAAGATCAGCGCTCGCAACTTCCGTGTCAGACGAAAGGGCAAGTTTCCGTATTCCTTTTGTTCTAGTTAGTCAATTAACGATTTATTCCAGAATACATCTCCACTCTCGAAGACAACATCGCCGAGCGTGACCGTCTTCTCTCTGCCATCCGCACCGAGCTCGGTTCCACCCAGTCCGAGAACCTTGCCCTCCGCCAAGAAATCGCGGCCCTCAAGCGTACGTTGCTCGACAACCGCGGCCCCGCCCCCGTTCTCCCACCCCCGGCTCCGCTCTCATCCTCCCTTAGCTCCCCGTCCTCGTCGGCTGCTCCCTCACCCACTTTAAGCAGGGACAGCAACGAGACGCTGCCGGCCGCACATACGCTCAAGGATATCGCAGGCAGCAGCAGCTCTGCGGCGACATCCCGCTTTTGGGGTGGCGCCCACGCCCTTGGTATGGGTGGCTACACCAGCGTGCACACCGCACGCATTCCTGAGTTGTTGGGCGCCAGCCCGTGGGCGGCCAGTCCGTTTGCCGCCGAGCCCACACCACCATCTACTCAGCAGGAGAACCTCAATCCTGCGCTCAACAGCAACACCAAGGTCACGGAGGTGCTGCGTACAGGGCTTGGTCTCGGTGCGGGAACAGGTCCAACCGGCGCCCAATCCGACGCATTCGGCGACGCGAACCCGTTCACGGTGCGGAGTCTGGATGCGTACCGCATGCACCTGTGGGGCCGCATGGCCGCACAGTACAAGTACAACAAGGAGCACGGCGCCAATCCCAAGTCCGCCGCCTTCAGCAACGCGAGCAACGACCCCTCCGCGTTCGCACCATCACCCTTTTTCAACGCCTCTGCCAAGGCGCACTCACCCCCGCACAGCCCGCAGTTCCCGCTCAGCGGCCTTGGGGCGGGACTGCGGCCCTTGTTCTTTGCGAGCCCCACGCAGCCATACGCGTTCCCCAACAACCACTCGACGAGCAGCCTCACGACCGCTCTCGGTGGCCTCTCGCTCTCTCCAAAGGGCAGCGCGCAACTCCAGCGCCAGCGGGAGAAGGAGCGGGAACGGGAGAGTCAGAAGGAGCGGGAGCGGGAGACAGCGATGTATGCGGCGATGGCGAGCCAGACGCTTCTCAAGAAGCTGGGAGGCGCGTTCTGGGACGCGTTCTCTGGGCACGAGGGCAAGAGCTCTGCGGTGCCGTCATCCTCATCGTCCTCAGCTGGTGCTGTCCTGGACACCGAGAAGGTCCGGAAGGTGCTCGAGGGCCGGGCAGTCGTGCGCGTCGTCGATCTCGACCCGCCAAGTCCCAAGATCGCGCCCGCCTCACCCAAGCTCGCGGCTCTGCCAACGCCGACGCAAGCACCAGCAGAGAAGAAGAGGTGTTCCTCAGCAGCAGACAAGAAGAAATGCCCCAGTACGAAGATGGCCGAGGTGCTGGAAGAGAGCATGCGGAGTTTGAGCCTGGGGAAGAAGTAGACCGCGAGCGCGTCTCTCTCATCCCCACCAATTCCCCCGTGCGACTTGACTATGGACTATGGACGACTTGTACCCGACTCTCCTCATTCGCTTTCGTTCCATTCTTCCTCGCCCCCTCTTCCCTACCTATGATACGATACGAATGAATTTCATCTAAGCTCACAAATACTTTGAGCCTCCACCTTCCTTCTCTCTTTTTCCCCCATTGTCCTCCGCTTATTCCTCCTCCATCTCGTACTCATGATACTCTCCTTCCTCCTCCCCGTCTCCTCGCCTTCCCCGATTTGACTCGGGCCCATCGCCGATATGGCGTTCCCTCCAGCCGCCGCCGCTTCGCACAGGTAGACCCCCACTACCTGCTGCGGCCGCGTCCCCTCACCCCAAGCCGTCACATAATACCTTGTCACTTCCTCCGAGGCACGACAAGCAACGGCGCCACAACACCCCCACTCCATCCCATCCCATCCAGAATCCATAATAGCTTTCTGAATCGAAATTGTACATATATGTAGAGCATACTTATAGCCAGCATGGATAATTGAATTCGAAATCTCACCTGTGGCCGCGTTGTGGACGGCGGCGAACCTGGATTTGTATTTAGGCAACTATATGGCCACGATCCTGGATTTGGCAGGCTGAGATATCAAACCACGCCGCAACGGGACGGTTTTCATTTTGGTTATACTGCTACTAAGTAGGCGAGGTGCGGCGCCCCTACTGTGCGTTGTGAGTTACTTAGTTGGTCAGACTTCGTCTTTCCATCCTTTGATATTATGCGTGATGATTTTCTAGGCTTGTTACAACAAACTTGAAGAAAGCTGTGCTGATTTGCAGAAAGTACATTCCTTCAACTCAGGCGAGTGAGCGGCCACATTCTCTCGAACTGGCGCTCTGGGAGAGCACCAATCAGTGGCGGTGATAAGATCGGCAGCGAAAGCGTGACGGTAAACGCGCTTGTCACCATCCGTGACTCTTCGTGTTCCTCCACCATGGCGCCTTCACAAAAGTCGTACAAGTCAAGCCAACCTGCTGGGAACGACATCCGCTCGTTTTTTGGAGGTTCCGGTAGTCAGAAACCGCGCCCGACTCCCAAAGCCACCCAGGTGTGTCGCCTCAATTCGATGTATACTCCGCGCATTATTAATCAACTATTCAGTCGTCCCCAGTGCCTGTGTCAAACGACCAGAGTCCAATTGAAATCAGTGCGTCCTATTTCACAGTGCTAGTGTGCTCGCATTGAAGATTGCATAGGCGACGACGACATGTGGGTCCCGAATTTATTATGCTACGTGTGAAGCTCCTTCATGACGGCTCTTTAGGCCCCCCGTGAACCACGCCTCATCGTATGTCTCTGAACTTTGACCAGAATCTGTGCTCATTTTACATGCAGATCGAAATCGACAACAAAAGTATGGTTCTGCGTTCTTCATGCAACAGCGGGCACGTTTACCGTCTGTTTAGCCGCAGGATAAACCGGCGATGCCGTCTGCAAGTTCTCGAAAATCGGTGAGTCTCGGTCTGGATACACCCCGACGCATGGTCCGACGAAGCGTTAGGCTCCGATGCCCATTCATGTAGATACCGACGACGATGGGCCCGCGCCAGTCAAGAAGCGTAAAAAGGCAACCGCGTTGTTATCGAGCGATGAGGAAGACACGCCACCGAAGAAAATGACGGCCGTAGGTGCCAACAAGCCGAAGCCACGCCTATCCAAGGCCAAAGACGACGATGTCCGTGACGATAAAATGCCCGTGCCAAAGAAGAACAGCTCTGCAAAACCTCTGATTCTCTCGAGCGAAGACGAGGAAGACGAGCCTCCGAAGAAGAAGAAGCCGGCGGCGGCGGCGGGTGGGAGTAAGCCAAAGCCCCGCTTGTCCAAATCGAAAAAGCACGACGACGACTTCATTGCAAGCTCGGACGACGAGGAGCCAGCGCCTAAGAAACCCGCTGCCAAAGCTAAAGCTCAGCCTTCGAAACTTCCGGACAAAGTGGCTGGAAAGGGCAAGGAGAAATCCAAGGATGAGCCATCGAAACCCAAATTCAAGTGCGTCTCAATCCGTCTCTCATCTGTCGCATTTAACATTCCAGCAGCTATGCAGCTGTCCAGAAAGCGCGCGCTGCCGGTCCAGTAGCCCCTGGCTCCAAAACCGTCCCCGACGGCGAGGAAAACTGTTTGGCGGGCCTTGCGTTTGTCTTTACCGGCGAGCTGAGCAGTTTCTCTCGCGAGGAGGCGGTCGATATCGCCAAGCGGTTCGGCGGGTAAGCTTCCGTCGTCTCGTCTTGTGTCTCTAGACTCTAAATAAATCGCAGGCGCGTTGTTGGAAGCCCTTCGAGCAAGACAGATTACGTCGTGTTGGGAGACAACGCTGGACCGTCCAAGTTGGCCGCAATCAAGAAGCATGGGCTCAACACGCTCAACGAGGATCAGTTTTTGCAACTCATCGCGACACGTAAAGGCACAGGCCAACTGGACGAGAAAACGCGCAAGAAGATGCAGAAGGACAAGGAGGCGATCGAAACCGCAGCAAAAGAGATGGAGAAGCGGGAGAAAACGGCGGCGAAGGACCGAATGTGAGTCACCATCCAAACCTTCCTTTTCTTCGCTCATGGCTCCATAGTTCGAAGACGGTTGACCCTAGCTCGCAACTCTGGACGACACGGTACGCGCCGCAGAACATGAAAGAGATTTGTGGCAACAAAGGTCAAGTCGAGAAATTGCAGCAGTGGCTACAAGACTGGTTCGTCGCCCCTCTTTTCGTGCGCGTGAACTCATGTATTCAATTCTGATACAGGCCCAAGAGCTCTAAGTCAGGGTTCAAGAAACCTGGCAAGAGCGGCATGAACATTTTCCGCGCCGTGTTGATTACGGGACCGCCCGGTATCGGCAAGACTACGAGTGCGCATATGGTCGCGAAGCTGGAGGGATTCACGCCAATCGAGCTCAACGCGAGCGATGCACGGAGTAAGAAACTCGTCGAGGTAAACCGCTGGGTCTCACGCACGAACGCGTAGGCTGACCAGAAGTTTGTCAGAACGGTATGAACGTCAATAACACGTCGTTGGACGGCTACATTGCCGGGAGTCGTGTACGTTTGTTTTTCTTGGACGTATAGAATCTGGTTCACTTTTTTACTTTGTTGTACAGGAGAGGGATGGTGTGCAGGTCACAGACAGGACTGTCCTGATTATGGATGAGGTTGACGGGATGTCGGCCGGTGATCGTGGTGGTGTCGGTGCTTTGAATGCGATGATTAAGAAGAGCAAGGTATTTCTTTCACCTTCTCACATTACTCCGAACTCAATGGGCCATAGGTACCAATCATTTGTATTGCAAACGATCGTACAGCGCAAAAGCTGAAGCCGCTGATTGCAAGCACGTTCAGCCTGCCCTTTTCGAGGTCTGTCGACTCGACCATTACCTTCGATACCGATGTTTATTCCGTGTAGACCGCCGGCGAATCTGATCCGCTCAAGACTTATGACTATCGCATTCAAGTGCCCATTCTTGTTCCTTCTTGTGATCGAGCTCATCCCGTCAAACTTTAGGGAAAAAATGCAGATCCCAGCGAACGTGATCGACCAGCTCGTTGCAGGGTCCCAGTCAGACATCCGTCAAGTGCTGAATATGTTATCCACCTGGCGGTTATCAAGCAACACTATGAACTTTGATGAGGGACAAACCCTGTGAAGTTCTTTTTTCATGAGGGTTTGCATATGTACTCATTATGTTTCTGCGTGCAGTGCGAAGATGAACGAGAAGTACACCATAATGAGTCCATTCGACATAACATCAAAGATGCTGGGCCCGTACATGTTCTCTGCGACGTCGCGCCAGTCCCTCGGCGACAAGATGGAGTTATATTTCCAGGACCATTCATTTATGCCCTTATTTATACAAGTGCGCTTTGCTATAGTGCTGGCCCTGCTCGTCTGCTAACAACCTGCAGGAAAACTATCTCAAGACACAACCCGCGCGGCTTCGGAACTACGATGGGCCGATGGTGCAACTGAAGTCCCTCGAGCTGATGGACAAGGCTGCGTCCTCGATATCAGACGGTGATCTAGTCGACGCGCTGATACATGGGTATGTAACATGTTCGTTTTGTTCTTTCCGCTGTTTATAACGAGCGGGCAGGCCAGAGCAACATTGGTCGCTCATGCCCCTGCATGCAGTGTGTTCGACCGTGCGACCTGCGTCCTTCCTATACGGCATGGGTGCGCACTACGGCGGGTCCAACTCGATGTCATTCCCACAGTAAGCGGACCTCGTATTGGATGTGAAAACGCCCCTGAGGATGTCCCTAGGTGGCTTGGGAAAAACTCCAAGCAGACAAAACTGAGTCGGCAGCTGGGTGATGTGCAGATTCGGATGCGACTCAAGGTCTCCGGCGACAAGTCTGAGATAAGGCAGTCTTACATCCCTGCGCTCTTTCCGCATATCGTCAAACCATTGATGGATGTTGGCGCGGTTTGTCGTTTTCGTTTCGTCCGTCTTCCTAATCATTCATGATGTGCGGTTCTGTAGAGCGCTGCGGAGGAGGTCATCCAGAAGATGGATGAGTATTACCTGACGAAGGAGGACTGGGATACGATCATCGAGCTCGGCGTCGACGATAAAAATGATGATGATGTGCTGAAGAAGATATCCACAGCCACAAAAACGACCTTGACCAAGAAGTACGGCGTTTTCGCCAGAGTTGACCTTCACTTTCTGACTATTATTTGACAGATACAATGCCTCGGACCACCCGATTCCTTTCTACAAGGCATCGGACCTTGGGAAAGTGCCGAAGAAACTTGCTGGTGGTCCTGCGCCTGACATTGAAGATGCGTTTGAGGTGAAACTGCGTGCATGTTTCGCAAATGGATAATGAACTGATGTCAATCAGATCGACGAGCCCGCCGATGATGTGTCGGACGACGACAAGTCTAGTAAAGACGCGGATGATATCAGCAAAGACAAACTTATCAAGGCCTCAAAGAAGAAGACTGCACCAAAAAAGGCTGCACCAAAGAAGATCGCAACGAAAAAGTGATTTCGTCTGTATATTTCACGTATCCTACGCTATCCAATAATACGCATTGTCCGGAACCCGTTCTCTTTCCCGTATGTACACTACTTCTATCTGCGGCCAGCGTTCCTTCCACACACTCCAACTGACCTTGTCGGGGGGGATCGAAGTGGCAAATATCAATGGCTCTCCATATTCGTTCCTGCACCCACCGCTCCGCGACGAGGCACTTATCACTCCGCGACGAGGCACTTATCACACAAGAGCTTGTGAGTGCTATCCTCTGCCAAGGCAATGATATTCTTTTTTGAACCCTGTGCGACCGCCTCTTTTTTGAGGCTCGAGGGACACAAGATCGGGGTTTGAACTGCGTCCCACCCGCGGCTTCCACGTAAGTATGACTGTCCAGAAGCTCCGCCCACTGGCAAAACTTGCTTTGCGTCTTTGATTTCCTCGCTCTCTATGTCTCTCAGTACCTCAGGCCTTAAATTCAAGTCGGACGACCGTACGGCAAACGCCCTCGACGTTTCCACGGTCTGGGACCGTTGGCAGCCAGCTTGCGATTCTTGCGGCTGCCTCCCCTTCGCTCAAGAAGAAATCAAAACTGTTGTCTTGCTCGGGGTGTCTGTTATCCAAGTACTGCAGTGTCTGCATTCATTCCAAGTACCCAACACTATCTCGTACTCACAGGCACTGCAGAAAGAGTGTCAGAAGCGAGACTGGAACGACGAGCACTAAACCCGGTGTCACCTCTTTGAAGCCGATAGAAAATCATCAACAGTTTTCGCCAAGTCACTAGGACCAGGGTACGTCGACATCTTGGCCTCTTCTTTGTTCTAGCGCCGACATCTGAAATTCTAGGACAATCAACGATCCTACGCTCAGCCTGGTGGATAAAGTGGTTCAATAGTGAGGATCAACGTCGAGCAGCATTTGTTCAGACCTCCCTTTGCCTAGGAACTTCTTGAACGTGTATAACCACATACTCATCGCATGCGCTGCCTTGAGGAATGATGAAAAGCTTGCAAAGTCTCAGACCGTGGACGTTGGAATCTTTTTGAAGCTCGTCGGGGAGCGCACCAACTCCAAATACGACCATCCTACCTTCATAATTGACAAAGTAGGCTTGCTCCCGGGCTGCGATACGTCGGAATGCGCGAAAAAGACGAAATGGTCCTATAGAAACACGCGCCTGCCGACTGACCGTGACCCTACCTTCGACCATATCAAAATAATGGTCGGGTTCTGCCGACTTCCAGGAGTTGGACTCTCGCAGATCCAGATGTGGCTGCTACCCACCTACCACGTCGTACTCCGTGTCCTTCCCCCCCGGCTTTGACCTCCATCGCTACATCACGCACGTCAACCGCGGTATAACCCACTTTCACGCGTCGTTCTGGCCCCTGCCACGAAACGCATTGACGAACATGACGGATGCTGAGCTTGAGGAAGTCGAGCCGCCGGAGGGATGGGTTATCTACGCCTAGAAGCATCACGAGTTGGTCTCTGGACTCAAAGGGCAAGGCGTCATCGGTATCCAGCACCCGGATGGGACCAGGGTTCCCATCCTCAAACGCAGCCAGAGTGGCCACATTCGCTTCTGTGCGCCTGGCGAGACGGATACAGACGGCCCCGAAGAGTATAAGAAGCACATCGTTGATCCCAGTAGGACGGTACGAATGCTGTCCAATTGGGTAGAGTACTTCAGGTTGTGGCAAGGTGAGCTTCTACATCTGCGCTCCGGAATATTGACAGACGCGTGAATTAGATACCGCGTTGCAAATGACCGAAAAAAAAAGTTTTAATCCCCTGAGGAAATTATGGTGTCTTTGTGTCTTATTGACAAGGGTCTTGGTCCAATGGGGGAGAATTGAGGGGTAGGAGATGAAATTTTGAGAGTTGGATTCATTCGTGGTGCGTCGCTCCATCCGGAAAGGAAACCAACGTGGAACGCTGAGCAATTTCAGTGTTTGGTGCTTTGCGGAACCTTCGCTGTTGGATGTCTGGCTGGTATCGGGTTCGCTGCTTCAGCCTTCGGGTGAGTTGCCAGTCACATTTCACCGCGAGAATTCGACGACGATGACTTGGAGAAGACAACGCAGAGACCACAGAGCGTGCAATTGGTAAAGCAAGTTGTAAAGGCCGCGTAACACAAGTATAGTCTTGATGAAATTAGAGTGTTTTCCGGCCGCGGTTTTACAGGAACATGGCCACAGGACTCCTATATCCTTGAAACTCGTACTGAAAGTTTTCGAGGACCGTGTTGAGACCCGAGCGAAACCTACCGAAACCTAGCGAAACCACATCTGATCCCTCTTCGGACCTTCTGCCTGCCCCAAAATTTCTAGGCAAGCCTCCTCGACGGTGCGGAGGTCGTAGCGAACTCTTAGTTGCAGGTGTGTCCTGAAGGAGAACAGCGTGAATTACCAAATTGGAAAGAAGTAAACGGTGACCTTCACAGCCACAAATTGCCTTTCTGAGTAGTAAAATGGTGTGAAAATTTTGGATTGTACAGGCATCGCTGGCCAGGTCAGCATATCGTCTTTTGTGCATATCCCGCCTCAAAAACCAAAGGGAACCACAGGAGGAATTAGAAAGCTTGAATTGGTGAAATAATGAGTACAGCGGCGTTTACAGCTCGACCTCCCGGACCCCATCCTTGTCAACAACCTTGATTTTATATTTGCCCGGATCGATGACCAGCCGTTTTGACACCTCGTCGATGCAGCGTCGCAGCGTCGCGAGACCCTCCTCAAGCGGCGCCTCGGGGTCGTGATACCTGCAGCAACTCATTAGCCGGGATAAATAACCACAAGGTAACGCGGAACGCACCGGTCAAGTAAACTCAGTGCAAAGTATGCGCCGTAGCCGTGGGCGGCGAACGGGACCTCGGTCAAAGTGCCAAAGTAGTCGATCCAGTAGAGGTGTGGGTCGTGCGATGCGGTGTCGTAGCCGCCGACGAGGAGGTTAACCGAGTAGGCTTTGCGTGTGCGCAGGGAGGTGGCGAGGGCTCGGCGGATCCACGATGCGGCAGCAGAAGGGCGGAGCGCGTAGAGGTTGCGGATTTGGTACAGACGAATATTGCGCTCGACGTACTCGGCGAACTGAACGGTGTCGCCTGGTGAAGAGTTCAAGAGGGAACAACGAGAAGACAGCAGAGAACGGACCTGGCTCGCCAGAGTAGGCCATGAGAAGGTGAGGACTGAGAGTCTTAATTTTGTCCTCGTCGGTCTTCATCTTTATGATTGAGCGAGCGGACGTGGTGTCGGCGGCAATGATCACATATCCCTTGCCCGTTATTCCAAACGAGGTTTCTGCCATGGTGAAGGTAAGAGGAAAGGTTACGCGTCGCGCGAACGGCCTTTGACTGACACAGCACCAAACAGCAGTGGCTTTCTTTTCTCCCTCGATGGCTTTGCGGTGTTCCAGGCGTTCGTTTCTTCTTGCGCGCTCGTTTCCTCTTGTACACTCGCGGTCAATGAGCTTGCAGTCCGACGACTCGAACGCGTCGCAGGCTCTGAATGCAGTGGGCTCGCATATCTTCGAAAAATCTCCAGTGGAAGAGCAAATGGAGTACCAGCCATGGATGTATCTCCCTCCGCTCGACAGCTACGGGCGTCGCCAGACACACCAGCCGCTCATGAACCTGCCCCCGCCGGAGGACCCGCTGCTCCAGTTCCTCACTTCCCTCATCATGAGACACGGCGAGCGCGCAAAGGCCCGCCGCGTCGTCTCCAGAACCCTCACCTACATCTTCGCCCTCACCCGCGCACCCCCACTCCCCATCATGCGGCAGGCCGTCCTGCTGGCGTCCCCGGCCGTCAAGACAAAGTCCCAGACGCACGGTGCAAAGGTCGTCCACGTCCCCATGGCCCTCAGCGAGAAGCAGCGCACGCACTACGGCCTCATGTGGCTCGTCGCCGCTTCCAGGGCCCGTGTTGGTCGTCGCCTCGAGGAGCGTCTCGCCCGCGAGATGGTCGACATTGTCCAGCGCATCCACGACGCGCCCGACAAGCCGCTCGACACGAGACACCCTGGCGCGCTCGGCCTCAAATACGACATGCACAAGTTCGCCACGGTAAACAGGTCCGTTTTTCAAATATAAAAAATCGAGCTTTGCTAATCATCATTGCAGAGGCGGCGTCAGAATAGAGCCTGGAGCTGCAAGAGGCATGGCCGCCGCGGCGATGGCGAGCATACTCGCGCCCCGACAAGAGGCAACTGCAGCAACCGCAGTCGCTCCACAAACGGAGGGACAAGAAACCGCACCGCCCGCCAAGAAGGATTCGCCTGCCCCGTCATAATATTCTACATCTGCTTAGAGAGGTGTACAAAATACGAGCATTGCAGCGCGCGTGCGCGTGATTGTCCACGGTATCGAGAGCTGAACGGTACAAGAGCGGTGTCCAACCAGGGAGGATTTGTGGTTTCGGACCCGCCTCGATCGATTTGCTTGATTACTATGCGGAAGTCCTCGCTGGAGTGTTGAGCCAGTCGTCCGCAATATTCAGTTCAGTGGTTCAACAAGGTAATTTGTTACTCTTCGTCGCAAAGACGTTGAAGCCTTGTGGAGCGCGCAGCTTCTGGAGTAAAACAGCTAGGTAAACGCAATTTTACAACGAGTGTGGCTTTAGATGAGCGAAGGTGCCAGCCTGGACTCTATTCAAGTGTCCGACGGGCAGTACGCGTGCACCGAAGCGTCGTTGTTCGCCCTATCCATTGTCAGTTGTCACAATCATCTGAGAATGCTTAGAAATCTCAACAGGATGACTGTGAACACAGAGCTGATCTGGTGCATTTTACAATCCTGGTTTTACCTTTCTCAAACAAATTGCCTTCACATACTTTTGAAACCACCAATGCAATTATATTCCTGGAAGTCTGTTCGAGTCACAAAACCACAGCATGTCTGAACACGCTGATTAATTGGGTGCTAGAGTTCAATGAAGATTTCTGGCATGGTTTACACTCATTTCTGAGTTGCATAATAATGAATCACATCCGTCCGTCTATTATGCCTCGAGACTTGCATGTTCTGCACCATGAGCCGGCGAGCAATGTGTGAGGATTAAGGGACCGCAGAACGGTTTCCAAATTGGGAAGATTGCCCTATTTGGAAGTGGAGCTGGACGTTTGTGAACATCGCCATCACTGGGACCGGTTTTGGTTTTGATGGATTGCTGTCATTGGTCCGGCACGCGTGGCATCAGAACGGGGCAACGTACTTAGTCGCGGTGGTGGACTCATGCAATTATTCTTCCGTCGTTGCACTTAAGCTTGGCTGCTGCGCGAGCACTCTGCTGCGGAGTAACTTACAGTACCCCAGTACGAAGGCCGGCGCAACACCTCGTATCGGAGACGGGAAGAGGTCTTCAGGGGACGTGTTACGAATTGTAAAGCCATATTTTGCACCTTTCTCCGACGCTAACCGGACCTGACCATTTCGTATCAGGTTTTCGTTTGGTGGGTCCGGCTTGCAGGCCGGGTACTCTCCTTGTAGCCGGTACATTTCTACCCCCAAACCATCAATTCGGTCCTTCTTGTTGGCGCAGTTTAGGAAGTAGTTGAAGCGAGCAATGCCTTCGACTACTGCAGGAGGTGCGCGGGGTTTTTTAGGAGCGCGATGCGGTTCTCGCGCTGGCTCCTGAGGAACGCAATGACAATTTGGTCGCCTTCGCTTCGGACGGCGATATCGGCTCATCGAGCGTGCTTTGCGCGAATTGCAGCGGGCGTCCGGTCGTGGCCACCTGTGGCAAGTCACCGGAGGTGTGTATCCGCACTGGGGGGCTCTTCCAATCAGATACCACCGCACGCGACCAACGGGGAATGTCCACAGGATCCACGTCCTTCCCGACGAGGATCGAGTGGTCATCCAGCACAGATTGCGCAGCAAAGGTACACAATTCTTTATTTCGATCGTACGCCTTGAACTCTGTTCCAGGGAGCACTCCAATCAAGGACCCCATCTCCACGCGGAATTTCTGCAAGCTGTTGGGCGAGTCTTTGCGGGATGGGCGTTTCTGCGGCGTCAAGAGGACGCCATTCGCCGGACGGTCACTATTCAAAATCGGCCGGTTGCTCCCGCCACCCACACAACGCGGGCTCTGACCAGGCAACTCCTTCAACTCCCGTTGGCTGATCAACTCCATGGCTGTGGTGTCCTCGAGCGGGGCTTGTTGCAGGAGGGGGATGAGCGCTGAGGTAAACCGACCGCCATACGTCCCGTCGGGCTTCTCGAACTCTCGTGCGGTCTCGTCTGGGCTGCAGGCCGCCAGCAAAACACAAGACGACAGCGACTTTCTGCGGTATGGCACGGCTTCTCCTTCGCCTTGCCACAAATGGCGGTCCAAGCCTACCGGGATGGAACGCGAGTCGCCTGCAACGCTGCGAGCTGTTTTACCAACATCACGGTCCATACCCCCTGCTGTGAGGTCAACAACTGGAGAACAAGACAAGCGCAGAACACGGACCTGAATGGCAGCAGTCAAGGATCACGAGCTACGAGACCGACCTCTTCAGCAAAGGACCATACGGTGCGGCAACATCAACGTACATTGTTATGGCCCTTCTTGTCAGCAATATCCTCCAGGAGCCGTCCCAGCACATAGTCGGGAATCGCGTGCACCTCCCCCGCCTCATTCGTCGTTCTGTCGTCCACAGGACACAACATTTCAATGCGGCCGTCGGGCGCGATAATATCCTTCGGAGCTTCGACGCGCCTCCCATGTCCCGCGAAATACACGAACTTCGTGGCCTTGCCGTGATCTTGGATGTCGGGATTGTCGCGAAGGTGTGTCTGGATGGCGGACACAATTTTAGCGCGCGTTGCAGCTGCGTTCACGAGCAGGACGATATTGCGGGGTGGGACGTGGAGGTCGTCCAAGAGAACCTTGTGGATCGCTTTTGCGTCGTTGACCGCTCCCTGGAGCGGGTCGATCGCGACGTACTGGTGCTGGCGCTGAGTCGCTCGCTTCGTGCAAGGAAGTAATGGACCCACCTCGTCGATGCCGATGACGACCGCGAATATCTCGTTATTGGATTGGAGCGCTACCCTGCCTATTCCGTCGTCTAGATAATTTAATTCAGCACCGTTGAATGCCATTGCGATATGAGGAGTGCGGTAATGGGTGCACTGCCTTCAATATTCACACCTTTGCCAACCACGACACAGGCGTTCAGAGTTTACTCTAACTACTCTCTCTGAGCTTGGTCAACCTGGTTTGAACCAGCATGAAACGAACAAATTTTCTTCGAATTTGAGAGCTTGTTCGCAGTTAGGTTGCTATGCGAGGCCAGACTTTTGACTGATCGGAAATTTCGGACCGTGTTCTACAGTAGCACTACATAGTCTTCGTCGCAAAGACGTTGGAGCCTTGTGGAGCGCGGCAAGTTATTGAGTAAGACAGTTAAGTTAGATAAATGGAATTTTACAACTAGTGTGGCCTCGAATGAGCGCAAGTGTCAGCCGGGACTCAGTCACTCTATTCAAGTGTCCGACGGGCCCAGCCAAAGTACGTGTCGACCGAAGCGCCGTTGTTTGTCTCGAGTTCTTCGCGAAACTCGAGGGCCATCTCGGGAGTGAAACCTCGGGGAGCGAGGTGCCCAGCGACGGGGTCTAGTGATTTTAAAAAAGTTTTCTTCATTGCGAGGCCGAGGTCATTCAAGGCAGCGTCTAGACAATGATGGGTCGGCCGGTATTGAAGAGAACTTCCTCGACTCACCGGGCCCAGTACCACTGAACGGCATGGTTATTTTCTGGCACTGGACATCGTGAAAATCGCCCAGCGAGCTCATCATATCCGAGATCTTCTTCCCAAACTCCATGTCCGCGCCTCGTTCGTCGAAGGTTGGCTTCAGCGTCGATATGAATAGACGAGACGCTGGCCCAGCAGTCTCAGCCCAACTTAACATGTCCAAGTCTTCCGCGAGCAGCAGACCACCTGGCCTGATGAGTCGTGCAAACCGTCGAAAAGCATCTTGTCCGTTTGAAACCTATCTCTCCTCCGTCAGCGGCTAGAGTATCTGGGGAAGGACCAACATGAGAAAGCACAAAACGTGCATGAACTAGGTCGAACTTGTCCGGTCCAAAGTCCACCGCCTTGGACAAGTCTGCGATCTGGAAAATGAGGTTCGGAGGAATGTATCTGGGAAGGTTCAGCCGTTCCGAGAAGTTGGTTAATGAGGACGCCCACCGGTTTGGAAGCGGAGATCGATCCACCGCAAGGATTTGAGCAGCTGGAAATTGCGTTGCAGCCTGAATGGCCCTTGTAAAAACAACATTGAGATAATATGGGTCAAGGGAGGGAAAACCCTCACCATGCACCGCTCCCACAACTAGGTTCGGCCCGTTTGCAGTCAAGAATTGAACTTGATGGAATATCACCCACCCCAATTCTAGGATCCTGGTGGGGCGCATTTCATCGAGGGATATGGGGCACAACTTGCCGCCAAAATACTTCGTGAACGCAAGATGAAGTTCATCGAGGCTTTGAGTTACTTTAGTCTCTGGTGAATCGGATCTAGCAGAACGTACCGCTGCATCTCCTCCGTTGCCTCGGATGCAGCCTGATGCACAGTGGTTATTTGTCCACATCTGGCGTTGACTCGAACAGCGGGCACCCACCGGCAGTACGTATCCCTTTGCGTCGGTGTGGTCGTCGTCCATGTCTAACCTCCTGAGAAAACTTGACGGATATCACTCGACATGGCCTAAGACTATTAGGGACTTGAATTAAGACCGGAATGGCAAGGCTTTGGGCACAGAATTTTGGCCGAGAAACCATGACTGCATTTAAAGCGCGTACAAGAGCGGAATGTAATACCCAGGAGTTGAAAACTGTTGGACCATTGCAACTTGGAAAGACGAGAGTCCGTCGCGGTCACGTGGCAGTCGCGCCTTTCTTTGACTCGGACCAAGCTTTTGTGCTTCCTTCTTGTCGTATCTCATCTACATCCTCTTCACACCGCGTTCCCTACGTTATCAGCTATTATCTCAACTAAATATGCTCAGATCTGCTCAAATGCTCCAGCTCTTTCGAGTTGGGAAACGAGCTTACTTACATCACAGAATTCCGTCAACAGTACTCGGATACATTTCGATCCCATTACAGCACTAGGTAGCATAGCCGGGAGAAAAGACGTAGAAGAGGTGTATGGTACAATACGCGTGCGTAAATTGGCTGGCTGGAACGCAGCACCAATGTCGGTAGGCGACATTGAGTACGGCGAGGATGAGAGTAGTGGGAAAGAAAGAGCGGAAGGTGCGGTGAATGTATGTACCATTAGCCATGCGACAAGCAAACAGGAGGGAAAAAAACAAAATAAACGTGTCCAAACTTTACTTGATTCCGTTCGGTACCTGATGCACCTGAGGCGAGGCGTGGAAAGGACACAGATGGACGCCAAGGGTCAAGGGCTATATGCCAGAGTCCTCACCCGACTCGAGTAATCTGCGAGGGTATAAATAAGGAAAGGGGAAAGAGGGGAGGAAAAGGAAGAAAAACGAAGGAACCAACGCACGAATACTGCTTGACCAACACACACTCGCCACCGCGCTCGAGGTCGATGCTATACGCGTAAAAATACCCGTCGGAGGAGATGACCATTAGATGTGGGGTCGTGCTACGAAGGAGATGCAGAATGAGCGTGATTTCGAGTGAAAGAAGGTCAGTGAAAAAAAAACACGGGCAGACTCACCTACTCAGACCGACGACACACCGCCGCTCACCCGCGCCACCCAACGCGTTGTTGTTACCTTGGAAAAAAAAGGGTCAGTGGATAAGACAAGGTTAGAGGTACAGGGGGATGCAATTTAATGACACATTGCGGACATGCACAGACAGCATGGGGCCCACGCAGCCCGTATATTTCCTTCAAAAAAAGGCAACAAAGACGACTCACCACCCATCCCTGGTGGAAGCTTCGCCCATGCAAAGTCCCGCGCAGGCTCCCACATCTCGGCGAGACCCGCGGGGATGGGGAGGTACGCCGCGGCGGCGCGCGTAAAGGCGCCGGTGAGGTGCGCAGAGCGCCGGCGGAGGACAGTGCTAGAGCGTAGGATTAGCAAGTGAGAATGAACAAAGAGAGATGAGGCAGGTAGAAAGAAACTGTAACACACCTAACCGTCCCTCCCTCACTTCCGTTCCGGCCCGCGACGAAGGCGTCGTACCCCGCGTCGGTGTGCCCGTCCGTGCTCTCCGCTGGGCTGTGCGCGTCGCCACTGCCGTTGCTCCTGCGATAAATTAGCACCTCTATGTCACCGATATATGGAATTGTATACTCACCCATGGTAGGACGACGGTGGTGCACTGCTACTGCTTCCTGCCTTGTCCTTATCACCCGCAGCTACAAATACACACGCGGCGTCAGCAAACACGACAGAAGAAAAAAGGTGAAACAACGCACTCTTGCCCACTCGCCATAAATGAACCGTCCCGCGTTCGCTTCCCGCCGCTAGCAAAGTGCCCGCGCCGTTGAACGCGAGCGAGTAGATACGGGCCTCGCGCGTACCACGGCGGAACTGGTACAGTTTGTCGAGCGACGGCGTCGCGAAGACGCGGATAACTGTGCCTGTTTGGTGATTTCATCGTCAGCGCGACTTAGAAGAACAGAAGGAATAAACAGTCAACACCCACCCTTGCCACTGGCCGTCGCGAGCAGGCCGCCGTTCGCGCTGAGCGCCATGAGCGCAAGTGGGCTGCGGTGCGCACGTACGACGTTCGCGGGTGCGAGTGCACGCGTACTAAAGAGCATCACGTCGCCGCAGCCCGTCCCCGCGTTGAGGGTCGCGTTCGAGTTTGAAGTTGACGTGGAGGTCGCGGATGCAGAGCCGGAATTTGACGCTGCGTTGGAGGAGGTAGAAGCTGCAGCGAGTGCGGGGGATGGTAGCGGCGCGGGATATGCTAGGTACGGTGCATCGGCGGATGGCGAGAGCGCACATATCGCTGCAAAACGCATTATTTTCGCCAAGAAAGAATACCATGTCGGGACCGACCCTCGGGATTGGGGACAGTTTCAATGACATGCAGGAGGCGCATGTTGCTGATATCATACACGTAGATCTCCGTCTCCAACACGATCACGAGCGTCTTGCGATTCAGCTTGACGGCGAGGATGGACGAGGGAAAGAGCAGCTCGCAGATCATCGACTGACGCTTAGTATTTACGATTTGGAGCTTGCGTGGAGATGAGCCGGGTCCAGTGTCGGGTGCGCCCACGAGAGCAATGAGCGAGGTGCAAAACAGCATCTCGACGATACCGCGTGCACCGTCGTCTGTCCAAAGTTATTAGAAAATAGTAACAATTGAACCGACACTCACTCTGAGTATAGACCCGTCCAAACGGGTCGCAGTTTGTTATACTGTACCCTTTACGCGTGCCAACCGACACGCAAGAGTAGTCCTGGTTAAAATTTGCGAACAGCATCCCCGACATCCCGTGTTTTCCTCGTTGGGAGTTGTTTTGCTTTGGTCCCAGTCAAGATAGCAGCAGAGGGAAAGCGGGTAAAAGGCAAGTCGTGGCCGTGCACGCGAAAGGCAAGCAGGCGGCGTCGTGGTCGTAACTGACGAATCGGGATGGATGTCACGCGTCACAGTGTGACTTGGTACTTTAAGCCTGCGGTATGTTTTTTTTTGTGCCGATCACCAAGAAAGTGCAGAATCCCAAGTCGCGGCATGTCATTTAGTACATACTACCAATTGCAAATGATTAGCATAATTTACCGTACATATGTACACTATAGTGGTTAGGCGGAGGGGAGGGGAGCGGGGGAGGGGAATAAATCGCGAGTTGAGTCGCGGATGGTCAGCGCCGGGGCGTCGTGACCGGGGTAAGGTGCAGGAGAGGAGGTGTGCGGGGGAGTGGGATGCAAAGAGAGAACGTGGCAGGGATGGTAATGAAGCGTAGGGAGATGGGCTGTGGGTCTATAGTGTATACATACAAACTTTCGCGGTTGAAGGCGGTCTAGTGGATACAGATGATGATAAAACCATTGAGAAAAAAACGAACGGAATCCGAAAGCCGGGAGCATGGAGGCAGAGACTCAGAAGGCGGGTACCTAGACGATATCCCACAGGTCCTCGAGGGCGCAGCAGAACTACAGAGATAGCATGTCAGCGGTGCAGAGAACTTGAGCACAACGCAGCGCGACGCGACGCACCTTGCCACACGCGACACTCGCACTGAGGGAATACTCGCTAATACTGATCTTCTGGTCGACATACCCGTCGGCAAAGTCGTCGCGGCCGCGGGCCATCGCGCCGACGAAGACTGCGATGGAGTGGCCCTGGGGGAGGGTGGGGAGGAATTGCGAGAGGCGCTGGGTTTTGGCGTCGCCGGAGAGGGCTGTGGGCAGACGTAAGTAAATGGGAATCGAAACGAGGGAGGAATGAAAGGACGGGGACGTACTCAGTTTAATGGTATTAGGGGGGAGGTGGTCGATAACGGGATTTTTGACGACCTTGAGCAGCTTCTCGGGTCCATTGACGCCGCGGATGCTCAGCTTGTGGAGAAGCTGGACCATGAGGCCGCTGAAGCGCTTGAAGGTGCGGGGGATGCGGACGTGGGGGTTAATCTCGATGAGGACGCCCTTTGCGGTGTGGATATAGACTTGGAGCAAGCCGGCCTTGTTCAGAGGCGAGTCAAGGAGAGTGAGAAGGCACTGCAAGTTAAATATAAATAAAAAACTTGACCGATCGAGAAGAAAAAATGCGCACCTGGTGAGTAATGTCCGGACGGGCTTCGGCAATGTCGCGGCCCGTTTTCGCAAGGATACCCTGGTGGTCGTCGCAGTTGAGCAAGGTATATTTGACCTCGCCCTCTGCGCCGCGCTTGCCCTTGCTGGGCCCACCAGAGATGCGGTACGCCTCGAGACACGCCTGCTCGAGGATTACATAGAGACGACGGTGTGGAGACGCTATTCCCATTCGGGGAACATGGGCCTGCACGGGAAGCATGGAAGGGTTTGCGGGAATCGATTCCATTTGGGAGTTTCGCGATAGGAGATTACGAGTTGGACGGTCAGGGAGAGGAAGGCCCTTCTGGAGGATGGTAATGCCCTTTGAATGGGCTTTTTTGTGGACTGGCGAGGGTTGAGCCTCTTCGGTGTCTTCGTCCTCCTCTAGAACAGCAGGCTCTGCTTCGAGGTTGAGATCGAGATCGCTTGTAGCGTCGTCGTCACCATGGACCGGGCTCTTCTGGCGACGGCGCTGGAGGGGACGCTCTCCGGGAGTGCTTTTGGGACGCGGGGGAGGGTCGAGACGGTGCTCGGCGTCGGGGGGCGACGAGGACAAGGAACGGCGACGGCGACGAGCAGGAATCGGAATGGGATCGATGGTCATGAAAATTGGATATAAAAGCTGACAAATGATATCAACAATTTTTGGTTGCGACTCACCACTCGACTCACATATAAATACTATATAAATACCACCTCGCGTCCAAACACGTTCTGATATTCCTCTTGCCGACGTCTTCTACTGCTCCCCGACGGTCCTCCTTCATTTCTGGGGTGTCTTTTTATGGTCTCTCCGGTCTGAATATCTGGCTAGCCGCCTATGGGCGCTACAACAGCTGCTTCGCGTTCGTGTAGCGGTGTTCTGGCGGCCGCCGCAAGAAAAACTACATTCCAATACTTATACAAGGCCCACATATTTTTTTTACGTTCATACTGCCAGCCTGGAAATCATTCACCTCTGAACCGTTGTGGTCGATTCCGACGAATCTTCTGATCCGCCGCCCAATTTCCCATACCCGCCCAGCTTTCAGACGAATGTCATCGAGCTGCGCACGGAGTGCACGACGTTATGCGCGGAGCGGAAAGCGCGAAGGGGAGAGCTCCTACTCTCCGAAGACGAGGGCGAGGTGACGAGGTGCGCGGGTAGTAGCTCCTGAAACGTCGATCCTGCACTGCTGTCAAGGGACGTTCCGAGTCTTCTGTGGCTGTCTGCTGATTCCATCTGATACTGGTCCAGAGGACAGGCTCACGCACCAGCAGATGCAAACGCGTGCGGTCGATCATCGCATTCGGGAGGGAGGCCCGACTCCCGCACAAGAGTCAGTTTTCCATACTCTTCGTGTGCGGGGCCAAGGTAAATGTTTCCATCAAGGTCGCAGAATTTGTACCGCGCGGTTTGGTCGTCGTAGCCTATGCGCTTCATGCCTTCTGGAGGCGGCTTGAGTCCTGTGGCGCGGTTTGGAATGGAATGCAAGACGGCATCATCCGGGACTCACCTCTTCATGTTCGGTCCAGCGACCCATCGTGTTTTGCTCGCCATGAGGCCTGGCGAAATGGCTTATATATACTCTGGTGCACAATCTATCTGTCGCTGCTGCCTGATATGAAATTGCTGTAGTCGTCCAACACCGAATTGTCCGCTCCGCTGTTGTGACCCCTGGATTAACACGGCGACTCTCTTTAGTAACTCTTCGCACTATACTATCCACCTCACGTTGCTGATCGACGACCACGGAATCAGGATGAACAGCGGCTGAAGATCATGTATTGTCCATATCTATCTATCATCCCCGCATCCTTCACCTTCACCTAATCTATCATGCTCGCAGATCGCGTTCTCCCGTGTAATGATTGCGAACATGAATCCTGTCTTGATATCACCGCAAGCGTCGAACAGGTTGCACGACTTGGACCGCATTGGACTCGGATAGATCCAGAGTCGTTGTCTTTTTCCATTTTGATTGGTACGGACACTGTCCAAGAGTACTAGTGCAGAGGCCGAGAATGGAGACCCGGGCTGTACTTAAACGGAAGGAAGACGCCGAACGGCCAATGCAATGAAGTGATAGGCGCCTGGGACCCTGGGTATCGGAAACTTGACGAGGAAGCAGAAAACCGCGTATTTCGATTTTATTAGTTAGAGGCAAGATACTATAGCCAACTTGAATAGAAAGTGACGACTATGGTGTGTTGAAGAATTTCAACCGTGGGAATTATTACTTCATTCTAGTTGAACACGGTCATCTCAGCAGCTCATGGTACTATTCAAGGCGCTAACATCGGAAGAAGACGCCGCCGAACCCTCCGTGGTATATGCTGAAATCTTTGGCACTTGTATCTAATTACATGAAATTAAATTGACGGCGAAGAGCTTCCATCAATCTGGTTCGCGATTCCAAGCATATCACAAAATGTTTGAGTTTGCGGATTTGAGTACGATCGCGCTACGCTATATTGAGCAGAATCCAAGCTACAATGTCAGATCAAGTACGCACGTGTAATGTTGGTATCCTCTTCTCCCGAGAAGCTACGAGTTGGAGGTGCGGTATGTGCGAAGACCTGCACCTCGTCGATCGCCTTCATGCCATTACTCCCAATATTCTGCTGTACCCATGCGAAAGCCTCTGTAATCAACGTGGGTACTTGATCGGCGGGGGGCAAGGGAATCGCCTGCGCTTGGAGGGGCATAAATGGGGCAAAGGCTCGAACAACAGCGAGCCAATGCGGATCAAAGAACAGTGTCGGTGTGTGGTGACGAACACCCTTCAGCGGTCGGTGGGCCTCGGGGGTCGGAACGTCAATCACCTGAATTCAAGTCAGTGCTCTTCCCAAAAATTCAAACGGCTATGTGTCACACCTCGAGGAAAGCTCTCCCCTCGCCTGGCTTGCTTAAAGCAAGGAATTTGGTGAGCTCAGATTGATCCGACTTGCGCTTGTCGTGGTGGACTTCGGCTGTGAAGCGTACATGCATGTGGCCTGAGCACCATTGAGTTGGCTTGAGGGTCTTCAGGAGTAATTCGAGCGGTCGCGATCCCAAAGTGTTGCTCCGTATCTATTGTTTATCCCGAATTAGCTACATACGAGCGTCCATGGAGGACTGACGGAATTTTCGAATGCGGGCATTTCACGGAGAAGAGCTTTAGTGTCCCCATGTCTTTCGATCCCTAGCGGCCAATCGTGCGACATAAAAATGTCCACTTTAGGACCGTTGTTGTTTAACTGTCCGTATTACTTGTCAGAATGCATGCATTAATATTCAGCGAGCAGCCCACATTCATCAGACGTTCAACACCATATTGGCGCGTATGATACGCAGATGCCAAGGTAGATGGAATGTATGGAAGCCGTTCGAAATGGCCTAGAAATGTTGAAGAACGTTGTTGGGAATCGAAGCGAATGGAATACCTTTTTTATAATCCTCTGCTCTATAGATTCCACTAGAGCCAGCAACGCGCAGCCATCCATCCACGAGGACACACCCTGCGTACCCGAGGAAATAAATATTGGGTGCAAGCCATCCGCCATGGAAACTGGGAGTTCGCTTGACAAAATGCACAATGTCCAAATTCGCAACTAACCACTCCCACATGTGCCCCATAGCTTCGTGGTTCCCACCCACAACAATAGTGAGTATCGGAGCCTTTTTACGGCCAGCATAATAATTGTGGAAGTCCCGGAGGAGGCGAAATTTCGTTGGCGCCTTCATTGTGTAAAGATCTGCGTTGCAGCGTAGAGCCTGATGCAGAGGTGTTCAATATCCATTGAACCGAATCCTGAAAGATTCCCGCAAGACATACCTGAAAATCACCGCAACAAAGCAAGAGTTCAACTGGGAGCTCGCCGCTTTTCTTGGTATCCGCATCGACGCGATGGATAGTTTTGTATATGGTGTCAAGCCCACCGTGCGAACAGCCTACAACAGCGATACGCATTTGCGGAGAGTACGTATGGATGCTCGACCTTGATGAAGTCGCGGTTGAGCACCCTCGGTATAAATAAGCACTTGGTTTGGAGTCACATTGAGTCGGTGCTGCAAGTTGGACCGCGGGTCCGGATATTGACAGGGCCTGCGACATCCCGGAAGCGAGTACGTGCAATGAGACAGCCTTGGAGAAAGGAGGTTGTAGATTCTTTTTTGCAAGTCGTGGTGGACTGGGCTAAAGACTTTTTTTATGACGTAAGCGACCTACAAGTCCCGTTCCAAGCTGTCAGCGTATCTCTGGAAATTGAGGCTGGAATGGAGTCAGCGCTCAAGTCAAGTCAAGACGAATTAGATGCCCCGAGATATTGATACATTGAAAAAAGAGAATGAGTATGGAAATTATGGGTTACATCCGTGTCCATAGATGTTCAAGTCCGGGTGCCTTCACTCTCTTTATGGCAAACAGGGCAGCCGTGGTCTAACCGGGAACGAACGATGGATTCGCTGAAGAAAACCGAAAGTCAGTGGAGCGTAACGGCCATGCTGCAGCGCTTACAAAGCAATCTTCCCGCTGAGACCGCGCGCCACGACGTCCGTCATGCCGACACTACGCAAAGCAGGGTCGGGCTGTTCGGGAAGGTGGTCTCCGCCGCTTGTGCATGCCGCGTGTACAACGTGTCGACATAAGAACAGAATGATCAACCGTTGCGGTGTTTCTTGCAGCGATCGCGAACATATCGGGCATGTCGTTTTGGCTGTAAAAGTGCGATCACCCATTAGAGATATCCAACAAGAAAACGAGGAACAGTGGGAAAAAACAAAACAGGAAACAAACCTGTGAGAAAAAAGCCGGCTGTCTGGTCCTTGTGCAGTTTCCGCGCAAAGTCTGAGCTATCTCCGTTCAATATAGTCTGGCACCCCTCAAGGAGTGATATCTGCAGGTGGAAGTCTTGCAGGATCTTGACAAGGGCCTCTTGGAGACCGGGAATCTCCAGTCCATTCTTGATTCGGCGAATGAGACGCAGTGGGCTGATTTCCGGACCGACGTTCTCAAGCAGTCCGCGGATGAAAGCTGTTGTTTGGTAACAGGTGAGCTCTTTGGAGGCAGTCGACAGAGGACGAACATACTAGGTCGCGTTTCCGAGTACTTCAAGAGATCCTCCCATAGATCATCGTCGTTCTGCTCCTTGGCGAAGTCAATGGCCTGCCATACAAATCTTGTAAGGGGAATCGGAGAAAAACATGTTCAAGCCATACCCGATGGACATCCCCAAGTCTCTCGATGATTAGGGTCAACGCTTGTTTGTTGTTCCCCATACGGCCGAGCAGAAACACCATCTCCGGCACAAGGCTTCTGTCGTCGCAAACCTTGTACGCCTATGAAAGTCGAATTAGCGAAGCTCTAAAACTGATCGTTGCTACATACGTTTTCGAGATTGTAGTCGTTGCTGGCGCGTAGGAAATCGATGAGGCGGGGAGTAGCAAACTCGGCGTATAGTTTGACCTTCGACAACGAAACAGATCAGATATGGATTAAAAGAAAGCGCGTCATTCGCACCTGAACATCAGCGAACGGAGACACCATGTGAGGTTCCTTGTCCATCAAGGCATCCAGATACAAGAAAAGGAAGTACGGTCGGCTCTGCAACTGCTGCACCACACGCCCGACCTACCCGGGATTCAGTCAACTCACCAAACGAAAATTGGAAGGTGCTCACAGGTATCGAGTGGATGTGATCTACAAGCAGCACGATCGCCTGGCTCTTCTCTGGGGGCTGCCCCTCTTGTTTGCGTTTCTCCATCAGCTCGTGGTCGAACTCTACGAGCAACAACGCCTGGTCCTGCACATCCGTGAACAAGTTGTTGTCCCGGATAAGATCGAACACGTTTGGTCGCCGAAGGCGAAGAAAGTACGTCAGGGCCTTGCCAGGCTGACGATTTGCGATGTATCTGCGGAAAGGTCGGCACAGACTCCAAGAAGAAACATACTCTTACAGTTCTGCGAGACATTCCATAAGGATCACCGAGTCCGACGGCGCCGAAGCGGCCAAGTTAGAGGAAGATGCGCTCCGGTCGAGGTCTGCGAGCACGGCGACGATGACCGCAGAGATGTCGTATATATCCTTCGGCCATTCTTTCACCGTTTGAAGCAGGGACTATCCGAGAGCGTAAAAATTCATGAGTTCCGATATAAACGTTGGCCTACCTTTCTGTCATGCGCGAGGAAGTATGCAAGAATCATCTCATAGACCAGATGGTCTAACCGAGGGGATTCGGTCGGAACGAACGGAATGATAGCCTTGAAAGAGCTCAGGCCAAGCGATTCAAAGCAACAAGATACAAACCTGCAGCTGCTTTTGTTGCTGAAAAAGGAATATCCATTTTTCCCAGTGCTTCGCATCGTTCCCGCATACCTTGGGAGTTAGTCGAGCGGCGTTGACGAATTCCCCTGCAAAAAGTTAGATAAATATCGGTCTTATCATGGTGCCTTACCGTCGTTCACGAGATGCTGGATATATCGCTGGCCGATCTCGACTGCACTGACTGCATCTTCGCCATCGCCGCGCCCGTCTGTCTCCAACCGTTCCACCTCCGACAGCGCTTCCTCAAACCGCTTCCGCTCAACGAGCCACGCGATGTGGTCTCTCCGATCCCGCCGCTTCACGATGACAACGTCCCGTGGGCTTAGCACAATGTAGCAGCGGCCGTCATCTGGGACCGCGACGTCCCCACCCACTTCCGCGAGTACATAGTCATTGCAGCCCCAGGACTGGTAGTCCGCGAGACTAATCGCGTCGGCCGCGAGCTCAGCTCCAGCGGGAGAGATAATGCGCAGCTCCGGACGCTCTGCGGCTTTGCGCGCCTGTTTTGCACGGTCCTCCGTCATCTCGTCGAGGAACGAAGTGTCCGGGGGAGTGTATGCAAGGATGAGAAAACAGGTTGGCGGGGACGGGTCAGACGGAGTGGAAGGAGTCGGGTGAGGGACAAGGCCTGCGATCATGCAGTCAACCTTGAGGACGAGAGTGATCTCGGCGAGGAGGGGAGGGAGGTTAGCTGATGCAGCTGAGGTGTTTGTGCGTGGCCGGGCACGGACACGAGCAACCTTGATGTGGTCGGCCCACGCTATTAGTAAAGTCGAATCGTCTTGCCAATGTAGCGTGCACTTGAAAAGATCCGCACGCGGACTATTCGCTGCTCTGTCAATGAAAGTGATGCGCGTCTGAGAAACGGTGTCGTAGATTTTAACACCCTATTGAACACCGTCAGAACGGAGGAGCATCAAGCCGTCGCAGTACGCACGAGATCATTGGCCCAAGCAATGAGCCGCCCTCGCCATCGTATTTGCCAGATGGGTCCCTCACCCTGGTGCAGGACAGTCTCCTTGTGTCCTAGCCATCCTTTCTCATGCATAACGAGATTGCCGGCCATACCGCCGCAGATGAACGCGCGGGTTGTGCGTTTGGCGAAGTTGGGTTCCAACGCGACACTTCGCATCGGACGTTTGAGGTCAAATGCATATGATTCGGACTGAGAATGAATGACGACCTGTCCTAAGCGGAGGAGCTTGAATTAGCGGAGGCAAAGAGTTTGGGCTACTCACCGTCGATTGAAGCGGTCGCCACGTATTCTGCAGTCTCGTCCATCGCAATGTCTATTATGGAGGCCATATGCGGTTTGTAGGACTTGATTCTGGTGCCGTTAAGGTCGAGGATGTGTACGATGCCGCCGTGTGTGCCCAAGGCCTTCAGTCGTAGTCAGAAGCCAGTAACGTCCGCAGAGAAAATAGGGAACCATTAGAGATTTAGAAATACACAACGCCGAAGCGGAATCTTTCTTGAGTAGGTCAGGAAACGAGCCGCCTATTCGCTCGTATTTTAATGCTGGTTCTTCGTCGTCATCTTCTTCTTCTTCGTCCTCTCCCTCGCTTTCTGTCTCTGTATTATCTTCCTCCTCTGAGGACACACCTTCGCCATTTACGGGTGGACTCGACTCAGTTTGGTTTGGTTTCACCGCGTCGGTCTGTAGTTCGCTAGCAGGGGCATTTCCATTTTGGTGCGGGACTTGTGTTGGTTGTCCAGGAGGTTCCATGGACTCATAAGTCCTGGAGCTGAATGGCACGAGCAACGCACGAGAGTGACGTCCAAGAAAGGCAATGTGTTTGCCCTTGTAAGGTCTGAATGTTCAATAGGCGATATCCAGGGATTATATGACCCTGCAACGTTTTTGCATATTACAGAAACTCAGTGCTAATTTACAAACCCTTTCTGGTGCCTTTCAAATGGCACTAAAGGTAAACTAAGCTCATCTTCTGCGTTCATACCCCCCATCCCGCTCGCTCGAATCCCTCCTGCGTTCTCTGGGCGGCGGCGGTGGCGACCTCTCCCTCCTCTCCTGCCTTTTTGGTGACGCCGAGCGGGGCCTATCCCGGTTTAGGTGCGGCGGCCGTTCACGCTCACGTCCGGCGGCACCGCCATTCGTGCGGCGCGGGGGCGAGTCAAAGCGGCGCGGCGGAGGCGAGCGCGAGTCCCTGCGGCGTGGGGGCGGCGGCGGCGAGCGCGAATCACGACGAAGCGGAGGCGAGTCTCGATGGCGCGGGGGTGGCGGAGGCGAACGCTTATCGCGGCGGAGTGGGGCTGGCGAGCGCCGACGCGGGGGCGGTGAAACAGACATAGAGTGCGAGCCGTTTCTGCCACGGCGCGGCGGCGGCGTCAACTCCCTGGGGGCACCACGGCGCACGGGTGGGGACAGATCCCTGCGCGCAGGCGGCGGTGAGCGGCGGCGGGGCGGGGAGTCGTTTCGGCGGCGGGGCGGCAAGTCGTCTCGGCGACGGGGTGGGGAATCATCTCGGCGGCGAGGCGGGGAGTCGCCTCTGCGGCGAGGCGGTGAGTCGTCTCTGCGGCGAGGCGAAATCGAGTCCACTGCACCGCGCCTGGGGGGCGTACGGCTCCGGCGGCGAGCGCCGCGGGAAGATACAGAACGCGAATCTGATGACGAAGAGTCCGAGTCTGTATCAGACGAAGAATCTGAGTCGGACGACGACGAGTCCGAAGACTCTGCATCGAGCATCGCGCGACGCTGCTCCATAATCAGCTTCGGCGCGTTCTTCAGATACTCGCGCATCTCCTCCGTGATGGCGCCGAGCCCGATACTCGTAAAGTAATTGATAGCGAAGCGCGTGTTCTTGGGTACGTCGACGGGGAACATGCCCTCGCAGCCGCGTCGGATCTCGGGGTCTTTGAAGCGCTCCGCGACGGTCTTGAGGCCCATGCTCTCCGTCATCTCCGTCATCATAATCTTGACGAAGATACGGCTACTACTCGTCGTGTCGTCCTCGTTAATCTTAACGCACTCAAGCACCAGCCACGAGATCGCGTCGCTCGAGAGGAGGTGCCCAAAGAAGCGTGCGATGTTGCGCAGGCGATTGGTCTCGTACCGATGAATGGTGGTGTAATAGTTTCCGAACGCCTGCTCAAAGCAGTCCGTCCAAACACGGTTGAGCTTGCTGAAGCGCTCGCCGACCAGGCCGTAGAAGGTCGAGTACGAACGCTCCTGAGAACAACACTCGATAATCATGTTGACAAGCTCAATCTGGAAAGAAACGTTTAGTCGCCGATAACAAAGACATTCAAACACAGTTACCTCCTGGCCCTCCTGGAGCTGGACTTTAAGCAGCTTGTGAACGGCTTCCTCGTAGTTGAGGGCATTCATGATGGACAGGTAGATCGTCCGACGGAGATTAACGAGATTCGTCTCCGTCCGATCCTCAATACCTTCCTTTGCGGCTACTGAAATTGATGTCAGCCCAGTGCCAAGACTCCGCGAGTGCTCAGCGCATACCTTCGTCCTCTTCGTCTTCATCGCTCGACTCGTCGGATCCTGATTCTTCGTCCTCATCTTCACCCAGGATTTCGGCCTTGATGGACTTGTATTTTTCTTCATTCTCGAGGTAATTTGGATCAAATTTAAAAATGTCTGCGGGCTCGTCAGCGGCGGACACGACAACAGTGATGGGAGGCGCACTCAGTCCTTCCTGCACTTGCAGCTCTTCTTCCAGCTGTATTTGATGGGTGATTTGCTCCTCCTCTTCGACGAGATCCAGACCCTCCGCCAGAATCGGGTTGTCCTTGTACTTGTCCTTGCGGACTTGCATGAGGACCTCAATCATATACTGCACACGTTGACTGATGGATCCCTCGTTGAGAACGGCGCGGAAGCGCTCGAAAACGGTGGCATTGGCTTTCGGGGAGTTTTCGGCCAAGAAGGCGCCGACCTCGCGCATGAAGCCCACTGCGATCTCAATAGAGTCGTCTGTCGGCCGCTCGATGAGGAGAACCATGATCTGGAGGGCAATGATCTCGTGAGCCACGGACTGGTTGACGAGATGAGCGATGAAGGTGGTGGTCGAATGGCAGACGATCTGAAGACAATGAGCAACCGATTTCGCATACAGTAGACACAGGACATACTTTATCATTTCGTTTAAACGCACGTCGGAACTGGCTGACCAGTCGCACGAAAATGAGCTCGCCGACTTGGGGGAGTTTGGTGTTGATGATGGCCACTAGAGCAGCAAAGACGGGCGTGTAGGTCAAACTGGACGCTTGGGCTTTCATGACACTGCGAGCAAAGAGACCACGGCCGCGAATCAGATTCTCAGCGAAGAGTTCCGGGACGACGGCTTTGATATTGACAATGTTGACTCGATTGACGATACCAGTGATGGACTTGCGCAGCGCGTCCCAAGAAAGACGCTGGTACTCCGGACTTGCCTTGTCGGACGACGCGGCAGCCTGGAGAGCCTTCAAACGAGCCGGCGGCATGTACACACCACCGGAGCGCGAGCCCACAAGCTTAGCAAACTCGGTTTGTGCGTCGAACTGCGAGTCTCGTGGTTTGTCAGTTTTGTCGAGCTCCATGGCCGCGACGCGGGCAGCTAATTGGCGCTCCCGCTCTGCACGACGCACAGGGTCAACGTCGACAACTTTGGGAACATTAAGGCGAGTTTTGGGCGGGGAACGAGACCGGTGCCGGGTGGATGGGGGCTGCTCATCGCCGGGTGAAACTGACCTATAGACAATAAATAAGGGCCCAGTATGTGCAAGGGAAATAGAAACCTACCTTTTGCGCTTGTGAAGGGCGGAATCCGAGCTCATGTTGAGAGTCAGAAAACGCAGTTTGGCCCTGTTTGGCATCGTCCCTTGAACATGGATTCCTCGTCGTTCTGCGCGTTCAACTCGAATGTTCAGACAGCGGCCCTCAACGCGACGCGCAGCGCCGCTGGCTTGCCTGCGGACATCCCATTCCACCGCTCCATGGACCCGGATCTTGCAGAGGACCTGGACGCGTTTTCATCCCGCGTCCTGTCGCTCACCAATAATATATTATCCCTCGTCGTGACCGCGGACACGTCCCAGTCAGGTCGACGAAAGGGAAAAGCAAAACTCCAGACTCAGGACGATGTGGTGGATGACTTTCACTCGCTCGTCGTTGACGTTATGGACCAGCTGTTGGAGCGCACGGTACACCTCTAAGCCCTGCTATGTTCTTCGTTTTTACCTTATGCAGGACATATGTCTAGACGAGTTCTTGGGGCGCACGAAGGGCCCGCTTGTAGCAATCAACTACGATGCCCCCGGCCTCCGTAAGACTGCGAAAAAAATACCAGCCCAGAGAGGTCAACTTGATCCCGCGGTGCAACATGCCGCGCATCTCGTGAAACCGCAGCTAGCGTTCAAGAATCCGGTGAACAACACCGACCAGCCGTGGCACCCAGCGCTCTCCCACAAGTTCAACGCGCAAGTTCCGCTGGGCCACATCTATCGTGACTCTGACGCCGAGACGATTATGTGCGTGCCTTGCTCGTACCTCGGTTGCACCTAAAACTCTTGATGCAGGAATCATCCATATCGCTATGAAATAATGCACATATCTTACCCGCCACGCATGTTTGTGACCCAGGAACCGATTCAGCCCACACCGCTCGAGTCCACCTCAGCTACCTGGGTGGCAACGCCCGACGCGCTTGATTCAATGTTGGATGAGCTCCGGCGCGCCCCAGAGATCGCGATTGACCTCGAGCATAACAACTATCGTTCGTATGCGGGAATCGTCTGTTTAATGCAAATCAGCACACGGACACAGGATTGGATAGTCGACACCCTAGCATTGCGAGCTGAGCTCGCTACTGGCGCGTTAAACGAGGTGTTCACCGACCCCAAAATCATCAAGGTCGGCATTACATTTCTCTTGGTATTCAGGTTAATGAACTGCTGCAGGTGCTTCACGGCGCGGAAAGCGACATCATCTGGCTGCAGCAAGATTTCAACTTGTACATAGTCAATCTGTTTGATACGTTTCACGCCTCGAAGTTACTGGACTTTCCCCGCCACGGCCTCGCAAACCTGCTCGAGATGTACTGCGATTTCGTCCCAGACAAGCGGTACCAGCTGGCAGATTGGCGCATACGGTTGGCATTTACAATACCTTTGATTTTCTTTCCCTCATTGACATCCAATAGGCCACTGCCGGAGGACATGCTGCAGTACGCACGCTCGGACACTCATTTCCTCCTCTTCATATATGACAATTTGCGTAACGCGCTGCTTGACCGAGCTGTTTCGCGTGCGCAGTCACAATCTCGTTCCCCTTCCCCCGCGCGGCATTCTCCTCCAAGCAGCACGCCACCGGAACAGGCCCTGATACGGCAGGTCCTAGCGCGCTCCGAGGAGACGGCTCTGCGAACGTACGAGAAGGAGATGTACGATTTGGAATTGGGAACAGGAAGCGGAGGTTGGGACACCCTTGCGCGCAAATGGAATAAAGGCGGGCTCGTGGCCGCCGCCGAGACACCTCTTGGGAGTCAGACTTTGCAGCGCGCGGTGTACCGTTGTGTGCATGCGTGGCGGGACGAGGTTGCGCGTGCAGAGGACGAAAGCACCAGGTACATTTCCTCTCGTATTTCTTCGCCGCATCATTTTGACCTTCCGTTTTCAGATACGTTCTGCCGAATCACTACTTGTTCCAGCTTGCGGAGCGCCCGCCCGCAGATATGGCGACACTGTTGCAGATGTTCCAGCCTGTGCCGCCGGTTGTACGGCGTCGCGCGAAGGAGCTGTTTGAGACGATTCGTGCGTGTTTGCAACGCCACCTGTCCAAGGCGGAGAAGGCACCTCCGGATCCCGCGCCACTCGTCGTCCCCAAGGATGCAGAGATGCAGGTGGATGAAGTAGTCGTCAACGCCGCACCTACGACCGCCCTCGACAATTTATGGTCAAGAGGTGAGGTTTCTCCATATATATTCAGCAGACTCTAAGCAGACATACAGCTCCCAGCACATCGACGCTCGCTGGAAAATCCGCCTTGTTCGGTGCTTCCCTCACCCCAAAAGCGTCGGCGATGCCTTTGGCAGCCCCGACCAGCTCGTTGTTCGGCTCGAAGGGCTCCGGGCCTCAGCAGGTACCGCATTCCATCCCTTTTTGTTAATTGCCTAGGTCTGATCCACCTGCGATAGCTTACCTCTCGCTTTCAAGAGGTGGTCGCGCGCATACATCGTGCGTTGGTGATCGTCCCCTCTATGCCCGTGGTGCGTTTTGTGCTAGGTTTCTCGCCATTCAATCTCAATTTTTCAAAGGTAGAGGCCGGGCCCGCTCAGGATGCCGATTCCTCACTCACAAACGCGGGTGAACCAGCGCACGGCATGCAAGTCGAGATACCATATGTTCCCGCTGCACAGCGGACGACGAAGGTCGAAGTTGTCGACGATTCAATTGTTGTCGTCGGGCAGGCACGGCAAAAGAAACGTAAACGTGCCAAGAACGATGTGGGAACGGATGGAGGAGATGGGGACACTGGGAAATCGGCCACAGCAAATTCTGCGAGCCCGAAGAAGATGCCCAAAACGGAGAAACAGGACGACAGCGGGGAGGTAGAAGCGTTCGACTTTTCCGCCGTGCCGAACCTCCTCGATGACCTACCGAACGGAGAGGACAACCGCGTCAAAAGAAAGAAGAAACAGAAGCAAGGGAAAGGTGCGATTCAGGTTATGTTAACGACCAGCTTGAGCTGAAGCTTCCTTCTCAACGATAGATAAACCCTTCTATGGCGATTTCCCTGCGCCGCCGAAGGCGCATAGCGAATTGAAAAGTGGGAACCAGTCGCATACGTTCAAGTAGAGTAGAGCTTTGGATTTAGGCCGGTCTCTGTCGTGCTATACACTACTAGTAATATAGGATTGCCTTCGGAAAGAGTTCCTCCACTGGCTTTGTTCCAGCTTAAACTCGAAACTCTGAGTGTCGCTATATATCCCTCCCGGTTTTTTTCATGTTCCTCGGCCGTATCGCAAGCACACTCGATATGATGCTCATAGCCCAGAATCCAATCCTATCTAAATTAATTATACCCTCCTGGAGAGACATAAAATACTTGAATAACTACTTCCGTAAGACATCCTTCAATGTCTGGCACACGATCTTAATCGCCTTTTTGACCTCATCTGTACTCAGCTCGCTCGTGAGCGCGAGCCGAATACTGGGCCGCGCCTCAATCATCTCCTGCCCGCGCAGCCGCTTGGCACGTGTGATCATCACCCCGCGCTTCAGTGCCTCCTCCACAACCTGCTGCAATTGCCGCTCCTCCGCATCGATGTCCCAATCCCATTTGCTTGCGTCGCGGGGCAGAACGGACGTTGGGTTCGAAGGCTTGAGCGAGTGTCCGCTGCCGCTGGACGCGGACGGGTGGAGGGACGGTGGCGAGGGCTTGCGAATGTGCATGTGGATGATGGGTGATGCGGGGTGCGAGGGGATGGAGATACAGTCGAGGTCGTCCAGGAGCGTGCGTGCGACGCGGATGTTCTGCTGTAGCTTCGTGAGGATCGACGGCGAGGAGCGAAGGATCTCGATCCCCTCCGATGCGCTGACGGCGAGGAGGGCGGGCATGGAGGCAGAGAAGACGAAGGAGGGGCCGTTGATTTGCTGGTGGTTGATGACGTTCGACGAGCCGGCGCAAAACCCACCGCCCGCGCAGAGACCGATGGCCATGGACCCGACGAGCATGTCCACCTTGGGTGCCGGGACGTTATAAAGCTCAGTCAGGCCGCGGCCCGTCCGTCCAACAGTGCCAAACGAGATGCTCTCGTCAAGAATGAGGCGGTATTTCTTCCGATACTTGATCTCAATCTGGGGCCAGTGTCAGAATAACGAAAAAAGCGGGGAAAGTTGCGTACCAGCTTCGGTAAGTCAGTTATAATACCATCTTTCTCAAATATGCCTTCTGTGATTATGAACCGACGCGTGAGCGGCCCTCGACGCTTCTTCCTCTCCTTCTCGACGCTGTCAAGCACGTCCTCCAAGCTCTTCAAGTCGTTGTGATCGTACCACCGGACGGTCGAACGCGAGATTTGAATTCCCTTCTGGATGGCAAAGTTGACTCCACGGTCCGCGACAATGATGTCTCCACGCTTGCAGAATGCCGGAATGACGGATGATATGGTGGAGAATCCCTGAGAATAGATGATGGCGGCCTCTGCACCAAGGAAGTCAGCGAGATCGCGTTCCAGTTGCATGTGTACATCTAGAACGTATGAGGTTTTGTAACGGACTGTGTTATTTGCTCACCGAGCGTCCCGTAGAATCCAGGAGGGCCGCAACTACCAAGGCCGTACTTGCGTAGGGTTTCAATTGCGCGCTCTTTGATAACCTCCTTGCCCGCGAGACCGGTAAAGTTATAGCTTGCAAGGTTGGCAATTATTTTCGTTGGCTGTTTCGCAAGTGTCGGCCTCGGGCCATTTTGCCCAACAACGATTGGCACAGCAGCAAGATCGGATGCTTCCACGGCATTTAGAGGGACTGCAAGTGGTTCCGGGGTCCATTCGTCGACAAGTTCGTCGATTTCCTACTACGTCTCAGGAGGATGCATGTATACGCGAGCTATACAATCACCTTGTCGTTGAATTGGATGAAGTGTTTGCCACTCCTGTCTGCACGAGTGCGGGATTGCAGCAGGGTGAATATCGCGAAGGCTACGAGGATAAGTTCGATCACGGTTCTCCCGGGGTCATTCTGGTGGGAACTTTTCACATATCGAACCAAGACGGCTGAGCCAGGAATTGAGGTGAGGAAGGCGGAAAGCCCGCCGACGCTGGAGGACACAAGTCAGTATGTTTACGGAGAGAAAACGAGCAAGGCGAACAATGCATTGACTGAGGAGGACATGGTCAGACGAGCGAAACGACTGACAAATTCTGCTGACTATATCGGCAGTGGCTGTATATCTTCCCCGCCATCATTTCCGCAGCGTAAACCTCAGCACGGAGGAGAAAGTGGCTGCTAGCCAGGCTCTCAGTGGTCCTAGGATGAGCATACTCGGGAATTCACAGGGGATCGACTTGGAACTTCACGAAGTCGGCTGGGGTTGGGCACCTCGCGGCAACTCAGTCCCAAGAAATCTTCAAGCAACAGTGGGGGCCTCCCCCCACTAGAACGTTTATGTACGCTACACGCAGTCCAACAGCGCTGTCACTCCGAGGACCTCTCTTCGGGAACCTATCCTGGGATTTTCTCAGCTTGTTATATTCGACCACAAACTTACGCCTCCTTGACTTTCCCAATCGTCCTCTGTCTCCTGGTGCATAAACAGGTCCTCGGCTGGCAAGCGTCGATTCGATCAGCTCGGTTGACTTGGGTTTTTTTGGTCTGAATCATTCCTAGCTGAAGGCGGGGTATCCTTTGCCCTGATGGACTTCATATTTGGCGCTCTATGAGGCGATTGATATAGTCAACGCATGGGTCGGCGTTTTCCCCACCGTCAGGCTGCCCTGTCGATCTCTTTACCCTCAAATCCATGATACGAAACCCTGTGCATCCAGTGGCGCTACTGAAGATTTCAGGCTGTTCGTCTTCCAAGCTCATCAAGCGTCTTGATTGGCAGACTCTCCGGCGGAATTGATACTCTGGTCACAAGTAAGACAGTTCGAAGGCGTGGCTTCCTGAGGCGGACAAGGGACACAACGGTCTCTCTGGCGAAGCGGTAACCTCAATGCTTTTTAGAAGATGAAGTGCTACGATGACCAAGCCCAGGCAAGAAAACAAATGTAGACCACATAATCCTGTCCAAATCAATCTGATCACCAAGTCGTTCCGTAGAGCCAACGACATATTTCTGGAGGCGCCTCCGCTCCCTTGACCAGAAAAATGTTCAATCCCTCCCGACGGAGTGAATGCAAGCCACAACGCGTCGCGCGATCTGGCCCACAGAATTCCGTCGCCAGTATGGCGTTTTGGAGTGCAGATTTGGCTTCCAAACGCGATTTCAACATTTCGAGATACAACTCGTAATCGATGCAACTGTTCTCTTGGCAGCCGAAAAACAAGGAGCGTAGCTGTGGGGCTATCAACGAGCCCCCAGTGACGCGAGGTAGGGTGAGTCTCGACATCAGGTCATTAACGTTGACATCCTCTTTTCGAAAGTCGGAATCCTCGGCTGCATCCTCGGCTGCGATTACAAGTTCGGTGATGAAGGGGAATTTTTCCAATATTTTGATAGTGGCGTGAGCAGGGACGTCACTGAGGGAAAGCCGTCGCAAATGGCATGCTGAGCGATCGACGAAGGATTCGAGAAATCCCAGCTCGTCGTCAATGTCATCCTCTATCACATCCGCAAGTCCGATTCCTGTCAAGGCAGGGGTTCTCAGAAAGCCCAAAGCTTTCACATGCGACACATATATCCGCTGGAGGTGCGGGAGGTCAACGATTTCACCGGAAGCTGGCCAAGATTCGTCGTCGAGATCAATCTCAAGACGAGCTTCGACGAGGTTTGAGGCCAGCTTCAATATAGCGAGATGCCGGTGGAACGGGCCATCCAGGTGACAGCGGGTGAGCTGGTGGAAGGGGAGGAGAGGCATTGGAAAGCACAGGTTACCAAAGTCCACCAGAGAAGGAGCGGACTGGAAGTAATCGATAGACTGGGCTGCCGTTAGGCCTTCGAGATCTTCCGCTTGGATCCACAATCTCTTCAATGACGGGACCCGATTACGAAGGGCAGCTAGAAGCGGGAGGAAGTCGGAAGTGACTCCGAGACTGAGTTCTTCCCAGCGCGCCGAGTGCTCTGATAACAGACGAAACATCTGAACTTGGGGGTCGGTTGGTTTGTAGCTGTAAAAATGGATCTTAAGCTTGTCGACCCGCTGAAGTTGGGCTTCGATGGGGGCCGCTGCATGCGTTATACTAGTGTCGTTATAATTGATGACAATGGACGACCACAATGGAGGAGTCGAGAGGGAAAGCATTCTCCAACGACTACTGACGTGTGATAGCACCCATGAGCTGTGGTCCATATAATGCTTCCGATTCTTCCAGGTTTCGCTCAACGTGGGCAAAGTCGCGGAAAATATTTCGCTCAGTAGCTCTGGTGGCATCCTTCTGAGTGGCGATAGTATCACTTTATGCTGCGATAATATCATTTTATGCTGCGTGTGTTGGTTGGAAAGCGACGCCAGTTCATCTTCCAGATGTTTCAGCTTCTCCTTGACTTGGTATATCTGATCCTCCAAAGATGCCAAGCGGGCAGTGGTCCTCGATATGACCGAGCGAATAAATGTCGATTCAGAATCCTCTGGTGGCTCATTGGTGGTCAAGAGCATGTGATATCGCGTCCCAGGGGCCGGGAATACATCGGGCACGTCCATGAGTTCGGCAGTGGATAGAGCGCCGGCGCCACAGTCGGAGAACCGGGAAGTGTCCATTTAGTGTCCGTCTAAATTTTCGAAGTGGCACTACCGTGCAGTGAGTACGAAATCCAAAACTCGGAGAGAAGGAACGCAGTACGCAACCGCGGGATCGAAAACTGCTGTTCACAATGAAGGTTTGATGGTGGTTTGGTGTGAAAGAATCGCCAGCACAGCCACCACTATCGAGTCTCTGGAATCTGATCGCTCAATTACTAGCTGAGGGTGTTGCACTGTCACTATGTATGGTCCGTGCTGTTTTCCAGCGACTTGATTCCTCTTCTTGCTCGGACCTCTGGGTGCCAAAAGCACGAGCAAGTTTGGTTCAAATGCAGCGACAACTTGAAGACACATTGTACCGTCCATAAGTCTTCAATCAGAATCAAGTTGTCTGGTTCACGAACTTCACCAAACTTACTTTTTTATCTTCGGCCATGGGTCATCCTCTTCGCCAGAATTGTGATCTTGTCGGCCAGACAGCAAATACTAAATGCTCAATCACACGCGTGTCAACAAGACCAGAGGATATACTTGGGATATGCCAAACCCGTCCACGAACATACTAGGAAAACTCGCGCAAATCCCGCACCTTCACCAGAAGCGCGTGTGTGAATTTGAACCAGATTTTTTTGAACTTCAACCGTGAGAGCATGCACAGCAGCACTTCCGCCCAAAATTGAAAAAGGTACATCAATACAGGGCACAACGTCGAATGAAATACAATAGTCATGATATCGGACGCGGAAAGGGTGTTAGATGTGAACAAAGAAATCCTTGTCCCCATCCTTGGGCTCTACTCGACCCTTGCTAACCAAGAAGTCGCCGCATGCCAATCTGATGCGTTCGCTTGTGAGGGGCAATCTAAAGTCTTGGATCTCGTTCAATCCGACGTCCCGTCTGGCGGACCTTAACGCGTAACGAATCGCAAGCGCAACCGAACATCCCAGGAAAAGCGGGGGCTCGCCGACTCCTTTACTAGCTTTGATCGAACCAAGGTTGGGCCATTCAGCGTCTCGCAACAGGCTGACGTTGAAGACTTGCGGTATGTCACTGAACCCAGGAAGCTTGTAGGCCCCTGCTTCCAGAATAAGTCACACCGAATTACCAGAAACAGCAGGGATACTTCCCTGGACCAGTCGTGAAAAGAGCGCCATTCTGACGTAACCAAAGACTTTCTTCAATCGTGCACAATCCTTGCCCTTGGGTAAAGGCTCCCTCGCTAGGGGATCGTGTTAGTATTAAATGTGTGTCAGTTAAATGAAGACATGCATCTGTCCATAGTCGATGGCAGGGTTCAGACTCTTTCCGACGTCCATGTGGATATCGACACGAAGTACAGTATGATCGCCCGTGAGCGTATCGACTTCTACCTCTGTCGAACAAGCGCCTTGGGTGAAGTAATGGAACAGATTGCCAGTTTCGTTGGGGTTGCTGGAATGCCTGTTGAGCATATACCTTCAAAGTTCGATTTAAAAGAAGATACGCACTTCCACTCGTAGCCCAATGTCGGGGTCGCGTGGTAACCCGTTGCGCTCAATGAAACACGATCTCCCCAAGCGGCTGCCGCGAGCGCGGCGAGAGTAGCGTCAGGCCCGAACTTCTGTCGATAAGGTTCTAAACGTTTATTGATCTCAGCGCATGCGTTGAAGACGGCGTAGCCATTCAAGCTGAAAAATAAATCAGAATGGTTAGGGAATGAGAACGGCTAAAAGGGGGATTGGGTATCAGGGATTGAAAGACTCACTCGCTGCCAGCGGACGCTGCAGTAGGAACGGTGTTGGGTACAGTGTTTGATGCTGTCTCAGAAGTAAATACGTCCTTCAAAGGCACCCGCAGTTCCTGAGCCGCAATCTGGCAACATCTGTGAGATAGTGAGCATGTGCCACACGGAATACAACCACTACTTACTTCGTGTACAATCCTTGACCCATCTAGAATGATATTATGATTTATGAACTTTCCGGGAGAAATCACTCGCCTCTACACCGCCGTGCGCAATAAGAACACCTACGACCGTTCAGTTGGGTGGCAATGTAGAATGCAGAGATTAAGCGCACTTCCATCCATATAGACGTGAACTAAAGCAGCGCCCTGGTTCATAGCTATAAAAATATTGAGCGTGGGGTCGGAGGTCATCCGTGTCTTTACCTTTCACTCCGAATGCAAGCTGTGCATTGAGAAATTCAACAAGGAGACCTTAGAAGCTTAAAGCACGTACCCCGAACTTGGTCGGAACCAGCACGATACCACGCTTCCTCCACTTGTGCTCCTTGTTGAAGCGATCAACTGCAGCACGCCGTTCGTCGTAGTGGCTTTCTCTACGACAGTCGCTCAACAGACGAGGCACATGCCAGTCGAGAACTTTCTGATGATAAGGCGTTTTTTGACCCTCGCTGTACAAGTTTATCTACCCATCGTGAGCCATTTGCCGTCGAAATGGATAGATTGAACATTCGAACCTGCCGCACGTGATCAATGTTCAAATTGAGTTGCTCAGCGATGGCCTCAATGTAATGTTCCGCGACAAGCATTCCTCTGAAAATGTTTCAACAAGTGGGGCGCTTCCGCTTGATAGACTTACTGTGGACCTCCAAACCCTCGGAATGCTGTATTCGAAACTGTGTTGGTTTTGCAACACCGCCCTCGAACGTCGACGTCGGGAATGAAGTAGCTAAAAGCAGTCAGAAAGAAAAAGATGTCTGGTTACATGAGCGGACCAATTTTCTAAATGTGAAAGAGCTCGGTCGCTGACGCCTCCGCTGATGTCAATGGAGTGGCCAGCGTTACAATAGAAACTAAATTCAAAGTCAATATTGCCAGATTGGAAGTATAAATCGATCGAAGTCGACTGACTCGACATCTAAGGCTTGGAGCTTGCCTTGGGAGCTGAAACCGACCTTCCAGTTTGCAAGACAGGGATGACGTTGGCCAGTAATCATGATATCTTCCTGCCGGTCGAGCATGATGCGCACCGGCCTACGCGTCTTCTTTGCCGCAACTGCAGCCATAGCCGTGAGCTATGCGCACATTTAGTAAAAAAAAATCAGAGTTACGAGCGACATACATGAGAGCTTCTTGTTTCCTTCCCGCCAAAACCTCCGCCCAGACGCTTGGCGCGTGCAACAATTCGATTTCGAGGGACGCCTGTAACTACAGAGACCCATCGCTGAGCATCCGATAGGCTCTGCGTGGACGAGTAGACATCCATTTCTCCATTCTCGAGTTTCGGGACTCTATAAATGAATCAGAAATCAGGCTGTGGGTTAGAACTGGAGCATGGGAACATGTACACCAAGACTGCCATTGTTTCGAGGTAAAAATGCTCCTGGAATCACGACATCAATTTTTTATGCTATCTTGAAGCAAGATTTCGCACCTGCCCTCCCATTCGAGTTTGTCCCTCCAGAACATGGTCGGCGGCCGCCAGGGCTTCTTCAATTGGCCTGCCTCGCTTGATTCCACGTTCGTATGTAGGATGAAATGATCGCTGTTCGATTGCCTCTTCCAGCGTCATGATTCGTGGTAAATCCTCGTACTCGACACGGACGGCGCGCGCAGCTTTCTGTGCAAGAATCTTCGTTTGTGCGACGATTAGGCCTATCGGCTGGCCATGATAGACAACCTCATCAACTGCGAAGAACACCTGAGGTTTGTTAGCGCAGTCGCTCGTAGCACTCGCAGCTTCGAACCTCGTCTAGTGCGGTACCGCCCCACCAATTAGCGCGCTCGTTCGGAAGATCCACGTGGCTGACCCAGCTAACGACGCCCTCCATCTCAAGCGCATTGGTAACATCGACAGAAATTATCTTCGCGTGCGCACGCGCAGATAGCACAAGAGCGCCGTACACTTCGTTGCCTACCTTGGGCATGTCGTCAACATACACCGCTGCGCCAGTCGCTTGAAGAAGGCCCGAGAGGTGCGGTTCTTGGCGGCCAACGACTTCCTGTGCATATGGGTCACTATTGTCGTGCTTCCCGGAGCTCAGTTGGCGGTGAATAATGGTGGTGATGTCTTCTAGATCCGTTTTTGACGGTAGGAGATCGGGAGAGAGGTTGATTTCACCACCGACAGTGTTCCAGAACTTGAAGAAGAAGCTGAGAGCAAGGGTCTTGCGATAAGATGCCATACCGCCCGGGACGTTGAAAGGAAGATCCATCTCGTGCCCCAGAACTTCAAGCGCCTCCTCCAGCGTTTTCGAAGAGAACGGTTTGCCTAGAATTACCCAAAATTCAGATATCGCATTTCGGAGTAACTTAATTAGACCGACCAGTCAAGATGTGTTCGGTTTTCTTTGCGGATAGTACTGTAGCCCTGCAAAGAGTGAGTCTAACATTAAGGCATCCGATAAAAGTGATTACGCCATCCCCCGTATGCCAGACGAACATGCGAGATCTTCCCTTCTGAGGTGATACGCATCGAGAAACAGGCAGTGACAATGGCGATATCGTCGTCTCTCCGTTTTGCCTATCCAAGTTCAGTTCAAAAGCTACAATACAGCTGAGAAACAATATACCTGCTTGTATGCTCGGACAACCTCTCGGTCATCCGTATCATTTATAGGAACGATAATCTTCACAATGACGGCGTCACGGGGCAAAGTGGTTTTGCGATATCCGGTAAAAAAATCTGCCAACGGGAGCTCGATTTGGGAGTTTCCTGGAGTCGCTGCCAGAACTTTCGCACCCGTTGCGACCCAGACCGGATTTAGATCTGAAATAGGGCTCGCCGTCGCGATATTCCCGCCAATAGACGCAACATTGCGGATTTGGAGACCAGCAAAATATCGCAGCTGGGTGCGTACTGCTTCGATGGGACCACTCAACTTAGGGTCGAGCTCATTGACGAGTCGTTTGCAGGCGACTTCAAGGTCTGCCAGAGAGAGGTTCGCGCCGAACTCGAACGTACAGCGGTTGGGAGTTGGGGGCCACAGACCGTGTAGTTCCGCAATATCTGAGACGAATACTGACACAGGATATGCAGCGGCTTTAATCTTGACCTCGATCTGGATTTCAGTGGATCCTCCGACGAGCTTGGCGTCCGGGTATTTGGACTTGATAGCAAGAAGTTGACTGAGAGTGGTAGGACGCAGCCATTGGCGACCAGCGGAGCCGAACTTGAGAGGAGAAAGAGCTTGTTTCGTGAGGGAGGGCGGGAATATGAGTTCTGTGCCAACTTTGTACGGCTTTAGCGTGAACCGTGGGAACTTTGCAGGAGCCACATCGGAGAACTCTCCAGATAATTGACAACAATCAGCACGGCCGCAGCCCTTTACGCCTTGGGCTGCGTCATATCAATTAACGATCAATGAGTAAGGAAGGTTATTTGCCTGGTTTGTCACAACACTCATCGTGGTCGAGATTCGCCGCGTTGAAGTTGATCGGAATAACAGGATCTACTAAACCACTCTATCAATACGAGAACCAATAGAGTGAAACATAACGCACCACTGCCGGCCAGCTTTCCGGCATACTCCCCAACGAAAGTTTTCGCAGCATCGAGGATAGGTTTGTAGCCGGTACATCTGCATAAATTGCCATCCAAAACCCCATCCAGCTCAACGTCGGCAGCGGAAAGCGACCCGCGATACGCTGCGTTCCGAACAAGGGCATACAATGACATGATGATACCTGAGAAACACATGAGCTTTCGTCACTAATAGACAGAAAGGACGCGCCTGGAGTACAGAAACCACACTGGCTGCCACTCAGTTTCCACAGCCGCTCCTGAATCGGGTGCGGATTCTCCGGACTACCGACACCCTCGACAGTGATTACATGCTTTCCGTCAACGGATACGATAGGCGCCAAACAAGCATTGACCGCCAAATGTCTGGGGTAGTGGTAGTAAATGGTATGCTCCGACTCATCAGCAGCAAAACTTACTGGATCTGCTGTGTCGAAGGGTTTCGCGACTGAACCACTACCGTACAAGCGCCACAACCTCCCTCTCCGCATCCCAACTTTGTACCAGTGAAGCCTTGCCCTTGAGAGCGAATGAAATCTAGTAAAGTGGAATCCGGGTCGAATGAGTTGCCGTCAAGGATAATTGGCGTCCCATTCAAGAAGAAACGCAGAGTTGAGCTTGCTTGGGTCTCAAAGTCTTGGAACGTGGTCGACATGAAGGATCAACTCGGCGTTTCCCATTAACCGTGCTGATTGGGATACGGTCCGGGACTCCGATCTAAACAATGGTCAAGGAATGACATCCGGGTTACTAAAAAGGCAATTTTGGTCGTAGGTGAATGAAGTGACAAATATCTGAACGTTCGACGACATTTGAGCTTTAATTTTTCGTAAGTACCACAGCGGCGCAGTCTGCTGTTGACTAGTACTGACTGCCTGCGCGCTAGACAGGACGTAAGCATGATGTCTTCGGCCATAATTGTGGCGCGACTTACCATACCAGCATTATACTTCCAATACTGACCTTTCCTTCGTCCCCACTCTCGAAGTGGTGTGCCAGGAAGACTTCCACTCTTGGGTTACTAGTAGCGGAATCTGGATCAATGCTTAAGCTCAGAGGTAGATATCGTGCTCAAAGGATGATTGTCCCAGCCGCAGCAACGCAGCGGGAAGCTGTGAATACATATCCCCGTAATAAAACACTTGCATCAGGTAGGGAAGGGATTGCATCACGCCCAGGAGGGACAAGAAATAATGCACACACCGCCCCAGGAAGCATCGCAGTCTCCTTTAGATCATCGCTTCCCCAGGGAATGGACGACACCTCTACGCGAGAGGCAAACGCCGTCTTGATGGCCGATCACCTTCCGCACCCCGTCCCGAGTGATTATAAGCCACCCCTTGAGAATAACGTGGACCTTGTGGTGTACCGCGTTCCAGTGGGATGGCGCATCGAATTTGAGGCCGAGGTGTATAGCGGGGTTGGACTCTGGAGGATGCTGAATGTGATACCGTCTTTAACCGGTCTCACAAAGATGAAGATGGACGCTGCGCGAAGAGTGACAGCATGAACAAGTAAATTATTTTATGATGCACGCAAGTGCGATCTACCCAGTCTAAAGAAATTATCAGCATTACATCCATGAATGAACTCAAGGCACATCATCCCGCACCCGGGTCAGTGTCGCACGACGAACGCGCAAATATTTCATCCTAGATTCCGACCTACAACATATTCCGATATTATACACTCAACATTGCAATTTCTTCTTCAATCTGATCACCCCCTCCCAGCAAACGGCGCCTTCGAGGCCCTATTTAAAACAAAGATTGGCCCCACCAAAAAAAAGATCGCCGCATGTACTCACATGATAGTGAAATGCGGGACAGCGACGTCGGCGGGCAGGCCGGCGATATGCACGACCGCGGCAGCGACATGCGCAACATCAAACGTTGCCTCGGCCATCCGACGCCCGTCCGGCTGCGGTACGCCCTCAGCCATGCGCGCTGTTAGCGCTGTCGCCGCGTTCCCTGGAACCGCGCGCGTATAGTGAGTAGGTTAAATAAATACTCCTAGCCGGCAAGTGATTCAAGCAACACACACCAATATCAATCTGCGTGCAGGTGATGTCGAAAGCGCGACCATCGAGGGCGAGGGATTTGGAGAGACCTGTCATCCCGTGCTTCGACGCGGTATACGGGGCTGAATACGGGCGCGGTGTATGCGCGGAAAGGGAGCCGTTATTGATGATACGCCCTGTGCGCACAGAAAAGTCGGTGTGGGACGCGGAAAAGCACGTATTAGCCCAACTCACCACCGATCGGAGTCTGGCTCTTGAACACCTTTACAGCTTCGCGCGCACAGAGAAACGGGCCAATAAGGTTCACAGAAATGACGTTCTGGAACGTTTCTGGTGGGGATATAAGTGTCGAAGAAGCTCATCTAGCAAACAAATTGGAAAACCCAGGGTCAGATTTTCGAACGGCACCGCAGGAGCGTTGACGCCGGCGTTCTACCCTTGTATTAGCGCGAAACAAAAAGTTTCAGGTTCGGATTACATTGAACAAAAGATCGACTCGGCCTACAAAGCAAATGAGATTCCGCCGATTGTATGAAGCAGTAGGCTGACCGAATCGCGCAACAGTCCCACTGAAAAGCTTCTTCACAAACTCCTCGTCTGTCACATCTCCCGCGAGGACCAGACAATTCCCAGGAGATCCAACAAGTGTAGCGGTTTCTTGGAGGGCATCTGCGCGTCGGGCGGTGAGAACGACGTTCCATCCAGCCCTGCACAACGCGATGGCGCTTTCGCGGCCGATGCCTATAAGTAGCGCGATTTAGACTAAAGAAACGCGCGCAATCGCATAGATGCTATCCTGAGGATGAGCCGGTTATTATGGCGGTCTTGGACATGGTGTTCAAGCGCGTTCGGAGTTGAGGTGGCGAAACGCGAGCTTGATCGGTTCAGCAGTCCGTGAAATGATCATGATGCGGAGTTTTAATTTTGCCTCTCCAGCAACCTCTGTCTCTGCCAGGCACTACTGGTATCCTACGTTTCTCCAGGCTCCATCGACCTTGAATATTGAATCCCAGCTCAATGTGCTCCAGGCGGTGGCAGCTTTGTGCACTTGGCGAGGCGAGGCAAGGCAGATCGCGAAAAAATTCTGTTTTACGGTTTACCTGGTCCTCTTGGCTTCACTTAAAGCTGCACGCCGTCCAATTTAATGATTCCAAACACCAGACGAAGACCTCTATATCCTGAATCTTTCAAACAAACTAAGTACCAAAATCCAAATCCCCCGCGGCAACGTCCTCCCGAATCCTGCTCTACTCTAGGAATATCCTTGGCCAAGCTCAAGATCCATCTGGCGGATATCCTACGCGACTATGCGTCTTCAGAGACTCTCCCGCTCTAGAATTCACATCTCCCTCGGTTTATTTTATAAATTTTCCCCACTCCAAACGCACCCACGAAAACTCGGCGCTGGCTCGGCTCGTGTGTCTTCCTGAAATCTCCGCCTCCCTGTCGGAGCACAACCCTCGTTCCCATGAAGAAGGGCCAGCGAACGAACTCACACCATCAATCTTAACCTTTAAGCATTAATCCCCAAATCTGTCCCGTTCCGAGCTCCCGAATCTCATCCCCACGCGAATCTTTCCAAAATTCCCACCACATTCCGTTGGTTCGTTCGCCGGTCCTTCCCCAAGTTCTCGCGCATCATCTTCAGGTGAGATACTCTCTCGGCAGGCTTGAGCGGGAGAACCAAGCGTACCACCACGCGAGCGGCACGCTACCAAAGTTCCCTCAGCTGCACCTTCCTTTCTGGTCTATAGATCAATCTTCACACTGGGCCCGGGTTGCTTTCATTTCTCATCTAATCTTCATACCACTGGTGCAGAACCTCAACCTCAAGCTCGGGCGAATTTTACTTTCATGGGCCCAATCAATGAATCAATGCAAAACGCAATCGATACGTCCTTCTTCATATTTCGCTACGGTTCATTGACGGCCCAAATTCACGTCTCGAAATAAAATGTCAATACTCACCTCTAATTTCCAAAGCGCTTATCGAAACAGCATACACACTTATGCGTATAGGCGCTGGACACACTCGCACGGTTCAACACCCCCGCAAAATAAAATAAATCTCTTCAAGGTGTACTAAAACCGTCCCGCGCTCCGCAGTCCTCGCACGCTCCGCAGGCCCACCTAAAATACCTCCCCAAGTCAAAAATAACCCAGTGCACCCGCGAACGTAGATCTCCAGTAAGTATACTCCGAATGGGATAGACTTAGGCTGCTATAGCCGGAGACAGTACGGTCATTAGGAGGCTACTCGGCCCGGACCGGTGAGCCGTTTGTGCGAATTCGATCAGGACGAGGGGACGATTCATGCCTCAGGCCCCAGGGCGAACCAGGGTGAACCCTGTCTTGTCTTTTCTATGTTCTGCAGCATTCCCCACGCCCCACGCCAAAAAAAAAACACAAGACATAAAAAATGCATATGTATGTACTAATTATAATGTATGCTCCACAAAAAAAAAACAGAAAGACACACGCAATAACCGGAGGGTATACCCTAACCTAAGTATATATGCAACAAAAATATAGTGGTGGTGGTACAAATGAATGCGAGGATGGATGCCAGCGAGAGAAGGATTAATGCAAAGTGTCGTGTCGTGGGAAAATAGAGGAGGATGGTTGTGTCGATGTCATTCCGGGTGATGTGAATGCACGTATGTAGAGCGCGGCAAGGCACTCCGAACTCGGACTCGGAGGCATTTGGGATATCGCGGTGGCGTTTGGCGGAGTTGGCCCGGAGGCCGGAGGCATTTGTGATTATTGTGATGAGTACCCCACGGGAGGGTGAGCGGCTGGAGAGCGAGATACGGCGAGCGCGGCAACGAGCAGGCTGTCGTGATGGATGCAACATCGCAAGATGCGATACGTATCACGACCGCGACGCGACGCGATGGATGGGTGGAGAGGGCCTGCATCGCAGGATAGGATCGCAAGCAGCGACGGTTGGCCGAATATGTGCAGTATCACAGCTGCATGATGGATCGATGGATCGTTCAGAGACAGATCGACATGGGGTGAGTATGGGGTAAGAGGGCGTCGCATAGGGGGGGGGTCGGGGAGCGCACAGTGAGGACGGCGGAGCAGTCCAGGCAGGTCGTGTGCCGCCCTAGCACACGACACAACAACACCCACCCTGACTCTGCTCCTCCTCGGCCTCGGCCGACGGAGTGACGGCACCGTCCTCCGCCTCGGGCATCGCTCTCCTCCGCAGGGACTTTTTCTTCTTCGGAGCGTCATCGGATGGCGGGGCGTATGCGCGGATGGAGAGGTGCACGATTGTAGGGGGCGGAGGCGCAGGGGCCGTCTCTGTGTCCGATGGGGGAGGGGTATATTCGGGGAAGGCGAGTTCTCAAGTTGGGGTCAACTGAGGGTGCACACGGAGGAGGGGATTACTGACTGGTCAGGGTATCCTCGTCCTGCAGAATTTTGCCCAAATACAGAATGCGCAGATACGAGGGGGCTGGGGGACGGTCAACCTGCCACTCGGGGTCTACGGTATGCTTAGCTTAGGCTTAAGAGAGCAAACGAGGACGCACCGCTCGGCCAAGCATTCCAGACGAGCTCTTTTACTCTGCCGACGGTTGTGGTGGGGTCAAAGGCCATTGTGCGTCTGCGACCATCGATGAGGAGGAAGGTGAGGGACGTCTGGGGAACTGGCTCTGGCTCTGGCGCCGGGTCTGTGTCCTCGATTTGCATATCGTCGTCAATGGCCACACGAGTGGTGGAGGAACGAGCAGAGGCTAAGGGTAATTGTAGTTGTTGTGGTGCAACTTCCATTTGTATTCTTCGTTTCTGAAAATACGCGGTTCTTATAGGGATCGCTGAGGACCATGACGAGCCTTCATTTCGTCCTGTCTTTATTATAGCAGGTCTAGCCCGCCTTCACGTTGGCCCACTCGGCTATCCTTTCCGGACCGCACTCCACCCCGTAGATTTCCAGGTCCTTCTTACGTCCTACTTCCACCTTCTCCGCTTTTCTGCGCATCACCCACCAAAGTCGTGGCCTTGCATACGCTTCTCATGTCAGACATCCTCGACATCGCTTGTCGTCTCCTTCAAACTTCAACCACCTCCAAGTTTTGTTGACTTTATCACATTCCTGGTCTCCTCTCCGGATCCGGTAGCAGTACACCCTCTCTCGGTCAAGTCTCCCGGGTCTTCGTTCCAGACCCTCCACAATCGCTTTCACTGGTGTCAGCCGTCTGAGGTCTTTTGACACCATGCCGTACATCGCCGAAGCCTAGCCTCTACCCAACCTCTCTAAGTACTCGTTCGCCGCTTGCTGTCAATTTCTCAACTTCCCCCCCGCGCTTACACGTCTCCCTTCTTGCATCACACGCTGCACCCCTCTCTCGGCTGGTACCTTCCCTGTCGTCGCGTACCTCGCCACGCTATTGGTCTTCTCTCAATCAATTAATTCCGCCGCCCCCGCCCTTGTCTCTATGTCTTTTTCGATCTCCACCTATTCCCTTCAACCCCTCGACTATAATATTCTAGTCTATTCTCAACTCTCCTATACGCTCTATAGATGCCGTACTGGAGTCATGGTACTGCCGCATGTGTGGCCTACCCGAGCAGCTCTCCAAGTAACGAAGTTGTTTGTAACTTCGGCCACCATATGACCTGCTTCAACGGTTCACGCACATGGCCGAGTTACCCCAGGATGATATTAAGTTCTCGAGATTCGTCTCAATCTGTGCGCTCATTGCTCCACTCAGAACCAACAAGCTGGAGAGCTTGGAGATAATCCCACTCTGTCGACGTTTGCTTCCCCCTCGTGTTTTTCCGCTAGCCCGATTCTTTGTTCCTGCTCCGAGTCAACGATACAGCTAATACTCTGTATACAACGCCTTTGCAATCGGGTCTACTTGGTGTGCCGTACTTACAGGATTTAAAGCTCAAGCTCAATTCCCACGGTTCAAATCCCAGGTCCAGTCCAACGAGCGTTACGTAGCGAACGCGCGCCCGCAGGTCAATGCAATAGACCAAGAAATTCCTTGGCCTGCTTTCTGTCGATCCTCCGCACCCTTCCGTCAATATGATGCGTGACTTTGGCATAAATGTATGATTATGAAATCCTTCAAGTATCTTCGAGGCCCTCGATGGATAAAATCATCGCGTGTTTTCCGGTTGGAAAGATCGATTCGGAATCAGACTCTGATCTAGAGATGCATCCATACAATATATGACAAGCACTTTGTCAACGACACTCCATATCTTGCCGAGTGCAGAGCATCCTTACTCAACATCTGCGCTCGAAAATCCGGCTACTGCCCCTCATCACTCTTTGTTCCACAGCCGACCACCAGCATATGCTCAACTACTTCTACGGTGGGGATGGATGCGATTAATGCGGATCCGCTGGCGTTCTAATAGCGGCGTAGGTTTATCGAGCGGCGTGGAATATCAGAGGTCGGAATTTATCAATTTATTCCAAGTTGACCCGGACCTTACTTTAATGTACTCGTATCCGTCAAATCAAGTTATCCCTCTTTGCACGAAGATATAAATATTGCCTGGAGCTATGCATTTATCCATGTGCTAAAACTACATGGTTCGCCTGTATATCCTTTCCAGAAAAGTCGTGAAGATCTCGCGTTTGAGAGGGTGCTCCTTGCCCTCGGGTATGGCTGCGATCATTTCCACCAGTCTTCCATATACACCAGTCTCGTACTTGGCGTAGTGCTCCCGCACGCCGACCGCCTCGAACACCTCCTTGACGCGTGCCTCCGCCGCCGCATCCTTCCGCCCATAGTTCTCGTCGAGCACAGCTCGCTGCTCCGGCGTCGCAAGTGCGAGCACAGTGTTCACGCACCACGAACACTTGTTATTTATGATATCCGTGCCAATTTTGCCGAGCACCTCCGGAGGCGCGACCAAGTCGAGGAAGTCGTCCTGGATCTGGAAGTACTCCCCGAGAGGGAGAAGGATGGAGAGCGCGACCTTGTATGGCTCGATAGTTTTGCCCGCGAGCGCATAGCTTGCAGGTACACACGACATGTGCATAGCCAGCGCGACAGGAAGGTAGAATGAGTAGTACGCGGTCTTGTAGATGACAATCAGGCGGTATCTAGTCGTGTCATGGGCGTGAAGATGGATCGAACGAAACAACAGGAGCGCACCTGTCCAACGAGAACTTGCTTAGATCGGTCTCGTCTGGCGGAGCGGTGATAAGGTCGACGAGTTGACCCATCTCGGTCCGATATGTAGTGTCGTGGAATAGCTCGAGCAGGTCCACGTAGTACGGCTTGCTGCGGAAGTGCTTCTTGAGGAGGAAGTAAATAGCACCCTCGAGCATAGTCGCGTCGTTTATTGCGTTCATCCCAATACCTGGCGCGCGGTACCAACAAGGCTGTCCGCGTCGGGTGGTCGTAACGTCCATGATATCGTCCGTGACGAGGAAGACGGCTTGCAACTGCAGAAAAAATGTCACGAAAGTCCAGAAGGATCAAGTCATGAGCATCTCGCCAGCTCAACACTCCATCCGAGAACGGCTGCCTCCAAGTACGCTTCGTCGTCCAGCGCGACGCCCTTGATAATTTCTGCGGTGTCGACGACGGCCATGCCGCGGTTGAGCTTTCCACCCGGAACATTGTAGTCCAAGTTCTACATGACAAGTAAACAACAGAAACACGACCTGAAAAAAGAGGTACCTTTCTATATCGCTCAATAGCATCAGCAGGCATGCCCACGCTTGCGAAATGCGCAACCAGCTCGTCCCGAATGTGCGCCCATGCCGCCTCGAATCGGACGCGTTTTACGATTTTGTCCATGGTCATGGTGGGCATGAAAGAAAAGCCATACAAGTATCCCTCCTTATGTCTTTCCGACAATCATGCCACTCGATAATCATACCTCTCGGATGAGCATTGACAAGGAACTATTGCGGAGTCGTTCGAACGTTCGATGTCGGACTCGCGAGTCCGATGGACTGATCCATGTTCCACCTAAGGAAGCTACGCATTCCTTACCTGAGGGCCCAATAGGCCGAATTAAGTGTTGAGCAAAATAGGGCTATTAGACGTAGAGAAGAGGGCACGGCCTTCTAATCGAGTAAACTCTGTGTAACCTTCCCCTTTTGAAAATTTCAGCTTTTGGGACTGTACCTCCGCCATCATGGCACCGCAAGGATCCAAGCGCTCTGTGCGCGCCACGCAGCGGGCAGCTACATCGGGGATGGGTGTCCACTTCACCAGCCCCCTCAAGCAGCGAGATAAACGCAAGAAGGTCGCTGTCCTTGGTCTTGCACATGCGGCAAAACTCGCGGAGGCTCTCAGCCGACTTCAAGCGCGCCTAGCAAGACAGCCTGTCGCGTCAGACGCGTCTCCACTCGTGTCTGGGCCCTCTCTTGACTCAAACCTCCACTCTCAGCCTGAAAATGAGCCTGAAAATGAGGAATGGATTGATGATTTCGATCCGCATCCTCTGCACCCGAACCCTCCGCCTTCACTTCCTGCTAATACAGCGGCGCGCCGGCGTCTCTCTACTTTCCCGCTGAAGCCCCGCACTGCTGGGGCGTCAAGGTCAAAGAAAGCGCCGAAGACTCGCCAGGTCAGCGTGACCATCACCAACTCCCCGCCCCCCGATACGGAGTTTTCTGGGACGCTCTACCACCCCCAGACCGCACGGCCCAGCGGCAGCTTCTACGCTGCACCAGCAACACGCGCGGGGGAACCGTCAAGGCAATTCCTCGTCCCGAAGGACCCTGCGCTGCCGCAGGTACAGATTAGGGCTAGACGAGACGGTGAGCAACAAGCAGAAGAGCCACGCCCGCGTCCCAAGGCGATGTTCCGCAATGCTCCAGCTGTTGCGGGCGCATCGCTCAGCTCGCGGGACGTAGCTGGCCCATCTGCTGCACCGGTTGCTGGCCCCTCGCGCGCATCTCCGGGTCGGGACGTCGAGCCTCCGCCTGCCCCCGCTCCCCCTGCTCTGCCGGTCTCGCTCGCTGACCTCACACCTGACGAGGTCGTAGCCTTGCTCAGGTCGTTGCCGCCCGAGTCCCTCATCGCCGGTATCTCGAAAGCCATGCAGCCCAAGCCGTAATTCTTTTTTTTTGATATCAATATCCTCCGCATCTCGCCGTATTGCTTTCCTATTGCTTTCTTGTCGCACCTCTCATGGCCTAGATGCCTTTGTGTACTCCCACCCCTTGGACAACCTTTGATACGATACAGTAATCCCTTTTTTCCGTTCACTAATATTGTTTCTTGACTGTTATATTAGCCTGTATATAGTCTACAACCACCCTCTTGTGTATTATATACACAGATACTGGATGACTTCCCGTAAGGATAGATTTATTTTTTTGAATATCGGAGCGGTGCCAACGATGCCGGCACTTGAGTTTTAGTCCGATAATCTAATTGTTGGTGGTTCCCGTAAGAATATCCGGGATTATGTAGAATTTCTCAAATACAGGTGCATTATATTTCACTTGTGTTACTACGTATGACTGAACGGCTACGGTAGAGTCCATGGTGGGTCGCATGTAATGAAATGGAGCGGTGGTAGCTACAAGTTTCATGACAGCGAAGGACGGTGCGGGGAGGGGACGATTGGAGAGCAGTCGGGTGTGTCCATGGTAAGTATGAGAATGTATATAGAAGGCAAGGAAAGGAGTGCGTTCGGATCATCCTGACGACCAGGATCAGGATCAGGATCCGGGATCGGGGACTCGGCGATCACTATAACCGACATCAATCAATGACGTAATACGACGTAGATAATCTAGATAAAGCCTTCCCGCTCGTATCTTGTAATTTATCGATATTCTTCATGGCTCCCAGCCTCCGGGAAGTCACTTTGCATCAACTGCAGCTATGGATGAACAGTGCTGCCAATGTCACACTTCTCTGCTGGCTCTATAGCAGCCATTGGTATTGGGCGCAACCCTACCATACCTCGAAGCTCACGGGTCAGCAATGGGTCGAGGAACTAATGCGCGGGCACCCCGAGAGGATCTACAACGAGCTTGGGGTCCATCTGCATGTCTTTATCATGCTATTGATTGAATTGCGACTCGGAGGCTTGGGCTACTCCGACTCGAAATATGTATCTCTTGAAGAGCAGCTCGCAATCTTCCTGTACATATGCCGCACTGGGCTCGGTTGTCGCCACGTTGGTGAGCGCTTCCAACGCTCTAATGAAACCATTACAAAGTAGGTGGATTTTCTTTCTCAGATATGTATTTGACAACAATGTAGATGCTTTCGTAAAATGGTTTTCACCTTTTCTGGTGGTGTTTTCTACAACACATATGTTACCCTACCTACCTCTCGGGACCCACCAGCCTCCTACCTCCGAAATAATCCGAAATTCTGGCCCTTCTTCAAAAATTGCCTAGGCGCAATGGATGGCTCACATATTGCTTGTACAGCAAGTGAGGATGACCGTTCTAATGCCCGCAACCGCAAAGGGTTCCTTTCCCAGAATGTCCTCGCAGTTTGTAGTTTTGGTTTTCGCTTTATCTACATCCTATCTGGTTGGGAAGGGTCTGTCACAGATGCCTTTTTGTATGCAGATGCACGCATCAAGGATTTCCCTATCCCTGACGGGTTTTTTTATCTGGGCGACGCAGGCTTTCCACTCACAGCCAAGGTCCTTGTCCCCTTTCGAAATGTCCGATACCATCTGCGAGAATGGGCAAAGGGAAAAACTCGGCAAGTTTTTGTCTAACTACGCACCTTTTCAACAAATAATAATTTTGTAACAGCCCTCAGAACCGAGAAGAGCTGTTTAACTTGCGCCATGCACAAGCCCGCAACATTATCGAGCGAATATTTGGTGTAATCAAGAAGCGGTGGCGCATTCTGATTATGCCGCCAGGCTACAACATGAAGATCCAGGCACGCATTCCCGCTGCCCTGGCCGCACTTCATAATTTCATCCTCGAGCATGACCCAGAAGACCGGGTAGACCCTGATGTACAGGATCCTTCACCAGGTGCTACAGTTGACCCTGATACGGTGACTGCACTACGGCTTCAGGGCGAGCTCGCCACTGAGCGGCACACATCTGAAGAGTCGGAAGCTGGTGAAAAACTTCGCAATGACATTGCTGATGCGATGTGGGCGCAGTACCAGGAAATTTTACGTGAACGCCAGGGCGAGTCGGATTCGGATTTGGAAGAAGAGGATGCGGGCGCTCAAAGTGATGATGCGGCACAGTCCGCAATGGATGAAGAGCCTCAGTCGGACGACGACGATGATGGAATGGAGATTGATTAACTAAACTACTCTGGATCCGGCACATTTTTGTAGTAATCGGGGTCATACCCAAGTGTCATGCAAACCCATGTTTTACGCTCTGGCGAGCCCGCACGTGTCCACAACATATACTCATCTGCCATCTGCCCTTTTCCGACTAGACCTCCGAGTCGAATTCGATCAGGAAGCGGGAGCCACACCTCCTTATGAACGACTTCAAGTGCGCGAGCACGGCGCTCAGGACTAGAGTTGGTATTGCTGGTACGAAGGACGTCCGTGAGATCACGGGTCGCAGTGCTCATCCGTTCGCCGAATATGTCGAGAGACTGGCTCACCGAGAGCAACGCGTCTTGAGCATTGACGCGTGCTTTCTTCTTTGATCGCGCATCAGCTGCCGCCGACGCTGCGGAGCGCTTTTGCACAGATGTTGAGGGCGTCGAGGGCAGGCTGGAACCGGCTGATGAGCTGAACGAGGTGTTGAGGTCGGGCTGGGAGTTGGCTGTGTCGTCCTGGTCCTGTGAGTCTGGCTGCGCCATGTCTTGTGTGAGTCCCTCCCAGTCTGGGCTGTAGCTCCTGGGCTCGGCGGTGGTCTGCTGGGACGCTGAGCTGGATGTGTCTGCGGACTGCTGTGACTGCGATCCGGCTGATCCCTGAGATGTGGCAGCAGGAACGACATCATTTCCCACCACGCCAAGGCGCGGCCGGTACGAATTGTCGCCCTTTGGTTTTGCAGGGTCGAGCCGCTCGAAAAACGAATATGGTGGCCAGCCCTGGTTGCGGAAGGGTGTGCATTCGGGTCGCGAGAGAATAAGGATCTCCCAAACTTCAGCCTCTGTCTGCGTGATGACATTGGCACCGAAATCATCGTCCCAGTTGCCGCCAGAGCGTGTCTTGAGGTAATTGACACCTTTGTAGATGACGAGGACCTGCTCGGTATTAGCAAGGAAGAGATGGGAGCGGATAGCGCACATCTGATAATTTTTGCTTCACTCCGTTTAGCTTTTTAAGGCCGCCAACAACAATGCGGTCATTGAGGTATTCCGTGAGGCTTTTGAGAACTGGAGCCTTGTACTTGTTCCCGTCACCAGAGACGTGGGGCTCGAGGAACGTCGCCATGTTGATGAGGTCGGTGAGGACCCACTGCGCTTTCGCGCCCGGGCGGATCTCCTGGCGTGGCAAGTAGGGCGGATGGACATCAACGGTGATGTTATCCATGTGTCGGTAGCCTATGCCGTTGTGCCCAGCCTGGGACTTCGTCATGGATGCGAGGAAGACGCGTCGAGGCGCGAGATACAGAAAAATATGCAATGTGTGACAACCGTGACTAACTACCGGACCGTGTCCCCGATCCTGGATCCTGATCCTGATCCTGGTCGTCAGGATGATCCGAACGCACTCTAAAACCAGTAGAGAAGGTAGGGACTCACCGAAGCAGCCCGTCGTGTCGGTGCACGCAGCCACCGCCCTGTCAATGCACCGAAGCATGTCCCCCACTTTTGAACGCGTCCAGGCCTCGTTCAACTCGGTGATAACTTGAAGGTGGATGAGGCCAGGTCGAGGTAAGCGAGACGAAGTTGGATGTGGCCTCCTTGGCAGCAGCATTGGCGAGCTCCTTGCCGGTTGACCCGATGTGTGCTAGGGCCCAAAGGCCAATATGAGGGCATGAGATAGGTGTACATGTCGTAGCGGATCACGCGGAATTGACTGGAGTGTGGGGATGTGCACAGGATCCCTCGCAATGTGACTTGCGAGTCCGCCATGCACAACGTCCCTCGCGCCTTTCCGTCGAGCATGGAGCTGTCTGTTGCTCTGCTGCATCACTTATGTTCGAGGACGACACCAGCGCAATGGATATGGGTGTGCTCACCAATCTAAGTTACTAGAACCAGAGGAGATGGAATCAGCCAGGGAGCATCCTCTGCGACGCGCTGGAGCGCGCTGGCAGAGTTCCTCACAGTGACACCTGTGACATGCAACCCAATCCAGAAACGGCAGCGGAACGGCAGGCGGAGGAGTTGCCCAATCCATCTATTCAGCAGAATGAACAACATGAAAAAACCCCCCGTTCAGATTATGATTTATTTAAGCTTTATCGTGGGGTCGAAACTGGAAATTCCCAGATCCAAGGCCGATGGGTAGGGCTGGGTATTATATCCAATCCCGGATGTAATTTACGGTATCAATTCTGGGGGGTCCTCGTATTTTATATAAGGCCTGTAATTTACAGCGCCGCAGGCCCGAATTTTTTACTATAATTTACGGTAAAAAACAATTGTAATATTTGTAAAGTTTGTAAAATATGTAAAATAGGTGTAAAATTTACCATCGCCCGCTATTTTTGCCCCAACTCGCGTTCTTCATAGTCTACTTCTCTGTTGGGGGAACAGAGGCCGTGCCACAAACGGTAGATTTGCCTTGACAAGGGAGACGGTACGCATCACATGGACATATAATTATTGATGGCAGTGCATCCTCCGGCCCATCTCATCGTCCTTGACTCAGGCTTGAGAGCTCAATGACCATACAGATTGGGATTGTTGAATAAAGTACTTCAGATGGTTGGGAGGTGGACAGGATATCCCATGGACGCCTCAGGAAAAAATTACAAAACTTACTGCCGGACTGAGAGGTCCAGGGTAAAAAACGAAAATTACAAGTAAATTACATGTAATATTTGGTCTGTAAATTACACGATCATTTAATACCCAGCACTACCGATGGGGTCCTGACAGTTGCCTCGGCATCGCTGCCGGAGATTCGAAAATATTCTGAAAATAAGATCTATGCTTACGGGAAGTCACCCACTGTATCAATTGTCCTTTTCTTGTACAATCCGAACTGTCTGAGCAGCCCAAGAATGGGTGGACTCTGGAGGGCTGTAGAGGCCAACCGAAAAAGGCAATGAACTAAAAGAGGAAAGCGCACTCGGGTCCCGAATAGAACTACGAGAAGGCGAGTCATATGCCCGGAGTGTTAAAGGATGGCGTCGGACGCCGGCGGATGTCGACAGATGGCGGTTGCCGATGGATGATATCGACTGCCGGTGATCTCCGGCACTGCTTTTTCTTCATTCACCGTCTTCCAGCGTCCTCTGGCGGAGGTTGGTGGATGCCAAGGTATTTTTGGGCATCCACCGGATGGAGACAGAAAATCTGCCGGACGACGATGGAGAGATGCCCGAATCCACCGACTTCCGCTGGATGAACACAGAAAAACCGCCAGACGACGGCAGAAAGAGGGCTACATCCACCGACCTCCACTGGATGGTTGACGGAAATCTGGCAGATGGCGGTGGATGGATCATATAACTCCGGCGACTGTCGCTGGATTTTGGTCTGTATCTGCAGATGTCCACAGAGTTCTTTGGTGGTCACTTTACAGTGTACATACATGGGTACGGTGGATATATAGTTACATAAAATATCTATGCCTTGCAAGATGATTCTGGGCCTCATTTTGAGGGCAGTTATAAGAAATATTTCCTGCAGAAATCCAGCTCTATCCGGCGACCGTCGCCAGCGTCCTGCATCCGATGTCCTCCAGTGGACCTCCACCGGATCGTGGCCAGCATCTGATGGACGATGGTGGATGGCCGAGCGGCATCCGCCGGAAGGCACCGCCTGTGGCGGTGCCGGCGTATTACTGGAGAAGGCCGTGCCTTCTACGTCTAATAGCCCTATTTTGCTCAACACTTAATTCGGCCTATTAGGCCCTCAGGTAAGAGAAGCGTAGCTTCCTCAGGTGGCCATGTTCATTCCCATGGCTCATGTCCCCAAAAAAGTTATACCAAGGCAGAAACAGAGGAGAAGGTAGTTGACGAGGTGCATTGCGTTCAAAGGAGCCGTTGGAACTCGGATTCCTCCGAGTTAGAATTCATTTCGAATTCATGGCTGCAGATCTTCAGATTCACGCCCGGGATACTAGAGAGGCTGAAATCGAGCCTTTGCAGACCTAGAGTTCAAGGGTTTATCCAGCAAAGCAAATTGGGCAAGGAACTTGAGGCCAACGACTACCAGTTTGCTGTTAGTGGTTCTGAGACAAGGCGCGTAAATTAGTCATCATCACAGTGTTCGTCAGTACCATCCCAAATTATTGGCCCGCAAATTCTACAGGTGAAGGCTACGGTATTACCTGGATCATTAAGATAATTACAAAATATCAATTCTTCTCCCACCAAGCCCGCATCCCACCCCAGTGGTGAGCATACCACTCCCCCATCTTTCTATCCTCTTCAGTTGTCAACTCTCTCTGTAGATCATCATTGACCGCGAAAAATGCGGCCGATTTGCTGACATCCATCAACCTGGTCGTGTCCCTTCCCCGCCGCAATGCCAAGAACCCCATGGGCGAATTTCCTGTGAGTGAACAAGGGCATAACGTCAGCTGCGATCCTCTCTGTTGCATGAATAGTCCTCACCGACAACATACGTGTAGCGCTGTCTGAAACAAGTCAATACATTTACTCAACATTCCGCAACGGTAGGATACACACATCTGATTCACCGCATACTCCCGGCCCATTCCTGAAAAGAACGTTGCATCCTGCCAAGTGTTCGCGAGCGAAGGGCTCTGTGGCGACGACGCCTTCGTCGCGTTTGCCGGCGGTAGAAACGCGCTAAGGCCCGCTTTCCCGCTCCTCCTGATGAGATGGACGATCAAGCAGTCCCCGCAGTCTGGCTGCTCGAACGCGACGTGTCTGAAAATGTCGACCGAGGAAGACGAATTGGACGGAAAGCACTCCTCGACATCGATTGTGCAGTGCTGGGCTGAGGACTTAGGGTTGGTCCGAATAGTACGAATGAGTGGGTATCCGTCCGACGAGAACCAGGCATATTTGGTATGCTTGGGGGCTTCGAGGCCCGCGCGCTGCAGGTTAAGGTCAACGGAGTGGGCGGAGCCGCCGTCGCGCAAAGCCACCGGAATTTTGCCTGATTCGAGACCATCTATGAGTGTCCTGCGCTCAGCTGGTGAGAAAGTTCCGTCGGCGTCCGCGTCGGCGCTCAGCATTATGAAAGAATAGAGTCTGCAGTCGTGTCAGCTACCACGACAAGCGGAGGTAGATTGTGCTCACAGGCTCTCGCGATGTTTTTCAATAGTATACCACGTTGTAAGAAACACCAAGTTTACCTGATATCCTTGGCCGCGAAATCGCGCTTCGGCAGTCTGAAGCCGATGAGAAATATGTCGTTGAATTGGAGGATGTTAGTCAGTACCTTTGCGACATCCTCTGCCCAAACAGCCGCAGCCTCTCGCATAATAGGCGTAGAGAGCGTCTTAGCCACATGGTGCAAGTACCGTCGTCTACGTTTACCGAACCGCCGGTCTATGCGGTCCTTTGAGCAGGGAGAAAATTGACAATTGTAATACGCCCACCTAAGAGCCAATTTGCTATGCCTCATTTAGCGACAACGCATAACAGGCCCCAGGAATGTACTTACTGAATAGTAAACCCGGCCACTCCCCTTCCCTGTCACCATGCACAGGGGCTCCAGGCGCCCTGCTCGGGACTTCCAAGTCAAACTGAATTCTAAACACTGGACCATAGAGAGGCGTCTCAAAGTCCGCCCCGGACAGAGGCTTCAGCAAAAAGCAGTCGTCATTAAGATCTGTTGCGAAAGTGAGAAAAGCGCACGGCTGGAATAGATAACGCACAGAATATTGTGGGTGCTAGGTTCTCGATGTTGGCGAGCTGGCTCTCGATTGCAAGGCTATTGAAGGAGGGCACAAAACGGTCCCTCCATGCAAGCGCTTGGCTGTCTGCGGCCGTTACGGAAGATTCTAGCGTACGAAAGACATCCGAGTGATGCAGAACTTTTACTTGGTCGTTTAAGTGACTGGTATTCAGCCAAATAGGCACAGCGCCTAGGCGTAATTCCTCCGTATCGTCGGCCGGAACGTCGGCGGTTAACAGAATGTACTAGTGATTGAGGTTAGAACTATGCTCGTGTGACCAAGCCGAAGCCTCGCACGTTCCTGACGAGCGAAGAGGGCATGGACTTCAACACGGATCGCATGGAATTGACCATTTCACCATGCTCCCGGAAATGGGTGGTCCTGGCTCCCCTAACACGAGCGTGGTGTGCTCCAGTCGTCTGGGCCTCCACCAGTTGATTGCGCGTCGCATCGAGGACGGCCTCTGACCCGTTGACCCAAGTCCACACTGCATCCACCTTCGGGTGTTCTGGGAATTCACAGGGCTGTCCTTGCGACAACCACTGATCGACGCAAGGTAGACGTTGGGCGAGGGTTGGCTCAATGACAAAAGGTTTGAGAATGTAGCTGTTGGGAGGCCTGAACGGACGCCATCCAGGGGGAACCTTGCCATTCGCGGGCTTTGGAGGAATAATCAGGTTTAGTGGTGGAGGTTTGTAGACGTGGAGACTGGGAGCAGGATATTTTGGCGGGCTGGACGCGGGTTTGCGGGGCCAGAAGAATAACACGCTAATGACCGTAGCAAAGAAAACCAAGCATACGGCGTTGCGCTTCCTCATCCGCATAGCTCACCAAACCAGACCCTACCAGACACAGGACGGAGATGGGAGAAAATGAAAGGGCAATGATGGATTTATGTCTCCGCCCTCGGCATCTATGCGCTGTCGTGTTCTAACTTCTCAGCGCAGCCTCTCACTGCCAGGAAAGCACTTGTACGCACCAAACAATGAATCTGGCGACGACGTCTGCACTGGCAGTCGAGGTGTTCCAATGCTCAAGTGACAGCAAGGTCGGAGAGAGGGACCCCTTTTGACCCTATCGCGCACGGCGCCAGCATCTATGCAGCATGGCAACTTGAACACGGTGGTCAAGAAGGAAAGCAAATGCCAGACTAATGCCTCGCTCAAAATCGTAGCTGTCAGATTACATACTAAAGCACTGGGCGAACCACCGTGCCAAGAGTTTCCATCCAGAAATCAGGGTGATAAAAAATACAAAATACAGAATACATCAAGGTGCAGCTCGTGCGATGGCCAATACAGCTGCTATCAGTCCATGGGCGTCGTCTGTGTGGATGTGCGAGTCCAAAAGCTCAGAAACGTCCACCCCCAGTTCATCGAGCCCCGAAACGCTCGCAGTGGCCAGTTGTTTCGTATTCGGTTGAAAAATTAGGGTTATGGATATTTGCCGCCGTCGCACAGTGTACGTTAGTCGCAATTCGTTTTCAGAAACCGATTGGGAGTCGTGGATGCTGAGCGCAGATTTATGCAGGGCAAGCGACGCCATGTTTCTGCAGACAAATTCAGCAAGGAAAAAAGGAATGGCGGCACACATACAGGTCATACAATGGCACCAGCCGCCCATCGTCTTCGTTCACTCTAGCAGCTTTGACCGCCTTCTCCGCCTCCGCTCGCTCAGCGCGTAATGATTCGACCTCCTGCGTACCACTCTTTACATTGCCCTTGACACTTTGCACCTTCTTGGCAGCCTGCTCTATATTGTCCGTGAGCACCTGCATCTCTGTTACTTGGTCTGTTAGCCGCTGCTCCGCCGCAGGAATAGTAAGCCGCGGGACTGGGTGTGCGTGGCGAAGTCGCGTCAAGGCTAAACGAGCGTCGATTATTTTCTGCCTCAGGAGAGCAGCTTTTGCCGCCGACTCTTTGAGCCGCAGGTATTCTACATAGAATGTATGAGCGTCGAATAGTTAGAGAAGGGAACAGCGTACCCTCCTCCACCTTGGGCGCCAATGTCCGGATGTTTGTTCGTACCTCAGCCAGTCCAGCCTTGGCGACACGGAGTTTCTCCTTCTTCTCTTCGCATACGAGCGATAAAGCCTTGTTGTCTTCCGCAGTGACGATGGCCGCATCGTCGATGTCGCTGACAATGGCTGTAATGTATTTGGACTTCGCGTTCTGCTCCAGGTATCGAAACTTCAGCTTTCGCAGAAACGACTGTACGCAGATACTAAATGAGTAGGATTTTTCGTAGAAGACTGGTTATCGCACTGTCTGGGCGGCTAAGTCCTGTGCGACAACAGCCGGGTCCTTGTTCTCGTCTGCCATATCCGAGCTATCTTCCGGGGGTGCATTCATCCGAGAAATGTTGTGCACGAGCTGCAGATTTGCCTTGTCAAATGCATCCTGGAAAGCTTTTGCTCCTTGGAGGACGGGGTCTTGCTCCATGGTGGGCGTTGAGACGAAGTTGTTTGGATCACATGACCGTGTTTGGTCGCGTCTTCTCTTTCGGCCAGGACGTCGCAGACGCGTCTCTGGTCCCGCCTTCGACGGTAGGCGTAGCGAGCTCGTTCGCGACACCAGAAATGGCACCCCAAACTTCTGGAGACTTGTACGCGTTTCTAAAATCCCTAAATGCCGCCCAATTTCGGGCTGTGCTACATGATCCTGCGTCTCCTCTCCAGATTCTTGCCGGGCCCGGGAGTGGGAAGACTAAAGTGAGCGAAGTGGCACGCTATAACGCCTTCATCCATTCTCCTTCAGGTCTTAACATCTCGTATTGCCTATTTAATACTGCACCACTTGGTGCCTCCCTCCTCGATTTGTGCCGTAACTTTCACTAATAAAGCCGCCACTGAAATGCGCGAACGTCTCGGAAAACTGATTGGGAAGCAGAGGACGGCCGAGGTCCGCATGGGAACTTTTCACGCCCTCTGCGCTCTTTTCCTGCGGAAGTTTGCAAAAGTGGTCGGGATTGAAACAAATTTCACTGTATGTGATGCTGAGGAAAGGTGCGGACTCTGATGTGTTCGCCGAAGCAACGTTCTTCTGAGTATGAACATCAGCAAAAAGATCATCTCAGGTTTCTTGAAGCCACACCAAGACTCGCTCTCTGCAAAATATATCACGCTGAAGGATGGAACTGTTCTTTCCTACATTTCCCGAGCAAAAGCGAAGGGTCTTACCGCCAAGGAATTCGTGGCTGAACATAAAGCCAGTAGAGGCACGCGCTCTTCCGATTCCGACCCACAAGACGACATCCAACGTGTGGTCGCCAGTGTATATCAACAGTACGAGAAATCCTTGAGGCGAAGCAATAGTCTCGATTTCGACGATCTGCTCCTCTTTGGAGTTAAACTGTTTAGTGAGCACCCGCCGGCTACGAGTTGGTGCAGACACGTCCTCGTCGATGAATTGTATGCCGATTTCCTCTGTATGCAGCAAAGATTTCTGAAGTTATTTAGCCAGGACACGAATGTTACGCAGTATGAGCTCATGCGAGCAATTGCCGCCCCGACCAGCGGCTGCGTCACAATCGTTGGTGATCCCGACCAGTCAATCTATGGGTGGGTTGACTAAATTGCAGGTGCCATGGACTAATCATGTTCTAGATGGCGCTCAGCAGAGGTCGGGAATCTGGGAAAAATGCGAAAGGGTTGGCGCCTTCTTTTCATGCGATTGTCTAACTGACGCACGCGAAGATTTCGTCGGGACGACTCAAATTTTTCTTGAAGAAAACTATCGATCTACAGGCTCGATTCTGAAAGCCAGGTCCGTTTCTGTTTCTCTTCCTTCATCGCATGACGCTCACTCACCCGCAGTCTAGCCATCGTTTCTCAAGGTACATTCATAAGGTTGATGATTCTCTAGCGATTTCCTCTTTGACATACCGTTTGAAGATGAATCGCGAATCCCCAAAACCTTGCTCACATCACATCCTTCCGGCACTGTTCCAGTGTTACGTTCATTTCCCTCCGAGCAGGCTGAAGCCAACTTCATCGCCGTTGAGATCAAACGCCTCGTTGCTTTTATGGGCGGAGTTTTGCGTTGGGGAGACTTTGCGATTCTGCGTCAGTGCTCGATCACTTATCCTGGATGGCTAAACTAATCTCTCTCGTCCCTAGTTCGATTCAGTGCCCTGTCACGCGCAATAGAAAGTGCATTACAAAAGGAGGCCATTCCAAGCGCAGTCCTCGGCGGGCACAAATTCTTTGAGCGACAAGAAGTACGTTCCTATCACGTCTTTGGCACCACCTCATCGAACCACACAGATCAAAGACATACTCGCATATCTGCAACTCGTTGACAACCCGAACTTCACCCCCGCCCTCACTCGCGCAATAAATGTTCCCAGCAGGGGCATCGGCGAAAAGTCGCTTTCAGCACTTGCCGATAGAGCAGAGAAGACGAAAATATCGCTTCTGGAGGTCATAGAACGAATATACGACTCGAACCAAGTCTGTGTTTCGGACTTGTTGAGCACTGGAACCGTATCTCACACAAGCGATTTGACAGCCCGATATTAAACCAGCTGTCAAGCACAAAGTGGGACCTTTCGTCAAGACTGTGCGTACTCTGCGAAAGCTCGCCACCGAGGTAAAATAATTTGCCTGCTGGTTACCAAAATATTCTCATCTATATTTTAGGGCGCATCTCCGCCGGACCTCATCCAACGGCTGCTCGAGTTGATTAACTACGAAGACCACCTGAAGCGGACCCAGCCCGAATGGGAGAGTCGATGGGAGAATGTGCAGGAGCTCATCACGTTCGCGAGCGACGTCGAGCACGATGTTAACTTGTCCGATCCAGACCCGGCAGCAGACTCATCTTCGAGGTATTGTATACGTTCCTAGTGCCTCCGTAGGTCATTCACATCATTATAGGGACACCCCTCTTCGGTTATTTTTGCAAGCTTCGATGCTCTCTTCCGAGGGCGACAATCAGAGTGAGGAAGACAGCAAAGAGGTCAGTTGATTCGTACATGTCAGTCCCTTCCCGCTGATCTTCTTCCCCCAGAAAGTCGCCATTACTACGTGCCATGCTGCCAAAGGACTGGAATGGCCTGTAGTAATCATTCCCGCGGGTAAGCAACATCGAATTCACTACTAGATGGTGGGTTTGAATTGTCGGAATAGTTGAACAAGGGACTTTTCCATTTTATCGGACAGATGATGTCCAAGAGGAGAGGTGCGTCGCATCTTCTGGCACTGGCCCTGCTTAATCGCGGAAAAGACGTTTGTTATACGTCGCCTGCACCCGTGCACAAAGCCTCTTGTACCTCTCGCATGTCTCTAAACGCAAGGTCGGCGGCGAGACCAAGACGAAGGACATCTCCGAATTCATTTCCGCAGCCACAAAAGAACACGCTGTAAGTGCTTTTCGAGCATTGTGTTCGTTGCTCCTTATCCTGTGCTCGTAGAATATATTTACGCCGTGCACGTCGCAGTTCCCTTCGACAGAGAGGGCTACAATCGCCCAGGTTTTAGGGAGAGTAGATGCACCGGACTCAGAGGTCGCTCGGAGAGTTGCCGAGTTGTGCGTATCAAGTCCAATTCGAATACTCCGCTGAAACGACTTTACCGTAGCCGAAAAACGACTAGGTACCTCGCCATGGACGTCGACGAGGCAAACCAGCCTGGGGTTTCGTGGCATCCCGCTTTGCCAGTGGTCGGCACGTCTTTTTCCTATTGGACCTTCGTTCCGCTGACGGATTGTTCAGGCAACGCCACCCGCTCGGCATCGTTTGTTGCCTCCAGCGCAATGTCCCCTGATTTGCTGAAACCAATGTCCCTTCACCCAATGTTGCTTGCGCGACCGCCCCCTGCGCCGTCGGCTCAAGTTCTGGTCTCGTCAAAACAGAACGTCGGTACACCTTCAACCGCGGCGGTTCCTGATCCAGCGAAACCGCCAGTTGTTGGTGCCCCATCTGTTTCGACAGGTGTAAAACGACGGCTGGGGATGGCGAGAGGGACGATGGGCTTCCCTAACAAGAAGTTCAAGCCTCCAATGTGATTAAAGTACTTGCTGCTGTGTTGTATCGTTAGTTCAAAAGTGTATTAATTGCTAACCTGAATTGTTTTCTAATCGTGCAGAGCGGCGAAATCTTCAATGTACCTCATAATGGGCCCTACAACGGAACAAATGTGAGCAAGCGACCTACTCCGAGAAAGGTGGGCTGAGAGCAGGTTCGCATACGACACCCCCTCCCCCTTCGCATAATATTGGCCCACTGCCTGAAATGCCACTTGAAGTGCCTTTCAAAGGTATGAAGTCACTCAGTTACACGTCGGAATCAGACCTCACGCTGCGATGGCCACATACTGACTTACTGACCTGAGCAAAGCACCGTGGCCGGAGCAAACGCGCAACTAAGGTGAGCGGGAAGAACTTTACTGAGGGCAATAAGTCACATACCCGATGGCGACAAGGTTACCTATGTTTCACAGAAGTATAGACAGATTTTGCAAAAAATAAAAAAAAAAATGTACTTACATTCATTCAAAAAGTTCCGACACGGGGAGTCGAACCCCGGGCACGCGCGAGCTGGACTACACGTGATCAAATCACATGATTCGCCGCTGAGAGGCGCATATGTTACCGCTACACCATATCGGACATGCTTTTGGAGTAGATGTGGTAGATGTATAGTAGCAGGGCTTGGGCATATGTAAGGATTGCAATGTCAATGTCCGCAATTATTGTTTTCTTTCCCACCCTTCAGACATATTCACCGTTACGACGGACCAATACCTGCAGCTATTTTGAATACCACTGCATACACAGTAGTAGTACTTGTACAGTTTCGTTGAGGCCAGTTGCATGGACCCTAGGAAATCAAATTGACACTCGAATGAATCCAATTTTTATGTTGCCGCTACACCATATCGATGGACTTGACCGTATGCATAGTATTAGTGTTGAGTTCCAGCAAGCATTCGCAAGTACCACAGTTTGTTGCACAGTCGCTTCAGAGTCCAAACTTGAAAAGAGGACGAAAGCTTTTGCGGTCAGGTTCGCCTCTCAGTGAACCCAAAAGCATCCAAGTCAGTCAAAGTTTGGGAAGCACTACAGAGAAGTCAATAAACCTTTCAAATGTTAGACAGCTCAAACTTCCAAGCGAGTAACTACTGCGTACCCACAAAGTTCGTCCCAGAGCCTGTGTGCTTAGTTCAATCGGTCAGGCCTTACAATAATGTTTGTCGGTCACTGAACCTGGCAGCTGCTCACAGCAACCACCGTACAGATGGCAGGATACATTGAAGACGGTAACTTACACTTTATCTCCAAATTCAATACATAGTACGGACAACGCCGTTTATTGCTGCCGTTTCGAGCCTCTCCACGCAGCGGACCCGCCGATCCCGATCCCGAAACTCCCGAACGCGCCGCCAGGGCCAGCGCTGGACGGCACAGGTGGCTCGATCGGCGTATACGGCGACGCACCAGCGCCCATGGACTCCGTGCGTCCGTGCCCGCCGAGGCGACCCGGGTTTTGCGCTCCTGCTTGGAATGTCGGGCGATACGATGTGGCCGGCATGGCCTGGATCGAGAGGAACTTGTTGGGCAGCGGACGGTCGTCGGTGTTATACTGCAGACGCATCAGCAATCTATGACGAAAATGGAAGAATGGAAACGCACCTGGAACTCGAGGCCAATGCCGTCAGCCTCAGAGACGTCGAGCAGCTTCACGAGCTTCTTCCCGATGCCGTTTAGCTTCTCGACGTCGTCCTTGCCCCGCGTCCACACCTGGATGCGGTCGACCTTGCTCCGCAGGCTGACGACCGCGCCGCAGATCAGATCGAGACCCTCCTCGAGCTCCTCCCCGACAAGGGCCATCGCGAGCCAATTCCAACAGCGATCGAGCAGCGCGGGGTTGTTCTTCATCGTGAGCACCCACTTGCCGCCATTGGCATTCGCCTCGTCCTCCCACATGGGCTTGATGCCGGATTTGAAGAGGTGGTAGTTGGAGTTGCGCTCGAGGCCAGACGGCGGTTTGAGCCAGTTGAAGTAGCGGCAGAATTCCTCGACAGTGGAGAACTCGCCGACGACTGTCAGGCCGGCCTCGTAGTCAGTGGATTCCGCGGGTTGTGCGACAAATCCGTCTTGGGCAGGGGAGGGAGAGGGCACAGGCTGGAAGTGGCCTGCGGATGACGCTGGGGTGAATGGGACCTTGGCTTTTGTGTCGTGATATATCGTCCTTGACGCCGATAAGAAAAGGCGGTGGCAAATCGTGCAATATGCATGCTCACCATTGGTACTCCAACGGGTGCTCTGGAGCCTTCATCGGGAACCCGGGTGTCTTTGGATCCTCAATCATCTCAGGCTCTGGCGGCTTGGAAGTCCCGTCGACGCTGAGTTCGCGCGTCCTTTGCAGACGGGCGGTGATTGCATCGAGACTGGGAATGTTCTTGTACCCAACCTTGACGTTTTTCTTTGGAGCCGCCGTCTCTTGGTTAAGCTTCTCGAGCTTTTCTGACGTCAAGTTGGGGTCGCCCCCGGCCACGGCTTCGTTGGACGGTGTCCCGGATCTCGGGGACGAGCTAAGCGCCGAGGGAGAGGTTGAGCGGGTGGACGGTGGATTGACCGCCACCGAGTCGTTGGTGGACGCCAACGAAGTATTTGAGGCGTTTGAAGTGGTTCTCAGCGCAAATGCAGGCAGCCTCGGACGCTGCCCCAGCGTCGACGACGGCGCAGGGGCTGCAGCTGTGCCATTGGGGGCGGCGATGTTTATGCGGGCAGCGAGCTGGTTGAGAGATGGCAGCCGATTAGGCTGCGGTTTTGGCGGCTGTTCGGACGCAGTGGTGGTCGACATGGAAGTTCAGTACAAGAACTGATCTTGTTTGTGATGCACTGCTTTCTCTAGTCTTCAAAGCTAACCCATACGTGTACCCTACGTTTGCTATGTCGTTCGCCCCGTCTCAGCCTTCCACTCGCCAATCTCCGCCCGTATCTTTTCAAGCATCTCATCGATCGTCACAGTCTGCCCAAACGCCTCCATGAACTGCCCCCGGGGGTCCATTAGATACACGAATATCGAATGGTCCACCAGGTAGTCGTCTTCGGGCTTCGCGTTCGGCGGCGTCGAAAAGTATACTCGGTAGGCCTTACACATCGCCTTCACCGCCTGGTATGACCCAACCAGACCCGTAAACGCCGGATGGAAGTCCTTCAGATAGACTGCGATCCGGGACGGCGAGTCTCGCGCGGGGTCGACCGAGACGAAGACGGGGTTGAAGATTTTACCGTGCTCCTTCTCTGGACGCGCGAAAGAAATGAATAAATGCGCTATTTGCGTCCACCAGCTTGAAACGCACCAGCCGCCTCCAGTACCAGGCCTATCTTGTCCAACTCGGCCGGGCATATGTCCGGGCAGTTCGTGAAACCAAAGTAGACCATTGACCACTTGCCAAGGAGGTCCTGCTCAGTATATGTTGCGCCTGTGTGCGTTGTCAGAGAAAATGGCCCGCCAACCGCCGGGCGCCCATAAGCTTTGCTGGCCCGGTCCTTCTCTGACAGGAGGTCAAAAGATTATTTGAATGAATGGCCTGAGCGCACCCTGCTGCTCCAGGACTTTTGCCTTTTCGTGGCGGAAATAATATAGCAGCCCCAGACCAGTCAATAAAAATACGGCGGCCGATTTTGGGGTAAAGACCTGTAAGAAATTTCAGGGCTCTTCAAGCCTGCGGTAGAAGAATGCTGACGCCGACGGCATTTCTATCCTGAGCTGGTGGTTTGTTTGAGTACGCCCGGCGCGTCTCGAGATACGTGAGACAAGAACGTCGACACGGGGCGTGGACGGGGCGCCGAAGGGACTGCAAGGCGCGTCGGGAGACAGAAAACATCAACGCGACGAAGCTTTTGCCAAGCAGCTGCAATCATCCCAGTTCCGTTTCTGACTCTGTATTCCTCCGCGTGTTTTCGCGCTCTTTCACGGCGGGATGAAGGATCCAGTCTCTCACCAGGCGCCCAAAGTCATGTACTTGTCTCAATCCTACGTTTGCGCGCTGGAATTCTAAAAACTGGGCACAGAAAGCAACTTCAGTTCAGCTTGCTCAATGCGCAGGAGACCGTGAAGATATCCGAGTTTGAGGTCACCCACAGGGAGTTGTACACCGCGACCGACCGCTTGCCTGTCAAAGATGGTGTTTTGGATCGTCGTTTGGTGCGTCCTGCAATTGATGATTGGAATGCAGGTGTTAAACGCACAATGGCAGGGAACGTCGGAAAAGAACGCGTATTGTGAGACCTGCGGGCAGTCCTCGGTGAACTGCGTCGGCCATTATGCATACATTAAGCTGGCTATGCCCGTCTTTCACATTGGATTTTTCAAGCACACAATTGCGGTACTTCAGTGTATCTGCAAGGTATGGTGTTCATCCGGTGTTCCAAGCGCCATTCGTATTGAACTCACACTTTTTGAAGACCTGTGCGCGTGTGTTGTTAGAAGAACCCGACCGACGCGTCTTTATCAAGCGCTTTCGGCGGCCAAATCTAGAAAATATGCAGCGTCAAATAATAATCAAGGCAGTCAACACGATGGCCCGCAAAGTCGTGCACTGTCCCTATTGTTCTGCGACTAACGGCGCCGTGAAGAAGGCCGGTCCCCTCAAGATCATCCACGATAAATTCCGCGCTAAAAAAACTGCGCCAGAGCTCGAGGCATTCAGGAAGACATTCGAGTCAGCGATCGAGTTCCAGAAGGAACTCGCGATGTATGTTAACAAGCCCGTATACGAGGATCTTCACCCCCTCAAGGTGCTCGACTTGTTTCGCCGGATTTCTGATGAGGTATGGGCCGAATTTCCAACTCCTCATTTTATTGAAATAAAATAGGACTGCGAATTGCTTGGGCTCCGCCCAGCTTACGGACGTCCCGAGGAGTTTATATGGCAGTATCTCTCGGTCCCTCCAGTCTGCATTCGTCCCTCCGTCGCTCAAGACGGAGCCTCAACCGAAGACGACCTCACCGTCAAACTCGGCGAAATCGTCTTCACGAACGCAATCATTAAGCAGGCCATCGCAAAGGGCACCCCAACCCCGCAACTCATGGAGCATTGGGACTTTCTCCAGATTTGCGTCGCGATGTACGTCAACTCGGAGACGCCTGGCATCCAATCCCAGCCGGGCCAGAAACCGATCCGCGGCTTCGTGCAGCGGCTCAAGGGTAAACAGGGCCGTTTCCGTGGAAATCTCTCCGGGAAGCGCGTTGATTTTTCGGGACGCACGGTTATCTCGCCCGACCCCAACCTCCGTATCGACGAGGTCGCAGTCCCGGAGCGCGTCGCGAAGATTTTGACGTATCCTGAGCGGGTCACGTCGCATAATATAGAGTCGCTACGGCGTGCCGTGAGGAATGGCACGGAGGTGCATCCTGGCGCAAATTTCGTTGCGCGAGGCGAAAATAAAAAGTTCTTGAAGTTTGGCAATAGGGCCATGATTGCGGATGGGCTAGCGGTGGGTGATGTGGTGGAGCGCCACATTATCGACGGGGATATCGTTCTTTTCAATCGGCAGCCTAGTTTGCACAAAGTTAGTTCCCGTTCTACTTTATTTCTTTTCTAACATATTGATGCAGCTCTCCATCATGTGCCATCGCGCCAAAATCAGGCCATGGCGAACATTCAGGCTGAACGAATGTGTCTGCGGCCCATACAACGCTGATTTCGACGGGGACGAGATGAATCTTCGTCCGTATTTTCTTCCAAATATGTGTTTTCGCTCAAATCTCCTTCAGACGTTCCACAGACGGAGGAAGCCCGGACAGAGGCGCTCGAGTTGATGAGTGTCAAGCACAACCTCGTCACTCCTCGCAACGGTGAACCCGTCATCGCCGCCATCCAAGATTTTATCACCGGCGCTTTTCTCCTCTCCCGCAAAGACCTCTTTCTTGATCGCCGCCAATTCACACAAATATGCTGCTACTTCGGCGACGCAAACATGCAAATCGACATCCCCCCTCCCACGATCTGGAAGCCCGTCCGCCTCTGGACGGGTAAGCAAGTCTTCAACGTCCTCATGCGCCCGAACAAGCAGTCGAAGATCATGGTCAACGTCGAGTCCAAGTGTCACAAGTGGGAGGAGGCGAAGCCCGCAAACTACCCGGGGATCGTGAACCTTGCGAACGACCTTTCGCCGAACGACGGGTGGCTGGTCATTGTGAACAGCGAAATCATGTGCGGGGTAATGGACAAGGCGACGATCGGGAGCGGGAAGAAGAAGTCGATATTTGGTGTTATCATGCGTGATTATGGGCCTCATGAAGCAGCTGCTGCGATGAATCGGCTTGCCAAGCTCTGCGCGCGTTGGTTAGGTGGGTGCTCTGTCCTGTTTCGATATTCGTCATTTGATACTTGATCAGCGAACTTTGGGTTTTCGCTGGGAATTAATGATGTTATGCCTGGCCGAGAGCTGTTGGAGAAGAAGGAGGGCCTTGTTGAGAAAGCTTATGCAGACTGTGAAGATGCCATCCAGCTGGCGAAAAAGGGCAAACTCGAGAACAAACCCGGATGCGATCAGGAGCAGACCCTCGAAGCAAATATTTCGAGGCTTTTGTCCGACGTCCGAGAGAAAGTCGGGCAAATCTGCATGAAGGAGCTGAGTCGAGCGAACGCGCCGCTGATCATGGCTACGTGCGGATCCAAAGGTGAAGTACACCGCATGAATTGTTTGTTTTGCGCGCCGAATACTGAATGACCTTTCAGGTTCCGTTATCAACGTCTCACAGATGGTGGCCTGTGTCGGACAGCAAATTATTGCCGGCCATCGTGTCCCGGATGGCTTCCAAGACCGCTCATTGCCGCATTTCCCGAAGAAGTCGAAGGAGCCGCGGTCAAAAGGCTTCGTCCGTAACAGTTTCTTTTCTGGATTACGGGCGACCGAGTTTCTGTTCCACGCCATTTCGGGGCGTGAGGGCCTCGTCGACACTGCGGTCAAGACCGCTGAGACGGGATACATGCAACGTCGCTTGATGAAGGCGCTAGAAGATTTGACCACGCAGTACGATTTGTCTGTGCGGAATTCTACCGGCGGTGTTGTGCAGTTCCGATATGGTGACGACGGGCTTGACCCAGCGTGCCTCGAGGGTGACGCGCAGCCAATCGACTTCGACCGCGCCTGGGCTCATGCTTCGGTCAATACTTGGTTATCCCCTTGCCTCTCTTTGATACTAATATTTTATAGGCTCTGGGCTCGCGCTCTGGTAGAGGCCTTTTGCCGTACGAGGTTTTGGAGATCGTGGATCATCAGCTAGCGACGAAAAAGTTCACCAGCGAGTGTACTGCAGCCTACCTCGCCACCATCCGAGGCTACACAACCGATCGTATTGCGCACCGCCAGGCTGAGGTGCGCAGCAGCTGGGGTATGTACGAAGCCCTGGAGAAAGAAGACAGCTGGGACGAGCACACCGACTTGACTCTCGGGGCTTCTGGTCAGTGAAGATGCTTATTTCTGCGGTTCAGGTCCTCACGAGCTCTCCAACAGCGGCGCAAAAGGCGATCGTGGACAATAAGAGCAAGGTCACCGAGGCGCAGCTCAAGATCTTCCTCGAACTGTGCTGGGTGAAATATGTCAAAGCACGCATCGAACCAGGCGAGATTTAGGTGACTCTGTTTTCTGGTTCGGAATCACTTACGCTGTCCTAGGTTCGACGGTTGGTGCTGTCGGGGCGCAATCTATCGGGGAGCCAGGAACCCAAATGACGCTGAAGACTTTCCATTTCGCTGGTGTCGCGTCCATGAACGTCACTCTCGGTGTGCCGCGTATCAAAGAGATCATCAATGCCTCCAAAAACATCAGCACGCCGATTATCAGCTGCAAGCTCGTCACCGCCGACAGCGAGCCTTCGGCTCGCATCGTAAAGGCTCGATTGGAGAAGACTCTTCTGGGAGATGTGCGCCTGGTCGTTCGTGACTTGGAGTGCCTGTGCGCTGACGGTTTTGACTTAGGTTGCTAGTGTCTTGGAGGAAGCGTGGGCACCTGAATACACTTACATTGGAATCATCATCGACACAGAAGCCATACAGAAGCTGCAGGTTTGACCTTATGTCTCCTCTGCCACACTTTATCTGATTTGGCTCGTAGCTTGAACTGACGCTTGACGACGTGAAGTGGGCAATCGTTGCCCATAAGAAACTCAAGATTAAGCAGGAGGTGAATGGAACCCTGTCATTTAACGTCAGATATCTCAACCTTTTATAGTCCATCACCGTCATTCCTCGAAGAAATCGTCTTCGCATTTACGTTGACAGCCAGGACAAGTACTACCGGCTGCGAGAGTTGAAGCGCGGTTTGCCAGATGTGGTGGTCAAGGCACGATGATTTCTTTCAGTTGTCACCGACTTCCGCCGACTGTCCGAGTAGGGTGTTAGCACTATCCAGCGTGCTGTGATCAATATCAAGGACAAGGACGATTCTAAGGGTAAGAAGGGGGACAAGGAGCTTCTCGTTGAGGGCTACGGGTTGCAGAAGTGCATGGTGACCGAGGGTCCGTCAATGTTTCCCTTCCTCAGTCTGTAAAGCTTATTCGAGCGAATCGTACAGGTGTTATCGGGGAGCACACCACCTCCAACCACGTCATAGAAGTAGCCAAAGTGCTCGGAATCGAGGCTGCCCGGCGAACGATCATCAACGAGGTTCAGTATACCATGAAATCGCATGACATGATCATCGATCCGCGACATGTTATGCTGCTGGGCGATGTCATGACTTACAAGGTCTGGCTCTTTCACCAGTTCCGTCGTTCACCTCACTGAATGCACTTCCAGGGCGAAGTACTAGGCATCACTCGCTTCGGTGTCGCAAAGATGAAGGACAGCGTCTTGATGCTGGCTTCGTTCGAAAAGACCACGGACCATCTTTTCGATGCTTCTGCGTACGGTAAAAACGACGCTATTGCTGGCGTTTCGGAAAGCATTATCATGGGCAACCCTGCCGCAATGTGCGGAACGTCGATGTAAGGACTCCGTCCGCTCCCGCTCCCTCATTGCGATCTTGCTCATCTGTTCTTGTAGGCCTGCCTTGTTGGCTGTTCCGCCTCGTATAAGTAAACCTCGCAAATTGCTATTCGAGGGTGCTCTGTAGGGTTTATCCAGTTGTTATTTGTTGCATTATTTTGTATTCTAGACATCCAATCTGTATTACTCTTGAGTCCGTAATAATGGTCCGTGCACATCAAATAATCACGACGCGTTCTGTCACTGTGACAGCCGCGTCTTTCTTTCCACCTCCACATCCTCACATCCATGCTCGAAGCAAAACTCGCAGAAGCCGGTACCCTGAAAAAACTCCTTGATGGTTTGTCTCCTGGTCCCTCAGGCCACCCTCTTCGCTCATCAAGACGCGTCTTTTCTTCCGCACAGCCATCAAAGAGCTCGTCACCGACGCCAACTTTGAGTGCAACGAGGAGGGCCTCAATCTCCAGGCCATGGATAATTCGCACGTAGCCCTCGTCTCTGTTCACCTGGAAGCCGCTGGTTTCAAGCGATATCGCTGCGACAGGCCGATGCCTCTCGGCGTCAACCTCGGCAGTCTGACCAAAGTCCTAAAGTGCGCCAAGGACGACGACGAGTGCACGCTCAAGGCAGCAGACGAAGCCGACGTCCTAAATCTCGTGTACGAAGCCAAAAGTAGGGTTTTTTTTCGCTTCGTACCACCGTCTTTAACGCGTCGTTCGTAGACTCGGATAGAATAGCAGAATACGACATGAAGCTGATGGACATCGACTCTGACACGCTCGGGATCCCCGACACGGACTACGACGCGGAGGTGGCCATGCCGTCGGCTGAGTTTGCGCGTATTGTGCGGGATCTTGGTGCGCTTGGTGAGAGTGTGCGAATCGAGGTCAGCAAGGAGGGTGTGCGGTTTGCAAGTGAGGGCGAGTCGGCCAATGGAAGCATACTTTTGAAGACGGACAAGGAGATTGGCCGTGTCCCGACTGACAAGGAGAGAAAGGCTGCGAGAGCACGGGCGAGGGGTTTGGAGCCCGAGGAGGACGACAGGAGGAAACTGGTGAGGATGGGGAGAAGAAGGAGAAGAAGATCAAGAAGGAGAAAGTGAAAAAGGAGAAGGATGCCGACGAGGATGTGGTAATGGACGAGGAGGAGAAAGAGAAGGATGATGAGGAGAAAGATGAGGAGGAGTTCAAAGCCAACTCTGATGAAGAGGACGAGAAAAGCGAAGACGATGATGATGATGATGATGAAAGCGGCAAGAAGCGAAAGAAAAAGGTAAGGTCCCTTCGAGTCGTTTGGTCCTAATGCTCATCAGTCTAGACGAACGGTGCGTCCAAGCCCGCGAAGAAAGCCAAAACGACCAACGGCAAGGGAAAGGGCAAGGGCAAGGCAAAGAAGGACGAGGAGGAAAAGCCCGGTATGAATTTTCCTTCTTCGCGCGTTCTGAGTCTCACTCATACACAACCCAAGAATTCAAATTTTCCATGAACTCGCACGTCTCACTGACCTTCTCCCTCAAATACCTCGTCAATTTTGCAAAATCGACAAGTCTCACAAATACCGTCGAACTCCGTATGAGCAACGAGGTGCCGCTGCTGGTTAGTTGATCTTTTGTTCCTGTTTAATTCCAGTCTGACGCTCGTCGCAGGTGGACTACGACTTTGGACAGGGCTACGTCAGGTATTACCTTGCACCAAAGATTGGGGACGAGTAATCTTTCCGCAGTTCGTTCATGTACCATCTTGACGAATCTATTTTACTTACGTCGTATGTATCCCGCCAGAGTGAGCCAAGCTTGGTTATTTATTGCCGATTGCTTTGTACATTTGTGCGTTGGAAATTCTATCTCTGGGACGTATTGTATCGGATTATCTGCAAACCAGAGTAATGTACGGCGGTATGGGTATTATGCGCAATAAGGTAGTGATCGTGGTAGTTTATGTCGTGGGATTTCGTGAAAGGTCGTCGTCGTGAGGGTCGTGGGTTACGAGCTCGAGCTCGCATTGGATTGAATTGATGACTCCGAGGTTTCTCCGACGCGGGGGCGATCCAGAGAGCTCGACTGAGGCGCGTAAGAATAACATAACAAGAGGGGTGGGGGCGAAATATACGCACTACAGAGTCGATTGAACGTTCGCTGGGCGACCGGCGACTGGACGGAGACCCTGACATGTCCTGCAAGGCTACGTCCTTGTGCGTTTGCTCTGGCTCGACGAGGGGGGTATTGAGCAAAAGATAGAAGGTTTGAGCCATCGAGGATTTGCGTGAGGGCATTATTTTGGGAGGAGACACAGCTGAGGGGAGCTAAGATACTGATATTCCTTTTATACTTTCTTGGAGGATACTTACTACTCCGCTTTGACCCCTCAACGTCATAGGTCGATCATGATCGACAATTGAATCCCCTATTTCAAACGAGTGATTGATGAAGAATTGTCGGAAAAATCCTGGTGAGCTTCAAACGTCCTGGGACACGTCTCAAGACACCGCAAGGTCATATGGTTTTAGCTGACTTGCAGCACATAGGTTGGAAATCCGTAAGCTCTTCCAAGACACGCCGTGACTCCCAGGCTCTCCCAAGGCTCTTGGGTGACAGCCGATGTCCCAGGGCCCATGAAGGCTCCACAACCCCGCGCCGCGCTCGATAGCCTGGGCAAATACTTGCTTGAATTCATATTAAATCACTCCAAAAAATCTTCGAAATCAATATATTGATCAATACGACTTCTAATTGTAATTAGCGAGCGACTAAGTAAATCAATTCTAGTGTGAATTGAGTTAGCAGTATGCGAGGGCGAACAGGTAGGACGCACTTAGAAGATGAATTGTAGCGAAGAATGCAATTCAAGCCCTGGAGATGATGCATTAGAGAATGCCGGTTAGATAGGATGCACATATACCTCTGTGCGCGGTGGACTCGACCCTAAAAGTAGGCGAACTGGAATGAGTGTGGTGTGATGTGAATTGGAGCAATACAACGTACCTGCGTCGGCGCAGTAAGAAACAACGCCAGTCGGCACTGGCCGCAACCGAGAGACCACATACCTGTGTTGAGTGAAGACGGTGGAGAGGGAATCGTGGTGGTACGAGCGCAAGAGAGGTATCGTCACAGAGTCACAGACCGTCGTTTGATATAATGCGCTGATGACATCATAGCTCCACTGTGACCCAGATGTCGCTACACTCGCCGCCGCAACTCAGCCCACTCAATGCCTCTTCTTCGCTCGGACACGACTCACGTCTCCGACTCCGAACCCGAGCGAGAGAGAGGAAGCAATGGCCCGCGTCAAGATGGCCATTGATGAATGGCGTCAGTCTCAGCAAGACACAGACTTGGAGGACAGTGAGCGCACTGTCATCCCCGGGACAAGCGGGACATCGTCGGGACACTGGACACTTGGTTCTCCGGTGCCCCGTGTCTCCGCTCAACGGTTGGAAGCGGAACGAACGGGGGACCCAGCATTCCGTGACTTTAACATGCGTCTGCGGGAGTATATCGCACGGTGCCATCCTACGCATCAAGTCCGGCTGGAGCAGCAGATTGAGGTGTGTCCATCATCGCCGTTCAACTATTTAGCTTGTTTAGATTCAACAGTGCAAGGTTATGTACGTCGAGTACCAGTCCAAAGTTGACTGGAGGAGCGGCAGAGATATTCTACGCTGTAATCCACGCTTCCACGGCGCTCCCCGCTTCGACTCGGTGATGTACGAAGACGACAACGACTCTCTCGCCATGGGTCAGTTTCACTTCCTTTTCCGCTGTCATCTCCCTAGCGACTCGGCACTCGACTTAGCCATGGTACTGCCGTTCCGCAGAACGGCGTGGCAGCCCAACACTCGCACGGACTGCCCGATACGCCAGAAATTGCCGGTGAAAAGCTCTCAGTTTATTGCGCTAGAGTACATCGTTCGCGGTGCATTGCTCTCTCCAATCTTTGGTGGGAAGGACGGTATGCATTACATTATTGATTGTGTTGACGAGGACATGTATCTGCGAGTGCATAATATAGATTAATTTTGTTCCTTGCCACTTATCGTACCTTTTTCACTTCAAAAAAAGTTGTCTCCATGACACGTACCTTGGAACGGCATGGGTCATCTTGAAACTTACATCAGGCCTTCGAACGGCTTGAGACTTGTTTCAAGCCCTTCAGCCACGCCTCCGAAGCACTCCGAAGCCGTCACAAGGTCACAAGCTGAGCCAGGCCGTTGCAAGCGAAATAGCATTTTTCCGACAGACAAATTGTCGCCGCGGCGACCTTTTGGTCAGCCCGATACTTATACGCTTCATAAAAGAGTACGAGGGTGCGTAGGATGGGGATGGAAAACTGGCGAACCATGGAGGGGATCACCGTTTAGTATGTGGATATGGACCGCGACTAATGCAGTCCTGCAGTGCTAACACTCGATGATCTCGATCGCCTTTCTTTTTCAAACCAACACTCTCTCGGCCTTTGCGACGTGCGTGTGTATACAATTCCGTGCTACGCGAATAGATTATAGCATATATTCAGAGCAATATATAAGAAACCAGGGGAAAAAATATTCAATCCACATCATTCAAACTCCCAATTTCTTTGAGGTGTTCTCGGATTACCCGGACTCGCTCCTCGACCCTGTCCAGCGCGGTGTGTATGACCGCAAGCTCGAGCTTGAGATCCCCATCCGGTGGTACGCCAGTAACTACCGTCGGAACGACCGCTGGAGAAGTAGCAACAGCAGGGGAGGCAACAGCAACAGACGTAACACCCAACTTGCCCGCTGCGAACTCGTCGAACAGCGCGGTGACGACGCCTGCCAAGAACTGCTCCTTGTCCTCCACCTTCGCCAGCTGCTTTTTCGTCTTGTTCCGCACCTTGTCGGCCCGCACAGCCCGCATGTATGTCCACGCATTGCTGATGACCAGGAGGAAAATCACTCCGTACAGAATCGTCGTCATCGTCGAGTGCTCCCAACCATCGCGAATGAGCTCCAACAGGCCCTTGACGCTCTGCTTCGCCACCTGCGCAGCGCCGTCGAAGGTGTCCCACGCCCACTGCATGCCACGCCGGCTCCGCTCTTGTTCGCGCTCCTGGGCGGTAAGAGGTTCGCCAGTGCCGCCAGGTGATGCGGGTCCAAGCTCGGAAGTGGGATCCGGCACGACGACCTCCACGCCTTCGGGCATGAACTCGGACCTGTGTTCCGAAATGTACACCCGCATGGCCTTGTCCAGGTCTGAGTGATACTCTTTTTGACCATCAATCGCAGACCTCTCGATGATGCCTAGTACGTTCGGTTAGAAATGGCCATACCATAGCACGAGCGACTGACCTTTAATAAAACTCCGCCCAGTCCAATCCACCTGCGTCGTAACAATAATCTTGGTGGTTAACGGGGAAGCCCACATTATACACGTCCTCGTCTTCACCGAGAACACCCCGCCGCTAGGCACGTCAGGTGTCCGCGTAGTCGTCAGAGTGGACACATAATCGTCAAAGTCGATATGGACCGTCTCGTCCCTAATCTCGCACTTGGTTTGCTTCGGTCCAAGACTTGCATAGAGTGGTTTAATATATGACATGTTGCGCGCGAGGAGCTTCGAACCCGCCTTTGTAGGAGCCCAATCAGATACTTGAATATCTGGAACGCAAAATAATCAGCGAGCCCTCCTCGGAAAACAAGTCATTAGAACGTACCGCGCAACTTCTGATTGACGGCCATGAAATCCTTCATGAAGCCACTCGCAAACATCAGATTGTAAATCCGGTCAGGAGTGCCCGGGACAACGACGTCCAATGCGGTCTGACTAAAGTGCGAGCCCTCCTTGCCGCACGCACAGGTCGTCGCTTTGCGAGTCTTCGTGCTCGCGGCAGCAGGAGCTCCACCTCCACCGATGACAGTGCCCTCTGTGATATTCACTCCACCCTCTATGGAGCCGGAACCGATGGAACCAGCGTCGCCGGGGCGCGCGAGTCGCCAGATGTTATGTATGACGTCGAAAGTCGTGTCGCGAGAGAGGAACGACGCAAAGGTATAATCCGCGCGATTAGTTTTCACGCGGATAGCGTTGGGGATAACAAAGGCAGTCATCCTCTTCTCGAGTGTCGTTATTTCGTAAATGGCTATCGATAGCTGCGGCGCATTCAGCAATCGAAATGCGCGGTCATGACATGACACTCACGTCAGTAACCCAGCCAAAGATATTGGCATGGAAGCAAAGGTGGTTTTCTGAAACATAAATTCGTCCTTGGATTAAGATCTCCCTTTGGAGAGCGCAGCCATAATCTGGCAAGACAAAGATTGGATACAGCTTCAGCCGGAATGAAAGTTATGCGCACCATCAATAAGATAATCTCCCTCTGGAATGCCGGGGAACAACTCGTGGAAATCTGCATTCCTTTTATTGCTCGCGACGGCGAACCCAGTCACAGGAATATCATCCTCGCCCAAATCCAGATCCTCCAAACCACTCCCGCTCTCGTCACCAGAATCATCTCCGCTCCCGCCATCGGAGCTATCCTCGAGTCCCGAATAATACTCGGCCTGCTCATCGGGGAAGTACCCCTCACCCTCTCCGTGACCGTTCACCGACCCCGTCGTGCGCCGCCTCTTGTGTTCCGACTTCGAACGCGCCTTTCCGTTCTCCGTCCCATACCTCCGATGATTCGGAGACTCGGCGCCACTCGTCATCTTGCGATTCGGGTTCTGATTCGGAGAGGTGACAAGCGACGGACTACTCTTATTCTCATTCTGGTTCATCACCTGTGGGGTCAAATTCGACTGCTGCGGCGCTGTCATCGCGGGATTGGCCATCGCGAGGCCGGACGCGGCGATCGCGCTCGCCAAACCCATCGGCTTCTTTGGGGTACTCCGCCGCCAAGGTCGCGATGACTTTTTCTTCTGTCCCTGCGAGGTGACCGAGAACACATCCGTGTCACGTCTCCGAGAGCCAGAGCCAGAGCCAGAGGCGGAGGGGACCCAGGTGTTGGCGTTTGGGAACTCGCGCACCTCTGTCGGCGACTCGGATAAAGGAGGGTTCACTTCTTCGTTTGGGTGAGGCGCAGCTGCGGGAGAAGTCGCTGCACGCGTGTGGTTCGGTATTGGCACGGGTGGCGTAAGCTGTTCCTGGGGCTGCTGTTTGGGTGATTTGTCGGAAGGGAGGTTACTGGTGGACGCTCTAGGAGAGGACTGGGGGGATCGCTGCAAGCTCTTCTGTGCCGGAGCAGCAGGAGTAGCAGGTATCGGCTTGCCGGGAACTGGAGGCCGATCAGCCTGGGTATTCTCTTGGGAGCCATTTGATCTTGAGTCGGCAGGCAAGCCGTCGGTCTTCTTGCCATTGGTTTGACTCGTCGGTTTAGATGCCGCTATATCCTGCGCATCTCCCTTGGTCGTTTCGGGAGATGGCGGAACCACAGTGACACTTGGGTTCCCTAAGTTATAGACGGGTTTGCCATTAGTGTTGACAGTGACGGCAGGCACAGAGGAATTGAATGCAGCATTGAAGGAAGGCATCGGATTGTCGACCGAAGACGGCGTCCTACTACGGGAACTAGTGGTGGACGGAGGCGAAGGGGAACTCAGGGCACGGTCCCGCTGCGACGTTGACGGCGTTTTGACGAGCTTCGTTAAAAAGTTGGGGGCCATAATGAACTTGAGGTGGAAGCCATTGTCAGAAGAACGAGCACAGATCAAGAACAAAGTGTAACCTTGGAATAGAAGTGTGGGCTTTGTTCTGAAGACTGTTGGGAGACTGCATTAGTACGCGATCAAAGGTTGGGTTTCAGATGAGTTGCGCAGGAAGCCCGGACAAACGCGCAGCGAGTGGCGTACGTGTTTATAACAGTCCGAAGCGCACAAAAAGGACGCAGGGTAGATGGCACGAGATCACGTACGTGTAGTAGCTATAGACTTGGATAGTGTTAGAATGTGTCCCGACCACAACAGGTGAGCTGACAAGACTATGGCAGCCTCCAAAACTCCAGCAAACTTGAAGCGCCGAACGAAGGGCCCGTCTTCAGTGGAATCTACACAAAACGACAATGGTTAACGACTGACGACGACATTTGATGCACAAACTCACCACGAGTACCCTTGTTTAGAAGAACCTTGACAGAAACAGCCAGGCTTCAAAGCCTCAGATCTTGAGAACTAATGAATGAAGCTACGAAGCAAGGTGAGACCACTGGGGATCTTCAATGTGATCGGGCGAACTTGACTGGTTATGCCAAAGGACCGACTGTTGTCCTCTTCGTGGAACCCTGTGCCAACTGGAGGAAGAAAAAGAGTATACGAGGTGAGCGCTGGCGATGAACCCTATCCGTGGTATCACTTGTTGCGGAAGTTTCCTGACATAAGTCGGCGCTGATCGCTCATCTGATCCGAATTCATTAACTCGTCGCACTCTGCTGGCAAGGCTCCCATCTTTGACCGATACATTTTCTGTTGCGCTTGAATTGACCATAATCATGCACACTACATACCCCTTCAAAGTTTTTTTTTTCGCAGCTAAGACACATAAATTGCCGACAACAATTCCGCGTTGACCGCTGTTTTGAGGGATGTACGTATCCTAGTCCACCTCGGTGTAACAGTCGTGAATTACCGCGACTCAAATTGAACGATGCAGTTATATCTGTAGATTTTGTCCAACACTTTTGCTCCCGCCGCCCGGGCCCGAATTCAACATATATTTGTTGCTATTGATTTCCAAGATTGATAAGGTTTCCTTTTTCTGCCGCGATGTCAAGTTCCCCAGCTCGACGTATCGCTGTCCTTATATCTGGCTCAGGTAGAACGGGAGGCATCTGCTAAGCGACGAGAATGACTGTAGCATCTAGGGACCAATCTCCAGGCTCTCATTGATGCCCAAAATACACCTTCCTTGCCTCACGCTGAAATCGTCCTGGTTTTCTCTAATCGCAAGGCGGCCTTTGGTTTAACCCGTGCATCGCAAGCTCAACCACCCATATCCACCGGATATCTAGCACTGCAGCCCTATCTAAAAGCCCACCCAGGCAAAACAAGAGATGACTACGATATCGAGGTCGCTGAACGCGTCCTCCAAGCGCGCCCAGATTTAATTGTTCTGGCTGGCTGGATGCATGTGTTCGGCGAGGCGTTCCTGGAGCGGGCGGGTCAGGCTAAACATGGACAGGGTGTTCCTGTCATCAACCTGCATCCTGCTTTGCCTGGCGCGTTTGACGGAACAAACGCCATCGAGCGGGCGTACGAGGCCTTCCAGAAGGGAGAGATCACGCACTCCGGAGTGATGGTCCATCGTGTTGTGAAGGATGTGGATCGGGGGGAACCGTTGATTGTACAAGAGGTTCCCATCATGCAAGGCGAGGCCCTCGATGATTTTGCAAAGCGGTTGCATGCGGTGGAATGGCAAATAATAGTGCGGGCCTCAAAGCAAGTTCTCGATGAGGTGCTCCCCATTCCTGTCAGTCCATCTCACTCGATGTTCGTTTTCTTGCTAATTTTTTGTATAGCCCTGATCCGACGCGAATACTTATGAAAGAAATTGTAGCAATACCCTGACTTGTATAGTTTCGCCTGGACGGCCGATAGTCAACGTCCCAGCGTAGAAACATCTTGGAAGCTGCTGAACGCGCTCCATCCACTGGTATCTCCGGCGTAATTACCCTCCTTGAGATCCTGAGATCAATATAGGGAATTCCCTTCAACTCCGGCCGCGGCCGGGAGTCTGCGGGAGATGGTTTCCTTTCCGTTCCGGATGACATCACGGTCACGGCTATATCGATGGCGTGACAGCCGAGAATTCTATCTTTGCTCTTACCCTCGTCTAACCCTTTTACTTACCATGGGCGTTCTCGATGTCGTACCCGTTCGTACCAGCGACTTCTAGTGCTGCGTGGGTACTGAATGTTCCTCCAGGCTGGCGTCCTGACTGGTGACGATGTTCGCAAACTGTTTGACTACGCGAAGGAAAATCAGGTTTGTCGGATTTTGCTAGGTACAAATACATTATTCACACTTGTCCCAGTTCGCGATCCCTGTAAGTTCGCGTCCATTCATTGCCTCGCAGGCTCGTTAGCTCGCGTACCGATCACAGATTGCAGGCTATCGTAAGTTCATCTGCAAATACCTCCAATATTTCCTTTAACGTGATAATCCCAGAACGTAACCTCTTCTTCGACCGCCAACGCTGTCCTTGAAGCTGCAAGGTAAGTATCGCGCTATGCCCTTTGGTCAGCGGAAAGAACTGATGCAAGTTTGTGCAAAGGGACATTAAATCCCCGATCATTATCCAAGTTTCTCAAGGCGGTAGCGCATACTTCGCTGGCAAAGGCCTTGCCAACGACAAGCAGCAAGCATCGATTTTGGGCGCGGTCGCTGCGGCCCACCATGTGCGCACTGTCGCCAAAGCTTACGGCGTGTAAGTATTTGAGACCTTTCATAGCACCTTGTACTCATGTCCGCCATTTTCAGCCCGGTTGTTCTTCACAGCGATCACTGTGCCCACAAACTTCTTCAGTGGTTCGACGGAATGCTGGAGGCGGACGAGGCGTACTTTAAAGAACACCAGGTGCCACTATTCTCCTCCCACATGCTCGATCTCTCCGAAGAGCCGAAGGAAGAGAACATCGCGACGTGTGTGAAGTACTTCAAGCGCATGGTCCCCCTTGGGCTGTGGCTCGAGATGGAGATCGGCATCACTGGTGGCGAGGAGGACGGCGTTGATAACACGGGTGTTGATAACGCATCCTTGTACACTCAACCCGAGGATATCTGGGACGTCTACGATGCGCTCATCAAAGTCGGCCCGAACTTCAGTATCGCAGCGGCTTTCGGGAACGTCCACGGCGTCTACAAGCCCGGTAACGTCAAACTCCAGCCCGATTTGCTGGGAAAACATCAGATCTTCGCCAGCGGCAAGCTCAACAAGACGATTGAGAAGCCGCTGTGAGTGCTGGTGTGCCATTCTCTGGGCACAATAAATTCAATCGACCGCTTAGGTACCTCGTCTTCCACGGTGGATCTGGCTCGACGAAGGAGGAGATCAAGACTGCCGTCGGGCATGGCGTTGTCAAAATGAACGTCGATACCGACACCCAGTATGCGTACCTCGCCGGCATCCGGGTAAGTATCGTTCGCAGCTTTTTCACAGACCCTCTCACGCGCGCGATGTTCCGGAACTTTTTTAGGACTTCGTCACCAACAAGAAGGATTACCTTCAGACTCAGGTAGGAAACCCCGAGGGCGCGGATAAACCGAACAAGAAGGCCGGTCCTGTCTCGTATTAGCTGGCATCTCATTGACGAATTTTGCAGTACTACGATCCTCGTGTCTGGGTCCGCGAAGGTGAAAAGACCCTTGTTGTTCGTGTCAAGGAGGCTTGCACCGATCTTGGCAACGTTGGTATGTTCATCTTTCCTCTCTGAAAGTCTTGCCTGTGGCCAACCGAGTGACAGGACGCTTGTAAAAGTTTCGCGGGAAGAAAAGGCAAAGAAGCTGTATTATACCTAGAATTTGAATTCACTTTGTGGTTTGAACATTTTAATGTTGTACTCAACGTCCTCCATGTTCGTCGACGCAGAATAAGGCTTTTGTTCCTGCGCACAGATTTGGTGGAGGACGTAGATTTGTACATGTTTCTGAATGGTGTGCACTGCCACCCCGAAATCACGACTCGAATTGGATTATCGGAACCGTCTTGTCTCTTTCGGTCATGGACCAGGACCTCTACAACCTTGAGTACCTCTCTTTGGTCGCCAAAATTGTCCAGGAGGTCGACAACCACACCGGTTTAAATGACAAGACCATCGCCGAATTCGTGATCTCCCTCCACGACCAGTCCAGCAACAGCCTGCCAGCTTTCAAGGCCAAGCTAAAGGAGTCTGGGGCCGACTTTGCCGACTCGTTTGTCGAGAATGTCGACCGGCTCATCCTCAGCATGCACCCCAAGTACAAGAAAAAGCACGCCGTGAAGAATGGCAAAGGGAAAACCAAGCAGTCGGAGGGTACGCTGACGGAGGAGGAGAAGAAGAAGCGGCTGCTCCCAGGTCTCGCTATGAAGGACCAAGACCCCCCGGCAGCACTGTCGGACGACATTTTCCTCCAGGAACTGGGGGATCTGGTGTCGGGCAAGAAGAGGCCTGCAGAGAACAACGACCGGTCGCCCAAGCGTCAACGACGGGGGCGCTCGCCCTCTCCGAGGAGACGGAGTCCGAGCCCGCGTCGTGGATATGGTCGGGACCGGGGCAGGAATGGGAGGCCCGTCATTGACGAAAAGCCGGTGCTGTTCAAAATTTATAACGGCAAGGTGACTGGGTTGAAGGACTTTGGGGCATTTGTGACGCTTGAGGGTGTCGCGGGTAGAGCTGAAGGTATGCCAATCTCCACAATTATTCTCTCTGGATACTTACTCAGATCGCAGGAATGGTACACATATCGAGCATTCAGACAGGACGTGTAAATTCTGCATCTGATCTCCTCAGTCGGGGTCAGCCTGTGAAGGTCAAAGTTATGAGCGTCGCGGGCAGCAGAATCGGGCTCTCTATGAAAGATGTGGACCAAGTGTCCGGCCGCGATCTCACGCCACACCTCCGCATCCAGTCTGAGGCTGAGATAGAGGAGCAACGCCGAGCATCGTCATTCGCCTCCTCCGGTGCGAATGCTGTTCCACTACGCTCTGGCGCGAATGATGCGCCTGTTCGGTCGATGAAACGCTTGACCTCCCCAGAGCGATGGGAGATCAAACAGCTCATTTCCTCCGGCGCATTGGATGCCTCAGAGTATCCAGAGCTCGATGAAGATTTCAATAATCCCATGGCGCACGCAGAGGTTGAAGAAGAACTCGATGTCGAAGTGCGGGAGGACGAGCCGCCATTCCTCGCTGGCCAGACGAAGCGCACGCTTGAACTCAGTCCAGTCAAAATCGTGAAGGCTCCCGACGGGTCACTGAATCGGGCCGCGCTCGGTGGCGCTGCCCTTGCGCGAGAGCGGCGTGAGTTGCGTCAGCACGAGGCTAACGAGGAGGCGGACTCCGAAGCACGCGACTTCACTCAACCTTGGCTTGATCCAATGTCGACGGAGGCCGATAAAATGTTCGCACAGGACTTGCGAGGGAACCTGAAAGGGCAGAAGGCTGGCCAGGTACCGAAATGGAAGGAGTCGACCTTCAACAAAGCTACAGCATTTGGCGAAATCACCAGCTTGAGTATCCAGGAACAGCGACAGAGCCTCCCGATCTACAAACTTCGGGAACCTTTGCTGAAAGCCATCGCTGAGGTATGTTTCTTCAAAGGTTGTGTCTACGCTCGTAACTTACATTCGATGTAGCATCAAGTGCTTATCGTCATCGGCGACACTGGTTCAGGGAAGACCACCCAAATGACACAATATCTCGCCGAAGCTGGGTACGCCGACCGTGGTCGGATTGGCTGTACTCAGCCCCGTCGTGTGGCTGCGATGTCCGTGGCGAAGCGTGTTTCTGAGGAAGTAGGTTGCCGCCTGGGTCAGGAGGTTGGGTACACCATCCGTTTCGAGGACTGCACGAGTCCGGACACGCGAATCAAATACATGACGGACGGTATGCTGCAGCGAGAGTGTTTGATCGACCCGCTGTGCAGTTCCTATTCTGTCATCATGCTGGACGAAGCGCATGAGCGTACAATCGCGACTGATGTTTTATTCGGTCTTCTGAAAAGTACGTCAATTCAGACGACGATTCAAACTGCGATACTGACTATGTTCCAGAAACTGTGAAGCGCCGCCCTGATCTCAAGCTCATCGTTACTTCGGCTACCCTGGATGCCGAAAAGTTCTCGAAATACTTCTTCGGGTGTCCTATCTTCACTATCCCTGGTAGAACGTATCCTGTCGAGGTCCTTTACACCAAGGATCCCGAGTCGGATTATTTGGACGCCTCCCTCATCACCGTCATGCAAATCCATCTCTCCGAACCTCCTGGTGATATCTTGCTCTTCCTCACGGGTCAGGAAGAGATCGACACTGCCTGTGAGATCCTATTCGAGCGAATGAAAGCTCTGGGACCCAAAGTACCAGAACTCATCATTCTGCCCATTTATTCCGCCCTTCCCTCGGAAGTACAATCCCGCGTATTCGAACCCACCCCTCCCGGCGCTCGGAAAGTGGTCATCGCCACCAACGTTGCCGAAACGAGTCTCACCATCGCAGGTATCTACTACGTTATCGACCCTGGCTTCGTGAAGCAGAGTGCGTATGACCCGCGGCTAGCGATGGACTCACTCGTCGTCATGCCCATCTCTCAAGCTCAAGCCCGGCAGCGCGCTGGTCGAGCTGGCCGCACCGGTCCCGGTAAATGCTACCGGTTATACACCGAAGCTGCGTTCAGGAACGAGATGCTGCCCAACTCCATCCCAGAAATTCAGCGCACGAATCTTTCGTCCACGATTCTCCAGTTGAAAGCGATGGGCATCAACGATCTTCTCAGTTTTGACTTCATGGACCCCCCTCCAGCGCAGACGATGTTGACTGCGCTGGAATCTTTGTATGCTCTGTCAGCCCTCGATGACGAAGGGCTTCTCACCCGACTCGGTCGCAAGATGGCTGATTTCCCGATGGACCCGTCACAGGCGAAAATGCTGATCGCATCCGTCGACTTAGGGTGCTCGGAGGAAATCTTATCCATCGTAGCCATGCTGTCGGTGCAGACCGTGTTTTACCGACCAAAGGAGAAACAAGGGCAGGCCGACTCAAAGAAAGCCAAATTCCACCAGCCGGAGGGCGACCATCTGACGCTACTGACGGTCTACAATGGCTGGAAAGCGGCCAACTTCTCGAATCCCTGGTGCTACGAGAACTTCATCCAGGCGCGGAGCATGCGTCGCGCGCAAGATGTTCGGAAACAGCTGCTCGGTATCATGGACCGGTATGTGATCATCCCGCCTATGTACGCGTCTTCTCAAATCTTGATAGGTACAAACATGAAATCCTGTCGGCAGGACGAGATTACAATATCGTGCGGAAGGCCATCTGCTCTGGCTTTTTCCGCAATGCCGCGAAGAAGGACCCTCAAGAGGGGTACAAGACTCTTGTGGAGGGCACACCGGTGTACATCCACCCGTCCTCAGCACTCTTTAATCGCAATCCGGAGTGGGTTGTGTACCACGAACTTGTGCTGACGACGAGGGAGTACTGCCATAACGTTACCGCTGTTGAGCCGAAATGGCTTGTCGAGGTCGCTCCGCAGTTTTTCAAGGTTGCCGACGCGAACAAGATCAGCAAACGCAAAAAGCAGGAGAAGATAGAGCCCTTGTACAACAAATACGAGAAACCGGATGAGTGGCGCTTGTCCAAAGCGAAGAGCAGTGCTCGCTCGGTAAGAACAACCAAATCGATTCTAGATTTTGCGGTACTGACCATTTCCTGCAGAGTCAAACATTTGGTTAAGGTCATCAACGCGTAGAATGAACCTGTTGTATATTAGAATATGTTGGACATTGACCCGCGGATCGTCTCCTACATAACGCAGAAAATCGATGCGCTCACAAAAATGCGTTGATCCTTTGTGACTAGGATCCAACTCACGGGACCGAACAAAGAGAGCAGAATAGTAGCAAATTCGAGAAACTGGTGTAGCGATTACAAGTTGAGAGTGTTCTAGAACGCGAGATACAGAGGGGGTGCGTTCACCGACCATATCTGAAAGCCCAATCAGCATGAAAACGGTAATGGAATCGAGATTTGGAACTCGCTTCTGCAACTCCCATTCACGGTTGTCCAAAGGACAGACATTACGTGTCTTTAGCCAGCGGGAGATGCAATGGAAATGGAAAGCGTGCTGAAGATTACGGTCAAACGAGAAAGACTCGAGCATGACAAACGCACATTGCAGATACCCCACGCAGCATTACATTCTTCTGAAGTTGCAGAAACCTGATTAGCTTGACAGTCGATGCCTTGGTTAAATGTCAGGGCTTCTTGCAATCCGACACAGCTAGACGATGCGTACAGAGATCCATGATATGGTTCCTGCAGATGGCGCAGTTATCGACTACAATGTCTGGAGGAGAAATTGAGGACGTGGTTATCATTGCACTGAAACCAAATCATACCCCAGGCCCACAGAGAGACAGCATTCCACTACGGAAGATTAGGCTGGATTTCAAAAGGGGAGACGACCAGTACCTTCTTAACCTCGAAGCGTTGCTTTCCCTCTTTCTCCTTGCCCTCTTTTTTGACCACAGGTGCATCGTCAACGTCCATGTCGGCCATTGTATCACAGTGTTTTGTGGAAGAGTGAAAGAAGAGAGAAAGGTGTGTGCACAGCCGCCGTCGCGCGCTAGACATGTGACTCTTCACCAACTCTTCGACGTAACCGCACACTGCGCAGGTACTCGCCTGACGGTGAGCGTATGCGAATAGTTTTGCTGAAAATTTACAGCTTCTGCGGGCCTTGAATGGAACCAGCAGAAAAAGTGGTGACCACCAACAATAGATGACAACTTGACAAGCACCAACTGGTACAGTGGTAAGTAGTCGGTATTCATTCGCAAACCGATTTAAATAAAAAAAGGTGCCTTTATAACGGTACCCGTAGCATACTAGGACGCCTTGTCCTTGTGTATGTGGTACGGTCACCGACCTGGCGGCAACTGCATATCTTATCACTATCTTATCGCGCGCGTTTGCCTGGTGATCTTGTCAATCTCCGGACTCATGCTCTCTTGACAATGGTCAGCACGGAAAGCACAATCATTTATTGTATTGTGACTACGCAGTGATGAACGGAAGTTGTCCCAGACGTAACCTGGATACGGAATATATCCTCCTCTCTTCTCCTACCAGACTACACGGCTTCAAGTTTGCAGGTTATTACCCTCGCACGACTTGGACTTGGTCGGTCCATCCTTGCTGGTTATTGGTGACTCTGAGTTCCATACGGCGGACATCATCTTCTCACGTTGAACTGCTTCCAACGTCGAGATCTCCCCTTCAATCTAGATAACTACACAGCGGTTCTCGCCTTTTCTCGCCCTTGCAGATGATCAAGGCATCGGCGTAGTGAACCACGGGTAGCTGCATATGATTTCTGTCATAAGATGCAATATGCTAATCAGTGCTCTGTGAATCTTCCTTCCAAGTTGTATCTTGACTCCCGCTCGCACTGGTGGCGATTCTTCGCAGCGCAGGTCGCACTCTTTTTTTTTGGCCTCTTTACTCCTACGATTCGCCATGACCAACATCGGTTCGTCTGATTGTCTCTTACTGCATTGCGTCCGACTCACAACAACACTGGCTCAGATTCCACCAGTGCAAACGTTGATACCCAATTCGTCAATGCGTTTTTTGGTCTACAGCTGGGGGCTGAATTCGGGATGTTCGTCATCATCCTAACAGCTGTGGGCTCTCCACAGGTCAAACGTAATTCCACTTGGTACACATTTTGTTTCGCCTGGATTTTGTCTTGTATCTCCTACACTTTCGTTTTCCGTGAGTCGGGCTTCCTCCTTCGACTAACCTTTTTTTGAACCTTGACATTAACCAGTCATCGGCCAACAAAATTCACCAAGCTTCGGAGCATGTGTCGCGCAGGCCGCTGCGATATATTCTGCGCCGATCTTGTATGTGTCGCAACTACTCGTTAGACCAGTGCTCACAGATTTTCCTTCAAGAACAAGCTTCACGACTCTCGCGTTTGCTATAGATGTATTTTTCTTTTTCTTTTTTCGCTCGACTGTGGTTTATTTAAGCTTTGTTATAGATGCTACTTGGTGTGCGCGCGGCAATCGTCGCAAAGCTTCAACCGCAACGAAAATACTCCATCACCCTGGCGGTTTGTCCTTTCAAATCCTCGAGGTTGTGGATAGTCTTAATTCGCTCGCTAGCTCTTGATTGTTCCATTCTTCATATGGTTGTCGATGTTCGTGGGTTTCTTGATTGTATGTCGTTTTTAGTACTCCTTCACCCGGAATCCTGAATATCTTGAAGTTTGGGGTCAATAATCCAGCTTTGGTTCGAAAAGGCATTATTCCAACACCATCTCAGTGTTGTCGTACTTCTCTGACTATCATTTTAGGACCGAATGGGACTTATTGTGATTTAGATTCCGTCATTCCGTAAGAACGCTATTTCCCCACTCCTTCTTTCCAGCTGACAGTCTACGGACAGCTCAAAAATCAGCGGCTTGGTTGTGGTTTTTGCGACGCTCCTCATTCTGATCATCGAAGGTGAGTCAAACAACGTTCTATACACCTCATGCTTATTGCTTCTGGGTCCAGGCTACGTTGCAACGCGCCTGTTCAGAAAGCGGAACCTCCTTCAAGATAGGCGATTCACTGCAATGGCCATCCGAGTGATGATTTTCAGCTTGCTGGGCGCATTAGGTCTTGGGTGAGGGACAAGTTCACATTTTGCCCCATACCTCCAAATAATTGAAATCTTCAGGATCGGCTTTGCATACGTGCTATTCTATCAACAGGCACCTGCGTTCGATATCTCAACGGCCTTGCGTACTGCTTTCCGCTGTTTGATCCAAAGAAACCCACTGAATAATATGTTTAGTCCCAGTGGGAGCAGTCATCATTTTCGGAACTCATTTGGTATTTGTGTCCGCCTTGTTTGTTGAATCGGTCATTGAAACGAGCCCCAGGATCTCTTCAACGTATGGCTATTTTGGCGTGGCCCTCAATTAGACGACAACAGTCGTGAAATTAAGGATCAGTCTTCTTCGATAATGAGTGTGCCGACGCCGAAGTCTTGGACTTGAATCAGCTCTTCCCATTCGACAAGTGAGAAGTGAGCAACTTTATTTATTCGCGTATGCACCGCACCATGTATCTACTTAGCTTGTGTATAATGATACCTGTAGCCTCACGGTAATAAGAAAACATTGAGTGAAAGCAAAGTGAAAGCCGATTGTACAAAACAGCGAAAAAACAAACATTAAAAAGCCGCCACACGCTCTGCGCGGAATGTAGGCCGCTTCTGGGTTGTGATATGCCCCTCGCTCGCAGGCAGGCGCACAGCATCGCCTCCTACCGGGATGACTGCGCCTTTCACTGGTAGTGTGGCACGGTCTACCTCAGCCTGAGGGGCTCCGGGAGCTAGGTGGGCAAACCGATTTAGCACGTACCACACAGGCACCTCCGCGACGATGCCCGTCGCAGACGGCGAGATGTGGGAGTATTGTGGGTGCTTAATGAGGATGTGTAGGATGTACTGAATGGTAAATACATCTATCGGTCTTACAGGCGAAGGAATGGAGGGGACCACATACCTCGCGGGACATGCTCGAGAAGCGGAAGCTAGGGTGACTACAGTTGGGGACGTGCACTTCGCCGTCAATGCGAATGACGTGCTCCGGGTCTGGTAAATCATCCAAAGCCTCCAAAGATGCCGTGGGCGATGGGGGCGGCTCGTCGTCTCCCTTCTCGTCTCTGATCTTCGACAATCCGTCATCGTTGGCATTACCGGCGAGTGTAACATCGTCGCCATCATCGGAGGACGCTGTCCATACGTGCTGCATGCGAGATGAAGAAGCAACCTTGGTCCCCGCGGGCGACTTGGGACCACTACTTGGCTCGGGGAGCTTGACGAGCTTGCATTCCGGCATAGGGTCATCGTCGGCAGGCTTTCCGCCTTCCGTCAGCCAGATACGTCCTTGAGCGAGGCGCTCCAGCTTGCGATTCTTTCGGGACGAACTCTTCGGATTGAGCGCGTCCAAAGCAAAAATGTCGGACTTGAAGTACCCAACTTCGATCGCGCCGGGCTGGGCGAGCGCCTCCAGTGCTAGCGGGTTGGCTGACCATAGGATCAAGGAAAACTCGAGCGTCTGACCGGCCGTGTACACCGCAGGTTCCTGGATTCCGAGCTGCAGTACAGCATGAGTCACAGTGGTGGGATCGTGTAGATGGATCGTACTATGCCCTCCACTTCGACAAGTTCTTCACCAAGACGCCCACGGCCGCCGAACGGCGTCAACGTCCACCCGCCCACAACCTCTCGCGTGAACGGCCAATCCTCCCGCGTTGGTAAGAATGGGAAGGGCGTCTTGGCACGAGGGAGAGGTCTGGCCACAGGCAGGTATTGCACATCCACATCGAATTCTTCATCGATGGCGCCGATGCCTTCGCGTGAAACATTCACACCAATAGTATATTTGATATTCCCCGAAAATGAGCCAACCATGGCCAGAAAGTATGTCGCTTTTAGGACCGGGTAAGCAACAGGAATAATGATTGCGAATGATTGGTGAAACTCACGCGGGAGAGGGACTCGTCCTTTATTCTGCAGATTATGAGTGTTCAACTGCGGCTAGTAAATGATTTGGATACCTTCTTTCGTTCCTCATCTGGGTGTTTCACAACTATGTCCGGAGGCAGCGCAGGAAACTCGAAAGGAAATACGAATGTGCCTTCGGGGAATTTCCCTTTGAAGTGCCCGCCGCCGTCCGCCATGGCGCTGGGATCTCCCTTCTTGCGATTCCACAGGTTTGCGGTCAGACTCAAGATTGGCGCCTTGAGCGTATCGATAACACTGTCCGACTTTAAAACGAACTGCGGGGGGATTCTCTATAAGATGTTTTTCAAAATCATCCGCAACATCATACCCAGACATCAATGCTGCTCAAGTTCTTGGGCTTGTCAAGCACCATGTGCACCTCTCCCGCAATCTTGTCTGTATTATAATCAGAGAGGGAGCACGCTATATGCAGAAAGGATTGACCTCCGTTGTGGTACATTGGCATCGAGTGGGTTGTGGGAGCGTGGTTGTATAATACAACACCCAACCAAGGGCCGACGCCCGCGTCCGTCGCGTGCATGACCGTACCATGCGCGATTGAGAATGGAGGCATCTCAGATGGTGTCGCAGTTCCTGGCATCGCTTGCAGAGGAGGTGGGTCATCAGCATACCACTCTGGCACCCCGAGGGTCGAAAAATCGGCCCGCCTCCGTTTTGGCACTCGCGGCCCAGAGCCCGTCAGAGTAGAATAGAAACTCGACATTGACTCTGTTAATGAGCGCATGGACGCCCCGCCAGCAGACTTGACCGAGGACGCATAGTCCTTCATGTTCCTCTTCGACGACAGTGGTAGGTTTGCATCGCCAGACCCACTCGGAGACGGTTTACCTCGCTTTAGAACGTCGCGTAGAAACATTCGACGGGATAGAGACGCGAATGATAAGTAGTGAAGCGGCGCATGGAGTTTATTTAAAGGGGTTAGGCACACGCGAATTATTGATGATCACAAATTACCCCACCGATAATAGCAGTCCGATAACAGTAGACTGGACATAGCAGTTGAGCTCAATATTATCCTGAGTCTTATCCTGTCAAACAGTATGATCGGGACGCCCTAAGTCTCTCAGATAGATCTAACAACTACACTTACTTGCCTCTAAATTATGTATCAAAGCCCCAATCTATCTCTACTATTCATGTGTCCGAGTAGTGTCTGAAAACAGACAATCAGTAACGGCTCAACGTACTAACCAGGAACTCACGGAGAACGAAGAACCTGCAGCGTACCTTTCCCCGCCGAAAATGGCATCCGATATGCAAACACTGTCGACACATCAATGAAATCCCGCTCCTTCTCCTGGGCTACACCATTCTTCGGCACCAAAATCAATGTTACCCTAGTGAAGTGAGACTGCGCCAACGCCGAGTCGGCCGCAGCCAGTCGAAGCACTTCAGGGCTCCAGGTCTCCGAGGTCATGTTAATGACTAGGCTGACGGGCTGAGGCGGGAGTATGATACTGCTCCTAAGCCACAGCACCCGGGATTCCAAAGGAGCGACCACGTCGATGGATAGGGTATGTAGGTGCACGAGGCTGCTGAGGTCGAACATCCCGTCTACTGTCATTACTTCTCAGCCGTCACATCGTCAAGCGTAGGAAGGAGAGGGCTCACCATGCTTGAGCCGGAAATGCTGAAGGGTTGGGGCACAGTCACCAAGCAAACGCTGGACAGTGATATAGTCGACTCTGCCATCGAGAGTACACGCGAGCGACGTGAGCTGTGTGATCTTAAGCGGGGACTCGGGAAGGAGAATCCACCGCGAGAGCAGTTCTAGCACGCGTGTGTCGAGATCGAGGGACAAATGGTTTAACAGCGTCGTGGGCGAGCCTGCGCATGCGGCCAGCGTCGTCGCAAAATCGAGGTTGTCTCGCTCGTCAAATGTGACCCATTTCAACGCCACAGATTTCAACGCGGGGCAGTTGGCGAAGAGGGTGAACGGGAGCCCGTACAGGCCGGTGAGCTCGAGGCAGGTGAGCGTTGGCATAGATAGGACGAGGTGGACAGATGTGCGCAGCGCATGCGAAACGTTCGCCCAGTGAACGAACCCCGATTCGATAGTAATGACGAATCGCTTCAGAGAGCCGAGTGTCCGCGAAAATTCAGCTACCCCTGGCGCAAGGGAAGCTGTCCATTCTTCTAGCCAACTGTGGCGGCGCATGATGTTATCCCATAGGTGAAGTGAGTGCACACGATTGGTGAGGTATGGAGAGCTTGCTAAAATTTGATTGAGCTCGTCGATGGAATGCTCTGGATCGAGGGGACCGACTCTGAGGTGAGAAAGGATATGGGGACGGCTGGAGAGATGGAAATTTGTGGAAACAAGAGCACAAGAACGTAGTGTTTTCAGGTCATCGAATAATTGGTCAATAATGTAGTCGAATAGCTCCTGTGGGAGAGCTAAGGGCCCAGTCATCTTGAAGAGCAACAAGAACTACAACATGGGCTTGGTCTTGACTAAGATGAAGGGTTGCAATTGGAAGCGTCGCCAGATCGCGGTTCCGGACAAAATCTTCAGGTCGCGGTTCCGAACTCAACAGCGAAGCCCAATTGGGTAATTTCCGTCCTCGTGATAATCCAAACAACACAAAATAACGCGTCGCCATCAACTGTCCTGAGACTGAGACAGCAAATCACCATCCCTTCCACGGAACCCACACATCCACAACAGTCCGCCCGCCATTCTCGACAACATAATACCACGGGTACGCCGCAGCAATCAGACACGCATGCTGCCCCACAATCTCCACCATCTCTCCGCACCGCAACTTCGCTGCACCAGCTCCTACTGGCGTTAAAATGCCATGCTCTTGCGACATACGTGTCAACTGCCACGGTTTCCCTATGACATCCCCGTATCCCCCGCTCGGACCCGTGTCTTTGCTCATCGCAATGCACCCCGCATCACACATCGCTTCGTCCCCACCCCCAGAGGCGCGCCCGGGGTAGGTCGATATTACCGTCGCGATAATTCTCTGCGCGATACGGTCCGACGAGACTAGGGACGTGTGCTTTTGCTGCAGGTCGAGCATGGGGTAGTTACCTATATCAGATCAGAGCTGTGCACAAGTGGGACAAAGATGGACGCGACGCGACGCACCGGCGTGGAGCTCGAGCGACCCGTGCAGCAGAGTCGAGAGCGCCGCGCGTGACTCGGCGGTCGCAGCGTGTGCAGTTGGAGTAGACCCAACGGACAGTACAAATGGCTGGTTGTGCGCGGCGGCGTTCGCGGATGAGGCAAGGATCGGCAGAGCGATTGCTGCGGCGTCGTTGACGGCGTGAACTTCAGACGACAGGAACGACGCGGCTTGCGACGTGCTGGTCGACGCGTATGCATTTCCCGCGTGTATATAGAACCCATACACCGAAATTGCAGGTGACTCAAAAAGGGATTTCAAGAACGGTATGAAATTTGGTGGATCGGTCGTCATTCCCGCGCGGCTAAGAAAAAAATCAGTTCGACGGTAGTGTGGATGCGGGATTTCATACCGCTGTCCACCGTCTATCTTCACGAATACAGACCATTTCCTCGAAGATCCGCGTGCTTTTTCGAACTCCTCTATGAACTGAATTTGTTCTGGGTTGTCCACCATCAGCCGCACGACAGCGCCGTCCTTGGCGACTTCGTCCCACAGATCCGAAAGATCTGCAACCTTATTAACTGCGACAGGAAGGCCGTAGAGAATCTTGGAGAACAATATTGATGTAATGCACACAATCGATTCGAAACAAACCTACATCTTTGACGGTGCCATCTTTGACCAAGCCGCCTTGGACAACCTCCCAAGCTTCCATCAGCGTCGATACAACAACCGCCTTCGTCCCGTATTCGCCTTCAACCAGCTGTAATCTTGTCCCCTCGACTGTCTATTCAAGTTATCGCGGTATTAGATTCAGCGGCTGGAATAAAGCGCGACATACTTTGTGAGTTTTGAGATGAGACCGCAGAGTCGCGCCCCATTCTCCCGCGTTCTCCAACATCCGTACGCAATTCTGCTGGAACAGAGTCCGGTCGATCACCATCGCGGGCGTTCGCAGTGCCTCCAAAGACTGTCCAACAAACTCCTTGGTTAGTGCATCTTTCTGGGGCAGATTGGCCAGTGCATATGGGGTCTTGGTTTGGACGATACTCGGCATTGTGGTAGTTCGAAGCAACTGCAAGTAGAAGTCCGGAACATAGATAAATGCGGCCCGCTCGATCCGGACCGCGTCTTGCCGGTTATCCCAGTTGGGACGATATCTCATGCTTTGACCACGATCTCCAAGCAGTGAAGCACTGCAATCTGACTGCTTGAAATCACCAAGATATGAACGCACAAATGCAATTCCTATTGATGTTAATGTTTGAATACATGGAGCCTCTAGGGCATACAAAACATAGTGCCATACATATAACTATAAGTATAAGTCGCATAGTAGATAGGTCATTATAATTAAAACTTGACCGTATAGATAGTGTCAGTGGTATGATTAGGTACTGTACATTTGATCGATAGTCCACGCATGAACGCATCTGTAAAACGACGAAGTGAGTTACTTTGTTTTCGACGTGAACGGAAGAACTCACGATTTTTACAAGTCCTCAAGACTCCGATATCGGCTGCCATCGAGGACATGCCGCTCCAGATACGTGCGTACAACCTCCGGGACCTTCAGCCTCTCCTGCTGTCGTGCTGCATCCAGGTCTTTTTGAACGACGACAACCAAAGCCGTCTTGTGCAGCACGCTCAAGCATTTATTCACCATCGCTGCAGGTAATCGGCCCCCGCTGACAATGAGCGCCGAAACCTCGCTCTTCGGCGTCCCCTCTGGGAAGCGCGCCAGGATGCCAAGGACCTCTAGCGCCGCAGAGCACTCGCTCACCCGTGCGCTGTACAGTGTGCCCTCAATGCACGCCTCCATGTCGCCGTCCCCTTCCCCAGAAAGCATCGCGGTCCCCTCCTCGCGATAGCGCTCAATCAAGAACGGGAGCGGCTCATACTGGGCTAATTGCGCGAGGAGTGTGACAGGCAGGGGAAGGAATCCCACCATGTGGAGGAGGACATCGACGAGCGGAGCGTCCGCGTCATCTTCCGGGACGTCTGAGATGGCGAAGAACGTCTGCCGGGCAGCCGCAGGGGAGAGGGGTCCAAGAGGTGCGGGGCACGGTTTGCTGTACGCGGGTCCCAGTGGGCGTTCTGTACCACGGAGGGTCAGCAGCAGCGAAACTGTTGGGATGCTCGACAGGTCCGTGAGGAGATTCTCGAGTTCGAGTTTGGTTGACGGAGGGTCCCAAGCATCATCTTTATATTGAATGATGTCAGTGAAGTCAGTGGGGAGGGGAGTGGAATCTCACTAATATCATCGAACACAATGAGACATGGAACTCGGGAACATCTCAACGAAGCAAAGATGGTCTCCTTGTACCCGGACGACTTCGCATCTGCTGTGATCTCAGGTAATCCCAATGCCGACCCAAGACGCGAGAGCAGGTCGAAAGCCGTCTTCGCAGATTTACATTTCACAAAGAGACGCTGATAGCGAAATCGCTGCTTTATTTCAGGCTGGTGCATAAGAGCCAGAGCCAAGCTCGATTTCCCAACCCCTCCTTGGCCCAGGAGAACCGCGTGAGCCTGAAGAGGTTGGGAAAACAGAAGCACAAGCGCAGAAAGCTCGCTCTCGCGGCCGTAGAATATTTGAGGCATCGGAGCAAGGTCATCCGGTTCATCAGAAGGTTCAGGCACCTGAAAAGTTACTGGTGAGTCGAGAAGTCTTTGAGAAAAGTCGACAACTACCTCTGGAGTATTCTCGCCTTCACAAACAGTCTGCGCACGGAAGGTTTTGATCGGAAGCAGGAAATTTGAGACCTCTTTCTCGAAGGCTTCGTCGACGGTGTCTTTCCGTTTAATGGCAACGCTCGTTGCAATGGAGGAACGTATCTGTTTAAACCATGAGAAAATGTATACTTCCTGTGGAACGAATGCTAACCTGAAATGCATTGAGACAATGCTGAAGCTCTTTCTCACATTCCCGTAAAAGATCAGTCTCGTTTCTCGACTCGATGAACCGCCGAGTATAAGAACGTTTCACGCTATTTTGTAAAGCTTGGAGAATGTGGGTGAACGCGCTGTACCGATGGTCAGATAATGATGTATGCTGTGAGAGGAAATGGCGTACCGAGAAAGGCTTTCAACACCCAACGAGTACTGGCGAGTCTCTCCGCTTTGCTCCAGATGACGGGCTGCCACGGACGCAAGTTCGATAACCATTTGTATTAATCGCGCACAATCGACTTTGTTGTCTTCTGTGGCCTGTGAAAATTATGAACAGAGGTTTCAGAGGTCATGAACCTCACAACATACTTGAACAGACTTTGAAATCAATAATATAATACCAGCAAGACCTTTTAGGTATGGGATGTTGGATGCTTCTCCCACAACGATGGAGGCCTCAAGGATCGTGCCAATAGAATGTGCAGTGCCCGATGCAAGTTTGCTCAACTTGGACCTCTGGACCTTGACTGGCGGCTCGCAGTCCAACGGAACAGGCCCAAAGTACGCATTGTCGGAGTCGAGCAACTGAAATTTTTTCCAGACAGAAGGATCATCCGGATTTACACCTCGGGGAGTCGGTGTTTCCTTTTTTACTGCACCGGCTGTGATCTTTAGGCCTCGGTGAGACGCCGCTGTTTCCGTTCGTACTGGGAGACTGTCAAAGCTGTCTGGGCTGGCACAGCGCGCGAGCGGAACTTTCGAGTCGGGGTCGAAAAACGACGATGAATCGGAGTCGGAGTGAAAATCTGACCCGTCTACCAGTGTTGCATCGGTACTTCGATGTCTAGCACGGAACGCGGGAGGACGCGGGGGAACAGCCGTAGAGATGCCGACCAACGCTACGTCCGCCGTCTTGGATGGTGTTTTTTGGGCCCGCGACGGCGGGGACGATGTCGCGACAACCAGGAGAGCATCGCGAGCTGCGAGCCAAGAGCAGAGCTCAGCAAGAGCAAAGCCGCTCAGCGAATCGCAGTCCCTGGCCATCATTTCGGAGAGGAACAGCCCCGATCTCTGATTACACGATGTCAAACGTTAGAGTGAGCTAGCGCTTATGTTAGCTTGTGCCACATGCGACTCGAGCGATAACCTACAGCGGTCTCACCCAGCCTCCGACGTGTCCACAAGGTCATGTAGCTATGACTTCAGGCCCAGCAGTCGGCCAATGTCAGGGTATCTCTCCCCGGGTGGCACTGGATCCCGACTCTACAAGCACAAATAATGTCGAAACACGACAAGGTTACACTAAATCCAAGGAACTATTTTCAATGGAAACTCGGTCAATCAAGGTTTCTCTTGCTCATTGTCTAGGCCGCCTATCTTTTGAATCGCATGGCACAAGCGTCTGGCCCCCGTTCTGTGGGCGTTCAAATCACGGTGCTTCCATACCACTGAGAATAGACTCCGTGCGCTGGGTAAACTGTGGCAGCCGAGCTATAAATCCAGAGTAGCGCTCAGGGCACGTTCGACTGGCAACTAGGGCAACCAACACCTCGTGTGGTAACATCAGTGGAGTTCTGCCGTCTGGCTGCCAGTGTGTTTTGGTGTAAATCTGGGCAAGTATGGTACATATGCTATGCTGCGTGTGCGACCATGAAGGGGCTGTCCGTGTACGCTGTCGGCCTTATTCTCTTCTCTTGTTCTTCCTGGGTCTGATTCGAGTCTACTACGGCTGCTGTCCACCGGCCGCTCAAATTACGGGAGCATAGTTTCTGTGCGACGAGTACTCCTGCAATATTGACTCCGAGTCCGGGTCGACGCTCTTTTAAATCAAGCCTAAATTGTTTCTGTACATTCAAAAAGAGCGAGGGGCTGGCACCAACCGACTCGGAGCGACTGATTCATCGATCTCGACGGCAACATCAAGTGCATTCTATCTTGCCAGAAGTCGAGAGCAGGCAACAGCGATGTCGCGGATACTAATGATAAACATAAGGCCAAGATCAAACAAACCAATAATTCACGCAATACAGCTGCTGAGTATGTGGATACAAGACACCAGTTATGATTCCTGGGGCTCCGACCAGCTCTTCTACCGTGGCTATGCGCCGACCTCTGCACAAACAATACGAGGGCATCAATGGTCAAATAAAGGGCAAATCCTGAAAATCAATAGTGATCAGCAAAAAACGGCAGGTGCAAGGCAGATCGCGAACCTAACTACCACCTTTTCCCTACTTCAAGACTTTCATGACGCTGCCATTCAATGCATTCCCCGATGCCTTGAGGAGCATCCCAGTACCCATCAAGATCGCACCACATATGGCGAACTATGCACTTACTATCAGCAAACGATGCCGCGAAGGAATAAAAAAAGACTTGCCGGAGCAGCTAGCAGAATCACCAGCCCTCGTCCAATATCCTTCAAAATGGCCTTCTTATCCGACGCGGGGGCATTCTCGAACTCCCTCGCGCGGCGTGCCCAATAAGCCTGGACTTGGGGGTCGTTATGGCTCGCCGCCAAATCTCGCATAGCCTCGACAATCGCTGTTTCGTCGCCCCGTCTCGTCCAATTGTATTTCCGGATTTTCCCTTCAAGCCTCTGCAGCTTTTCCTTCCACTCCCGTTCGGTGATATTGGTATCGGCAGGAGTGTATGACGGAGGCTGAGCCTGGCGGTCTTGGTTGTCGCTTGGGGCCCAGGGCTGGGTCCTTTCCGCAACCTGAGGCAGAGGGATCTCGACGGTTTCGGATTGACGCATATTTTTGTCGTCACTTGGTGGGGTGATCATGATAATTTCTGGACGGTCGAAGGCTGCAGTGGGTTTGAAATAGATTATCACGTCTGTGAGCATGCGCAGAGGACGCTACCAAGGAAGGAATGTATAAGGAAGTAATGGGTGAAGATTGAACATAGGAGGTGGGAGGTGCCGCTTTAATAAATGCTGCGAGAGTGCTGCGGTCAGACTGCGTAGCGTCTTTGATGCGAGAAGAAACGGGGTCATGGCGAACGTGACATCTGGTGTTGCTAAATTTGCGTGCGAGGTTCTGCGCATTCTCGACACAAAGGAAATGTGGGTTGCACGAGAGCATTTCGACCTTGAAGGTTGGCGGGATGATAGTTCAGTTTTGAATGTACTCGTGTACAGTACAGTATCGTCGTTCATCAGATTCCAGATCGTATACAGTACTGTAGAGCTTGTTGTTTATTTTGCTGCCCACACACATTGCTGCAACTGTGATGGAGAAAGCAGTGAAAAAGCAACCCGTACTACGAATTGACGGTGTCCTATATAGGCTCTGGAGATGTGCAATATCCCGGGCCGGGATTCCCGGCGTGATCCGCCTAGAAGCAAACAAGGTCCCACATTTCTACTTATGCCAAGTGGTTCTGAATCTTGAACGCAAGCTGTATTTCCAGTATGGACACCCATGGCTGCACAGGAAGGATAACGCTCGCGTCGCGCGACCGGAGGGCAATATTCATGACGGAGTTCTCTGATCAAATCTTCCGCAAACGTTATGTTGCTGAGGCAATATTGATTCCACATCCCACCTCCGTCTCCGAACGGGTTGCTGAATGGCTCAAGAGTACTGATCTATCTTTCTTTTTATCTGCCATGTCCCGCGCTGGTGACGATACGCATGGCGAACTGGTGCCTCTGCTGGGTAATTCAACACTCTCTCGAAAGAAGCCTTTCCATAGCGCGCGGCCAGTATGGTAAGATTCTCGTCGTTGGCAATCTTTCCTCCTTATGTACGCGCCGCAGGCTCGTGCAGTTTGCTCTCTTGGCCGCCTTCATCGTAAGCCGCATGCAAACCTTAAACAGAAGTTCAACTTACCCTGTCCAGCGCGGAATGACTCTCTCATCTCGGGTAGAGGTATTCACCCAAGTGTCTTGCTCCTACCTTCATCGCCAGTCCTTTAACCCAACAAGTCCAATTCCTGAGACACCATTTTATTATGGTGCTCTGCAGCCCTCTGGGTTTACATTTATTAATCCTATCGACATCGCAGTAAATGATAGCGAACCTGCTCCGCCGCCTAGTGGTGGATGCAAGTCCGATGCAGCCGTGCAAGCTGGTGCAGCTCGTATCCAGACCATGTTCACCATCACATCAGGCCTACTCAGTGCATTAACAACAGGTTGGTGGGGACACACGGGCGAGCGCTTCGGACGGACAAAGGTTCTTGGTATCGCCACGTTAGGGTGGTTTCTCTCAGTCAGTACCTTTATCCTTTTATTTGTAGTCTACTAACCATCTCCCCAGGATTCGTTCTTCATCCTTGCATCTGCTCCTTCGTCTCCGTTCGCTGCGCATAGGATTACAATGGTGCTCCTAGCGCCGGTCTTCGAGGGCCTTCTCGGCGGCTGGTCAACCATTCAATCTGGATGCTCGGCGTACATCTCGGACTGCACTCCAAGTGGAAGCAGAGCCTCGATATTTTCGCTTTTCACTGGCTTCCAGTTCCTTGGATTTAGTGTATGTGTTGTCTGTCTGACTCGTAGCTTTGAGATACTTAAACCGGCTTGTAGTTGGGACCGTTACTCGCCGGGTGGATCATTCGTCATCCGTTTGCGTTATTCAGTGGTCCAGGCGGCCTGGGCAAGGTCACTTCTGTATTTTGGGTCGCAGCAATCTCCTCTTTCATCAACCTTTGTATGATACTGTTCGTTGTCCCCGAGTCGGTGACCAAGGAGCAGCGGGACCGCGCATCTGGTCGCATGGTGGTCGCCGCAGGTGAAGCAGCGTTGCGCGATCCACGAAAACCCGGGATCATCAAAGAATTTTTCAGTCCCCTTGCGGTTTTCCTACCTGTCTCAGTTCATGTCGCCGGGTCGGCGCGGCCAAAGAAGGACTGGAGCTTGACACTGGTGACCTTCACCCTGTTCTCGTACATGCTTTCGCAGGGTCTATATCAAATCAAATATTTCTATGGGACACACATCTACAGCTGGGGCCCCGAGCAGCTGTCTTATTATATTTCGTTCATGGGCGGTGGACGGGCCGTTTTCTTGTTGTTTGTGTTGCCCTGTTCGTCCCCCTTTCCGACCATTGTCCAAAAGTACTAAACCAACCTCGCCAGTTGTCATTTCACATTTCAAGCCAAAGTCGACCCTTCCCAAGACGCCATCCGTTCCTGGCGTAACCGTCGCAAAACCCAAACCCACCAAAGCCCACCTCGAGCGCGAGATCAAATTCGATATCGCCCTGACACGCGTCTCTCTCTGCATCGATATCGCCGCGAACGCGGCGATCGTGCTCGCGCCAGCGCCGGCGGTGCCAGACGATGTGCTTGCTCTCACCTCCGCCGATTCGCAGTTCTTGACCTCCCAGGCACTCTTTGTGGTCGCTAGCTCGATATCGAGCTGGGGCACTGGCTTGATCCCCTCAACACAAAGTCTCGCGCTCTCTATCCTCCAGGCACGCGCATTGCTTGAAGCCGAGGCTGCGCCGGATTCACCTACTATCGTTGACGCAAGCACGGGGAAACTCTTTGGCGCCATCGCGCTACTCCAGGCTGCCGGGCAGATGGTTCTTGGAGTACGAATACAGTTTCTCTCATCTTTTTCTGCGACTGATATTATTTACAGCCACTTTTCTTTGGACTGATCTACAGCGGCACGGTCGCGACATTTCCCAAGGCCGTGTTCGTCGCCGTTGATGGCATCCTGTTTGCAGCTTTTGTAGCGATGGTGGTCGTGCGAAGCCCGCTTTCAAAGGGTACTTCAAGGCGAAGCGAACTCAGTGCGGAGGAAGAGGAAGAGCGTGGGCGGTCTCGTGGGAGCAAGGATTTGCGCGGAGAGCCTGCATCGTCATTAGAACCAGAGCAAGGCCCCTCCTCGAGCGGATCGAATTGAAATTTGCAAGTACATCTCTAGACCTTCATTTTTAGAATAATCCCACTCGTTATTTCGTTTAATTATTTAAGTATCTGTACAAAAGCCTGCTGCCGCTGATCATTTGTGGACCCACTGGGACCTACTTATAGCCACTATAGTTCCTTACGAAGTGAGGTCTTGTTCGGACCACCTACATACTTATCTGTACCCATGGTCCCACGAGTTGTAACGCTCGAAGCTTGATGCCTTTTTTTTTTTCGCTGGGGTGACAGATAGGGGTGAATCACGTGGTCAATACTGCCATTTCTCCGGACTGCAACTTACGTTCTCCATGTCGCTGTTCAAGAAAAAGGCGACATCGCGGTCTGCGACGCCTATAACGTCCTACTTCTCTGCACTTGGTCAGACAGAAGCCCATAGCCTTAAAGTCAATGGTGTCCCCCCGACCGCGACACCGGCTCTGTCACTCTCCTCTTCCGTTACCTCCTCTTCGGAGGATACTCTTCTGCACGAAGACGGCATGGAAATAGACAATTCGGATGGATTAGCTCTCCCAGCCAGCGGCCCTCCCAATTCATCAGAGGTGTTCTCGACTGTCCACACCGAATTTGGTCACTGCTCCAATTCCGATTATCGCCATATTTCACGTTGGACTGGTGCTCCTATGCCCGACCACGTCGACCAGGACCCCCCTTATTATATCCTACTTTCAACATACATAAGCTATCTTATTCTTATCTGCATCGGACACCTCCGCGACTTCGTTGGTAAACGTCTCCAACCAGCATTTTATAAACATCTCATGCCCAGTGATGTGAGGAATCCACAGTTACTGGATCCGTTTTCTGACGAGTTAACAGGGATACGCCCCACTCAACTCTGACTTTGATTCGTTCTACACCCGGCGGCTCAAAACTCGTATAGATGAATGTTTCTCTCAACCAGTAACTGGTGTTGCTGGCCGCACAATCCAGCTCTTGGATCGTATCTCCCCTGACTACAATCACCACCAAATTTTCACCGGGACACGCACGCGCGCTCTCAATATATCATCTTACAACTACCTTGGCTTTGCACAGGCTAGAGGAGGATGCGCAGACGCGGTGGAGACTTCAATCAAAGAGCACGGCATATCGTCGTGCGGATCACGTTTGGAGGGTGGGTCAAACGATCTCCATGTCCTGGCCGAGGCCCTCGTTGCCAAATTCGTCGGGACTGAAGACGCTCTGATAAGTTCCATGGGATTTGTGAGTCGCCGCTTGAATGGATGACTTGCGCCCAGTCTGATTGGCTGACTCTCACATGTTAGGCGACAAATTCAGCTTACATTCCTTCGCTAGTGGGCAAGGGCTGTCTCACCATCTCAGACGAACTCAATCATGCATCTATTCGTTTCGGTGTGCGTCTGAGTGGTGCCGATGTCCAGATGTTCAAACATAACGACATGAAGCACTTGGAGAATTTACTTCGGGAGGCGATCAGCCAGGTTTGTGCTGTGGTCTCTTGTTGTTTTCTTACTAGACATTATTTATTCAAGGGTCAACGGAAGACTCACCGTCCGTGGAAAAAGATTCTCGTCATAGTAGAGGGACTCTACAGCATGGAGGGGACTCTCGTGAACCTCCCTGCGATCATGGAGCTTAAGAAAAAGTATAAAGTCCGTCTGATTATCATCTTCTGAAAGACATATGTTAACATGTTGCCTAGTTCTATCTCTTCGTAGACGAGGCACACTCCGTCGGTGCCTTGGGTCCTCATGGGCGAGGTGTCGCCGACTATTTCAATATTCCCCCACGCTCAATAGACATCCTCATGGGCACATTCACAAAATCGTTCGGAGCCGCCGGCGGCTACATTGCAGGAAGTAAATCCTTAATAGATCGCCTCCGAATACGGGGGCATTCCGGCCCATACGCCGAAGCTATGACGCCACCAGTATTGACCCAGGTCATCGCCAGCATGGCCAGCATCATGGGTGTCTCCGCGCCTATACTCTCGAGTTCAGGCAGCTCCTCCTCGACCTCGACCCTGAAACAGTCACTCGAAGTAGAAACCTATCATCATCCCGCCCCTGCCCCCGCATCCTCCCTCCCGACGTGGCTGTCTCTCCCCGCATCCCTCTCCGACGGCAGTGAAGGTCTCTTGCGGCTGCGCCGCCTCGCCTTCAACTCGCGGTATCTTCATCAGGGCCTGATAAAACTAGGATTCATCACTTACGGACACCCCGCGTCGCCGATCGTCCCACTTCTGTTGTTCAACGTTGGCAAGATGAACATGTTCCACCGGATGATGAAGGACAGGCAGACGCCCATCATTGTCGTGGTTGTTGCGTATCCCGCGACGCCCCTTGTGACTGCGCGCGTACGGTTCTGCGTCTCGGCGGCGCACACGAAGGAGGACATCGATACGATTCTTGGCGCGTGCGACGAGATCGGGGATGTGCTAGATTTAAAACATGGGCTGAGGCGAAGCGAACGGTGGCCCGTCGATAAAGTTCGTGCGCACGCATTGGAGCTAGTTAATATATAGTCGCGCTCCTCGAAAAAGTTCTCTATTGCCCGGACATGTAATAATATATCTGAGTTAATTCGTATTCGCCTCAAGCCTGCTGGTTGCAATAATCAACAAGGTCGAATGGAAAGCCCGCTCTTCCAAAATTCCATGTATGCAATTATGAATTGAAAAGCCCTATAGAAATAATGCATTTGATGGGATTATGGCATGCCTTAGTCAGCGAACACGTCGCAAACTATTTGAACATAACTAACTCAACGTCCTTTTGCCTGTTGTCTCACTCTCTGGCCCTCGTCTTGGTAAAGGATTAGGATGCGTTTAAATCTTCTCCTTTGGACTGCGCTTTCTCTAGCTGCGGTGGCTTTTTCGTCCCAGGGTTCGTACAACGGTCGTCCGACAAGGTGGTTGCTCAATATGCGTTTGCAGTGGTCCTGGAAGAGAACACTAACACCACCGCTGAAGCCCCTGCGTCCACTGAACCTGTGATTGTTTCCGCCGCGTTTCCATCGAGTAACGTGTTTGGACGTGCGTTGTCTTGACCTCTCCGGAACACAATTCTTACGACTTACCAGATATTGTCAACGGCGAGAAGAACACCATCACACTGACCGTAGAGAACAAGTCTGGCAAGAACGTCACCCTCATCAGTGTCGGCGGGGCCGTGTATAATGTACAAAACGAAGCGCTCATTAAAAATGCACGTTATATTCATTTCCACTTTCTTTGTTTTTGGCTTACCAAAGTCATCTTAGCTTACTACCTTGACCTTCAAGGTCCCGTTGATTGATTCCGTAAAGCTGCAGGTTCCGTTCACTTTCTACAGCGAGTGAGCTTGTTTTGCTTTCTGCATTTTATTGATACTAATTTTTTTCAGATTCAAGGTTGCTTCTCCCTTTCACTTTGACGGCTTCTTTAAACTATCTTTATTTTAGCCCGGTGATATCCGTCTCAATGTCTGGCTAGACCACACCCTCGAAGTGTGTATCCAATCATTCATGCCTGCTCACCCTCACGCCATTTAGGATTCTTCGCTGCGTCTTGAGGCCTACGACTCAATTGTAACGGTGGTTGAACCCGAGCTGTCCATCTTTGATTTCAAGATGTGAGTTCTGATGGTCCCCGTTCTTGTCAGTCTTCATGATCATCGTTCCTCAAGGATTTCGACCTACATCGTGGCGAGTGCCCTTCTTGGTGGTCTCATCTACGTGGCGTACAAGGCGTTCGCTCCGAAGCGATCTTCCCGTCCGAAGAGGAAGCCTGCACCATCTGCGGTCAGTGCTCCGGTTGGCACCGTGACCGCCACCGGCGCTGGTGGATACCAGGAGGAATGGATCCCGGAACACCACATTCGCAAGGCCAAAACCCCCCGTCAAAAGAGCGGGACGTTAACGAGTGGGGATGAGTTCTCCGAGTTGAGCGCTGGAGAACTGAGTGCCCCGGAGAAGGACAAAAAGGTCAAAGGGAAGGGGAGAAAATGACGTGCTGGCCCGACTCCATACACTTCCAAAATCGCGGAATGTAATTTATCGCTGTCCTTCGCCTTCCAGTGCATCGCCCCGCCTGGCGGTATTAATATCGCTTTCCTTAAATTTCTGCCCTTGGGAGGATCGAGTTACTTCCAAATCGTACTTGAAGCGTAAGCACTGTCTTGAATAATTTCATCCGATGACCGCGACATCAATCAAAATTTCCATCACATTTTATTCCAGGTGTCCCAGTACACTGCGGCCCGCAGCCCCAGGAAGATCTTGCCGCAGCCACCGTGGATAAAATCTGAACATGATTGAACTTCGCTGCCCCCCCCGCTTGTTGGGATGTCTCTACTCAAGACGCTCCTTGTTTTTCTGATCGCTGCTAACTGTGTTCTGGAGAGGGCTTCCGCTGCCACCCAATTTCCCTTGCACGTCACCACTGATGCCAAACGCAGCGACTTCCCCAATTTCGCAAGCGACTCGGAATTTTATCAATTCAAATGGCCCATACGTAAAGTAGCGATAATTGGAGCAGGCGTAAGGTCCGTCCTGCACCGATGCTTCCCGAGTTCGCGCATCAATGCTAATCTTGTAGCGGATTGCTTGCATATCGTGAGCTATTCGAGGCCGGCTTTGAAGTTAAAATATTCGAGCGGGACGCTGTACCTGGTGGAATCTGGCATTACACTGAAGAGACCCCGGGTGCGGCGCCGATCCCAAACAAGGACCCCAAGATTGCAGACTATGAACCGTCGCTGCCGCCGCAGGGTAGCTCCCTGCCCCTTGAAAAATGGTACGCGAATCACAACGACAGTATGACGACGGCAGAACGATGGAGGAGGCACCGAGCGCCTCATGGAGTCTGGAAGTCGCTTACATCGAATGTGCCGGCGCCAATCATGCATGTAGGTGTTCCAGAATGCGACCGAACAAATCATAATCAATGGCACAAGTTCAATGGTCTTTCTTTTCCTCCCGGAACGCCTTGGCGTACGTAGGTTACCTGAATATACTCCTCTCATGTACTCATTGGGTTATAGATCTTCCCCAAGCGATGCTCGTTCGTTACATCCGCTCAGCCTATTCATTCTTTGGAATAAACAGCAACGATGAGAACGCGAATGTCTCATACAGCACTCGCGTCGAATTAGTCGAAAAGCGATTTGACGCAGATGGAAACGAGGAAGGATGGAAGCTCACCTTGAAGAAATTCATTCGACTAGGGGCGTCCTCCAGCAAGGAGCGGTGGTGGATGGAGGTATGCCGCGCTTTCAGCTATAGGCCTACCACTCATCGCCTATCGACTCAGGATTTTGACGCCGTAGTGATTGCTACAGGATCATTCAACGGTCCAAACATTCCCAATATCCCCGGCCTGGCAGAATGGGCGCGACATTTTCCTGGGAGCATCTTGCATTCTCGGGAGTATAGGCAGCCTGAGAAGTTCTCGAACAAATCGGTCCTTATGGTTGGCGCCGGCGTACGCTCCAAGCTGCAGCTGGTTTTTGGACTTGACTAAGAGTTGTTCAGACAAGCGCAACAGGAATATCAGCAGACATTCACCCGTTTGTAAAGCGGAACTATCTCTCTCTTCGGGTATGCTCTCCTGGACACACGTGAGACACGAGTTAACCCTACTTTTCTTTTCAGCGCAGCCCTAGTAGGTTAATTATTTTCGTAGGCTTTCAGGGACTAATCTGTTGTTAGATTCGACTACTCCCCTTGATTTTCTGCAGCTCTTGCCTTACGGGGTGAAAATAATGGTTGGAATCGAACGATTCCACGCGTCGAATGCCACGATCGAGCTTTCCGACGGGACGGTAAGGATTGTGCTTTTTGACGGAACCTCGAGGTTCTGACGTTTACTCCCAGCTTCTCACTGACATCGACCACATCATTTTCTCGACGGGTTACCAATATTCCTTCCCGTTTTTGCCTCTGTATCACAATTCTTCCATTGGACCCAACGAGGAGGGACCCGAAGATCGACCGCAACCGATTGTGACGGATGGTTCACACTTTCGCTCTTTGTATGGTGATACTATATTCATTGAAGAACCCACTCTAGGTTAGTCATTCTCTCCTAGGTAGACGTTTCAGAAATGTTTCAAATCAACTCTTTATCCAACACTAGGTTTCATGAACAGTACGCCACTACACCCATCATTCCTTTATTTCTTCACAAGGCCAACAGTGAATTTCAACACTATTAGCTGGGTTTTCGGTGAATATTCAGCTGTGGCCCTCGCTAGAGTTTGGTCTGGCACGGCAATGCTTCCAAACCAACAGGAGATGTGGGAAAGCTATCGGAAGACTGTAGTCGCTAGAGGCGGGTACGGCAAAGGTTTGGTGTACTTCAACATAAGAGGTGTGCTCGTCGCTGAGTTCGAAACACGCCTGATAATAATGGGTCAGAACACGTCAACACCTTCTGCGCATGGCTCAACAACGCTGCGTTTGAATTCGGGGGGAGGACGGTAAGTTTAGTTTCAGCGACCGATGATGACCAACTGTTTATTTTATTTATTTATTTTCATTACAGGTCAACGGCCTGGACCCCGAGTGAGACCCCTTCGTATTGTTACAATTATCCATCCTGCATCTTCTGATTCTTCTGTAGATTCGGCCCCATCATGACAACGTGGATGACTGCATTTTTTGCAAACCGTAATCCGGTGGAATTTCCTTCAAATCGTTCAGAAAGCTTTGTTGCAATGACCAGCAGGGATCTACCGGATCCGTTTCTTTTTGTGAATTATCTTACTGGTAGTTACTGACAGCTGGGCGCTTTCAGAGCGTTCGTCAATACACGATTAGTCTCCGACAGAACCGAATCTAGCTCGTACCTCAATGGCATGTCGTTCGTCCTCGATTTTCCCATATACTTCCACAATACCGACATAGACACCAGTACTTTTACTTTATTGGTGAGCCAATAGATTGAACAATTGAGGCAATTTACCCTTCGACATCTGATAAAAGGAAGCCCATGTCGATTCCAATCACCACAGAATTTTTGCTCAGACTCTCCTTCTCGAAGAATTCGAGAATCTCAAGACTCGCGAAAAATCCACTATTTTGCCGCCAACCGCAGATCGGATTGCTATATTCACAAGAGATCTGACTTGCATTATCTCCTGTTCCACAGTTCCACGTACGCAGACCGCAACACAAATGGAATAGGATAATAAAAAGGACAATACCACAAACTGCTCCCTCATCGTCCGCACCATCATATCAAAAAAGGTGGTGGTGCCCTTTGTGGTGATGCTCTTCCCGGCGCTCTTCTTGGCGGAAGGCGTCAAACAATTCCTCGCGGCGTTCTTCGCGTCGCTCTTCGAGGCGTTCCTCGAACTCTTCGCGTTGCTTTTCGAGGCGTTCCTCGAAGCGCTCTTCGCGTTGCTCTTCGCGTTGCTCTTCGCGGCGCTCTTCACGGAGCAGCTCCAGCGGGTCCTCACGGCGGTGCTCCTCGTGGCGGAACAACTCCAATGGCCCCTCGTGATGATGCTTTCTGCGTTCCTCCTCTTCGTGATGCTCAAACGCTTCTGCGAGTAGCACACCCCCGAGCAAGCCCCCAGCACCTGCGAACACGTTAATCACAGATCATTGAGACTGGGTTGATCCAGGTTACCCATCGCGACGCCTCCCATCCCGACCCCATGCTTCTGAACCGGTTGCTGAGAGTGCCCACCAAATATTCCACTCAGCAGGCCTGTCCAACAAGTAAGACGATGCGACATTCGAAACGGCACAACGCGCCTTTGGAGTGCTCTTGGGGAGGACTCTGGCATTGCTGGGGCGGCGGCTGACCGTACTGGACAGGGGGAGACTGTTCGTAGCTGGGATTATAACCACGCTGCTGTTCTGGAGGAAAGTAACCGCGATTCTCGGGCGGTGGCGCACCCGCGAGCGGGCTATAAGCTCCGGGTGGAAGCGGGGGATCGAGGGGGTGGGTCCACTCCGTCATGGGTGGTTTTGCAAAGGTGTTGACATAGAACCTGAATGTATTTAGTGCAATGCGTCGGTATTACTTAGTATCAACACCACAAACCATGCATTGTAGCTAAAGAGCGATGGTTAGCTCGATCGCTAAGAGAGTAAAACGGCGTACTTTACATCGAACTGGGTGATCCAGCCTGGAGGGAGCTGACGAGTGTCTGGGTTTTGGGACATGGCGGAGGACAGGCCATAGAAAGACGCAGTGAAGGGTTTATATTATTTTATAAATACCAGAGTATAGCTTTCGATCGCATCAGTGCAGATCAGTCTAAGAATAGTTCTGTCACTGTCAGGTTCTGTCAGATTGAGTCAAAGCAGTGCAGCTTCGCGAAGGGGTCGATAGGGGTCATTTAATAACAATACAATTTGGACATATTCGAGGAAACACGAACCCATGTGAAAAGAGTTTCAGAGAGAAAAGGTGCCTAAGTATACTGGCCCGGTCGAAAACTCAGCCAAAACGATTTTTTTTGCAGCGGGATGGACTTACGGGCGCTGAACAAAGATGGCAATGAAAGCATATCGGTGCAAGCACTTCGGATCACGAAAAGAGCAATTAACCCTATCTGTACAACTGTAGCCTGTGCTCGGTAGGTTGAGTACGGGAAGGCATGTTGCCCACTATGGTCAGTATAAGTCCAGCAACCGACGCGGCGTGCTTTCTTGTCGATGGGAGCAGAAGAAAAGGATAATAAAGAAGACTTAAGGGAAATTGTACAGACATTTCTTCGAGTTGGGGAAAAGGTCATTTCTTTCGCGTCAAGCCGACGACCACCGTCAACGCACCATAACATTCGTGAATCTGGATTATATAATGGATTAGAAGAAAAATGGATTGGTCCTCAGCTCGTCTACCACCTTTTAATTCGGTTAGCTCGATCATAATAACACTAAAACCGAGAGAATATACCGATGATGCTCATGATGAAGATGATGCCCGTGGTGGCCCTGGTGGTGGTGGCCCTCAAATGCTTCCGCAAGGAGCACACCACCGAGTAGACCCCCAGCACCTGCGTATGCGTCAACAAACACGGAGCATTGAAATTGGGTTGACCCAGACCAAGCGCAACGCCACCCATCCCCACCCCGTGCTTCTTAGGCGGCGGTCCGGCCATTGCGTACACCGGCTGCTGCTGCTGAGAGTGCCCGCCAAACATTCCGCTTAGTAGGCCTGCCAATCAATTAAACTACGCCACATATATTTTGAACCGCACTACAACGGACCTTTTCCGTCCTGGTCTTGGGGAGGGGGACCCTGCTGATATTGTTGAGGCAGCGGCTGGTTATACTGGCTGAGCGACGGCTGCTGGTACCCTGGGCTATATCCACCACTCTGTTGCGGCGGGTAGGGGCCCGATGTGGCAGCGTATGAGCTGCCCTGTTGCGGCGAAGGGAAGTAACCGCGATCCTCGCCACCCTGAGGTGGACTGTACGCTCCGGGTGAAGGTGGGGCACCGAGCGGATGAACCCACGTTGTCACTGGTGGTTGCACAAAGGTATTTATATAGAACCTGTTTTTGTTCAGTGCAGTCCCTCTGGATTAAGACCAGCACGCACCAGGCATCGTAACTGGAGAGCTATGGCCAAGATGGATATCGAGCAATAACAGAGAAAAACTGCGCACTTCGCGTCAAACTGGGTAATCCAGCCTGGAGGGAGCTGGCGAGTATCCGGATTGGCGCTCTGTTGGGACATAACGGCGAAGAACAGAGCTGTGATGTACTGAAATCCGGGCCGGCCTGCGCAGCTTTGATTGATTTGAAGATAGGGTTAACGCGCTGAAGCTGCGGTTAAAGCGATGTCGAAGTTGAAAGGATTGGAACAGTTCTACTAGGTCACCAACCACTCAAGTCATGATGACTCGGAGAGTATCGGATCATGGAAGAGCTCGAGGAATGCAGAGATCGACTGATGATTCCAGTGCCGTCGCAAAAGGGCGTACTTTGTGGCATGCATACCGCGTTATCGGGCATAAAACCAAACCTTTTTTTCTTCTCGAGAAGATTTCGGCGTAACTTTGAACGGTAAATCAAACCCAAATGGTTTCTGGTTTCCGTGTTTGAAGAAGAATTGGAACCGGGTTACACGATAATGAACAGGACCTTGAAGAACATTGTACAGACATTTCTTTGAGTTGAAACCAACAGCCAGCGTCATCCTACCAACCTATGAGTTGGGTTAAGAGAATTATCATGTACTTGGAAGGTGCGAAAAATTACCATCGTCTCCGCCTCCTCCATCGTCTCCTCCTCCATCGTCCCCTCCCCTTCCTCCATCATCTCCTCCTCCTCCGTCGTCCCCACCGCGCCATCCACCTTGAAAACAATGAGCTCAATTCATAATCAAACTGAAGGAATCTACCATCGTCTCCTCCTCCTCCATCGTCCCCACCACGCCAGCCACCTTCGTTTGATTCAATAAGCTCAATCACGACCAGAACCAAAGGAACATACCATCTCCTCCTCCTCCTCCATCGTCCCCTCCTCTCCCTCCGTCATCCCCACCGCGCCATCCACCTTGGATTTCATCAGTTCAATCACGACCGGAACTGCGGAATATACCATCATCTCCTCCAAAGCGATTCCCCCCATCTCCGCCGTCATGCCCATCGAACGCTTCCGCAAGAAGCACACCGCCGAGCAGGCCCCCAGCACCTACACGGGCGTTAGCGATCGGAGATCATCGACACCAGAGCGTAGTATTACCCAACGCGACGCCGGTCCCCATTCCGATGCCGTGCTTCTTGGGCGGCTGCTGCTGAGAATGCCCGCCGAACATCCCGCTCAATAGGCCTTCACCGTAAAGTCAGACGACGCGACGTTACGTTCCGAAGCACAAAACGCACCTTTGTTACCTTGCTGTTGGGGAGGGGGGCTCTGCTGGTATTGCTGGGGTGGCGGCTGGGCATACTGGGAGGTAGGCTGTTGATAACTGGGACTATAGCCACCTTGCTGTTGCGGAGGGTAGGGGCTACCCTGCTGCGGAGTCGAAGGGAAGTAGCCGCGATTCTCGGGCGGTCCCTGGGGTGGACTGTATGCTGCTGCGGGCGACGGCGGCGCGCCGAGCGGGTGGACCCAGGTCGTCACGGGGGGCTGGGCGAGCGTGTTCACATAGAACCTGGAGATACTCAGTGCCACGCGTCGGGATTGGTATCAACGCCGCGCACCAAGCGTTATAACTAACACAAGGAGCGATGGTCAGCTTGATGGATCGATAAGAGAGAAACGGGGTACTTGGCGTCGAACTGAGTAATCCAGCCTGGAGGGAGCTGGCGAGTGTCTGGATTGTAGGACATGGCGGCGCGGAGCAGCAGCAGCAGAGGCAGATGACCCCTTATATATCAAGTCCGTTATTCAATGCAGTGCAGTCACTGCAGTACGGTTGTCTCAGAGGCTTGGCGAAAGGTACCAATCTTGGTGCCAACCTTCCGAGTTTTTGGCGACAGAGGCCCAATAAGAGGTACCGGATCCGAGCTGATATCATGAATACCACAAGCAGTACAGAGGTTCAGACGTCTAGTTCGCGTGGTTGATGCAGGCAAAAGATTGGTTCTCAGGAATAGATAATACAGAGAGACTTCATACAGACAAACTTGGGGCGATTTTTCCGGCTCACCACCCATCGTCTCCCCCTCCTCCATCATCCCCGCCGCCACCTGGAAATCGGTCAATACAATTACGACTGAAACTGAGGAAATATACTATACCATCGTCTCCTCCGAAAAAGCCTCCATCTCCGCCATCATGTCCATCAAAAGCTTCCGCAAGAAGCACACCTCCGAGCAATCCTCCAGCGCCTGCGGACACGTCAGGAATACCGACGGATCACCGAAAGGCAAAAGCGTTACCAAGCGCCAGACCGGTCCCCATCCCCAGCCCCTGCTTCTGGGGCGGCGGTTGGCCGTACACCGGTTGCTGCTGCTGAGAGCCTCCACCGAATATCCCGCCCAATAGACCTGCCCACCCAACAAATCAGACGACGTGAGACTACATTCCGCACAACGCACCTTTTCCGCCCTGCTCTTGGGGAGGATTCTGGTATTGTTGGGGCGGCGGCTGGTTATAGGGCGAGTACTGCCCAGGGGGTGGCTGCTGACCATAGCCACCCTGCTGCGGGTACGGGCTTGCTGCGCCAGGGTACGGGCTCCCTCCGCCGGGGTATGGGCTCCCTCCGCCGGAGTATGGGCTCGCTGCGCCAGGGTATGGGCCACCCTGCTGCTGCGAAGGGAAGTACCCGCGGTTCTCGGGCGGTGGGCCACCCGGGGGTGGGCTGTATGCTGCTGCGGGCGACGGCGGGGCGCCGAGCGGGTGGACCCACGTCGTCACGGGCGGTTGCACGAGTGTGTTCACATAGAACCTGGATGCATTTAGTGCAATGCGTCGGGCTCAGTATCAACACCACAAACCAAGCATTGTAACTGAAAGCAATGTTTTAGCTTAATCGATAAGAGAGCAAAACGGCGTACTTTGAGTCGAATTGGGTGATCCAACCAGGAGGAAGCTGGCGAGTGTCTGGGTTGGTTCTGGCACCACCGTATGGCGGAGGCTGCGACATGGCGCAGAGCAAAAGCAGAGCAAAGCGGAACCAAACGATGCCTGTACAAATACCGGACAGCTTTCGGAGTCGATTGGATCATCACTGAATATATAGGGGTGCTGTCAAGCTGACTGAACAGTAGTTCGGGACTTTGCATACCGCAATTGAGGGATTTGAGCTGGCATGTCTCGGGACGAATCGCACTGAGTCGATTTCGGTCGTATCATGATATCGAAGGAGGCTGTAAGCATCAGATCATGGATAATTTCAGTGGATGCCGTTCCGTAGGCGCGAGTAAAATCCTGAATGGTTGGGTAGACACTATTTGGGGTCTCTCCTTTCCAAATGACTCAGGACAAGACCCTAAGCTCGAAGTCCAGATCAAAGGGGAAACGGCGAAGACCTTGGAGTGTGTCAAATTCTACCCCAGAGCATGCGATTTCAGGAAGCGACTTTGGTCCGGATATTAAATCGATAGGTGATTGCTGGGCGCAAGATGCAAAATCGTGGTTGGTCGTGCGTGTGTTTGGGTGTTTGAAAAATTCAAAAAGTTGGCAAACGCGGTCACGTGGAGGAGTTGCAGATTGAACTTCGAAGTCAGGGCGATGCGGGGGCTTCTTCCCTGAGATTAGGTTGGAACAGTTATTGTGGTCCTAGGTTTCTTGTCGGCTTGTTTTCGTCGTTTGATTGGGATCTCCGCGAACAGAATATTGTACCTAACCTCGAGTGTGCTTGGGATACACTGCAGAAGGATCCGGAGCTCACAGTTCTTCACATCGTTTCCGGAAGGCTCGGTCGACGCGTATCTTGTAGTTATGCGTGTGGAATCGGGAACAAAACTTGGCGCACGTAGAGCGGTACCTTGACTCGGGCGCCAAGTTCAGGCAGAGGCCCGGGGCAGCGCCCTCGAATACATCCCATCTTCACCAAGGTTTCGAAATCCTTCAAGTTTGTCCCAGGGACGCCTTGACTGGCAAGCTATAAGACGTCTCTTGACGAACAGAAGGAAGTTCAAGTTGGTTGTGAGTCTGACACATTGTCAGTGATCAAACTTCCGGATCAACGCGGTCCGTTTCATCCGAGAATTACCGAACTTTTCAAGAAAACGAAGTTCGTGACCAGTGTGTTTTGATAACAAGACGGTGTATTTAGAAGTGCTACAAGACGCAGACAAGGGAAATTAATCCCAAGAAAATTCACGGTAGGCAGTACGTAGGGTGGGCGCAAAGATAATCCGAAAAAAGTAGCGTATCGTATCGTATACTATGGCTTGCGGGCTCGATCGAGTAACAGTAGTATATGTACAAATAATTCAGCAGCATTGCTCGCAGTCCACCATGATTCTCGTCTCGTAACAACAGCAACGATCTCAGAACAATTCGTGCAACCAGCTAACCGCGCTCGTGCTCATGCCTCCTTTCTCTTCTTGTCCTTCTTCTTCACGACGGGTGCGGGCTCCGGCGCAGTTTTGGTTACCGTCTTTGCCTTTTTGGGTGCGGGCTCCTCCTCTTCCTCACTGTCGTCCTCTGATTCCTCTGATTCCGACGACTCGGCAGTAGCATGGGAGAAGCCATCATGGTGCAGGCGCGGTATGGGGTCATCGTCCGTGGGCGCCGCCGACTGGACCTCGTCCTCCTCGTCGGACTCGCTGTGCTCAGAGGACGTGTGGACGATGGGCGCACTGACGACGGAGGGTTTTTCTGCCTTGGGCTTGCGCCTGCGCGGGGTCGCCTTCTTGAGCTGCTGGTGGCATGAGCGAGTGAGAAAGGTAGGAGGAAAAGAGACGCGTACCGCGGCGGCGGCAGCGACCTCTGCGTCTGCGCGCGCAACTTCCTCGGGTGAGCGCGCGTCGTACTCCTTCTTTTCTGCAGTGTAGCGCTCCTTTTCCTTGGTCATCTTGTCTTGGTACACCTGGTACGACGCGTCAGACGCGCCAAGGACAGAGGAAAGCAGACCCACCGCCCTCTCAGCCTCGCTCATACTCGCCCACTGGGTTTTGATCACGTTGAGAAGTTCGTTGTTGTTGAGATTAGGGAAGCGCTCCTTGACGTCCTTGCGAACCTCGTTCTGGAAGATGAGGTACGAGGACGCGGGGCGCTTGGGCGCGTTGGGGTCTTTTTTCTTGGCGACGCGCTTGCGCTTGCCGTTGGAGACCGGCTCTTCTTCCTCTTCTGCGGCCTTGCGCTTTCCGCCGCCTGAGGGCGCAGCCACGCTGCCAGACTGTTTCAGGGTATCTGCCCAGCTGTCGGCAAGTTTGGCACAGTGACGCATCGTCTCGGCGGCAGCGGCGAAACCTTGACAGGATGAGCGGAGGGCCTCGGCGGCGGCAGTGAGTCCTGCCACCATCTGTAAATGATGAGGATAATGAGCATAGTAATAATAATAAAACTAGCCTCAAGCCGCTGCTGTTCCAAGGACGCCATTTTGTGAGGTGAGGGTGGAGGAGAAAAGTCAAACCTGAAACACTTGTTACTTTTTTGAGGCATTAGATGTGGACTGATCGTGTGACTTTTGGCCTGAATCAAAGGCTTATATTATATAATGTGTTGAATTGGTCCTCGCGGTGTCACCTTTTCAAAGGACCTTTTGCGGTCGACGGTGACCACGACGGCGAAGGACAGCCCAGTGCCGTGCCAGTCGACGCATAAGCCACACAGTGTGCGCTGTACCGCGTTATAAGAAAGAAAAAAGACCCAAAGACGAGAATGGAGTCGAGTATCTACACCTGGCTGCAACCAGAATCCCCCCACCACCCCGTACACGCCTCGCCGCCCACCCAGGACTGGCAGAAGCAGTCTGCACCCCATACTGGCCCAGGAGGAGCCGCAGCATCGACCCAGGCCCCTCATCAGCCGCCTCTCGATCTGTCCGACTTTACCTCCCTCGCAGACCTCTCTGGAGTGGCTGCAGCCCATATCCCTCGAAATCCATCGTTAAATGGTCTCCCAGCCGCCTCTGCGCCATCTACCTCGGCCGCATCGCCCCCCTCGGCCCAGTCGTCGTTTTACCCCTTTTCGACAGGTCATTCCGGGTTCTATGGCGCGGGCACCTCACCCTACTACTCTCCGTGGGGTACCTCAGTCCAGTCGGCGCAATCGTCGGATCCCATTCCGCTGTCGAATTACTCGACTTTGAATGGTGCAACGATCTCAAGCGCGGCGTCGCCCCCTCAGCAGCAGCAGCAGCCGCAGCAGAGCTCGCAAATGGTCATAGAGTGAGTTTTTGATTCGATTTTTACGATGAGCGAGTCATCGGGCGGGGTCGGGAGACACGCATCACCGCACACGCGGCGATCAAATGTGCCCGGCGCGCAGATAGCCACATTTTACGGTTATCCGCGTTTCTGTATGTTGACGCATTTACTGACTATTTTCCAGCCCCGCCCTGACGACTATGAACGGCTCGACGTCAAATGGCACCCACCATGCCTACTCCCAACAGCCAGGTTACCCGTCGCAAACAAGCACTCAGCAGCAACAGCAACAGCGGCAACAATTGGCTCAATACTCGTACCTCTCCTCGTTCCCGATGGCCTATTATCTCCCTCAGCAACAACAGCAACAGCAACAACAGGGTACCCTCTCCCCGCACGCCCTTCACGCCCCGGCCACGAACTCGCTCATGAATGCCTACTACTCATCCCAACCCTCTGGCTCCAAACCGCAGCAACAATCGCAGCCGCAACAGCAACAGCAACCGCCTGCGCCCCCGCCCGGCCCCACACCAGCTGAGCGCCGCCAGCAGATGCTCACCGCCATCCGCCCTCTGCTGCAAGCAAACGCGTTCAGCGGCGCAGCCGCCGTTGCGACGCTCGCGACACGCATCTTCGACTATGGCTCCGCCGACGTCGACGCCGCCACGCGCATGGAGATCCTCACCAAGATCCGTGACGGCGCGGGAAACCACTACTTTCGCGCGTGGGCCGAGAACCCGACCGCGGTGGACATTACGCGCGAATGGCTTAAGGCAGGGTTTACTGCGAGTCGCGAGGGCGGCGACGACGCGCAGCTCGGGGAGACGATTATGCCACTTTTGCATGTAAGTGCTCAGTGTACCTTTACCGTCAATGACTGATTCGAGCAATGAACGCAGCTCATCGATCGGCTGCCCATGACAGTAGAGTCGCTCAAGACTTCCAAGCTTGGGAAGATCGTCGTCAAGCTTGTAAAGGATCCTCCAACGCCTGGTGAGTCGTCATTCTTTTTGTGCGCCGTGGTCCCGTTTTTGGGAACCACCTGGCTTTCCCCGTCTGCTGCGCTTTTCCCTTTTCGTGCGCCGCACTTTTTTCTTCTGCGTCGCGTCGTCTGCCACCGCCGTCCACCCGCGTCGCCACCGCTGTTAGAACAACACAGTATTATTCTACGTGATTTTGAGAGCCGTATTAAAACCAGAATCGCGATGCCAAAAATCATGTATCTAACGTTTCTTCTTTTTATGTTCTCCCACGCCTGCCCCATAAACGAAATCCAAACGAAAACGTTGAAAACGAATGCCAAATGTGCAGCGATCAAGGATATGGCGTTCAACGTCGAACGTCGGTGGCGGCAGATGGTCACCGACAAAGTACCGGAATCTGCAGCGGACGGTACGTCATGCGATTTAATACACCAGATATTAATTTTTTCGCTCATGTTTCTGTTCCTTGCGTTTCGTAGACCCGAAATCAAAGAAGCGGAAAATCGCAGACCCACCAGCGCGTGCGCTCCCGCCGCTCAAGAAGACCGCGGTGGGGAGCGCACGGCCGATCGCCGCCAAGAAGGAGCCCGCCGGCGCCGCGAGCGCAAGTGGCAAGACCGCCGCCCCTGTCAAGGACGCAAAGTCCGACTCGTCCTTCTTTTCTGCGCCGAAACCGAAGCCAAAGCTCCCGAGCTTCAAGAAGGCACCGCCGGCGCCAACGAAGAAGGATGACGGCACGAATGTTGCGCAGCCGAGCGCGATCGATCCATTCCAGGAGACGCTCAAGCTGATGAAGGCGAACAAGGGCTCGCCGCTCGCGGGGGTCGTGTCGACGCCGTCGCCGCATGGGAGTGCTGAACGGAGCGGAAGCACGGGTGCGGCAGAGGCGGGTCCGAGTGCAACGACGCGGCTCGGCAAGCGGAAGAAGTCGGTCACCTGGGCGCCCGACGGCAAGCTCGAGTCGATACGGCTCATCGAGCGCGCGATATACGGAGACGAGAACTCTGATGTCAGCGCGACCCGTCTCTATCTCTGTACTGTACTTTTGTTGATGTTTTTTTCCTCTTTCTCTTTTTGGGTACAGGGTACACTACAATACACTGGAAGCCTACGGGATTTGGACCGAAGCGAAGGTGCCGCGCTACATATGCATCTATTCGAGGAGACCGTGGATTGGTCAGAACCCCTGTGTGAGTGCTATATTCTAGCTATCAATGAAGAAAGCGTATTGATGCTGGAGCGCGTCGCCCGTTTTACAGTGATTGAGTTGTCGGAGGATTTACCCGATGAGCGGGGGGCGCAGAGCCAGGAGAAGGGGATGCAGGAGCAGCGGGAGCAGACGGCGCTGGTGTCGCTATATATGACGCCCTCATCAATACCCGACTCGCCGGCAGAACCATCCCTCGTAATACCGGACGAGGACGTCGATAAAGATGTGCACGAGATGACTACGGGGCCCGACGTCGATGCCGTGTTTTGGAACGGGCCAGCCATTCCGATAGATCAACCACAACCCCAACCAGGTGCGCTGCCGCTATCGTCGGTCGCTGACCTCGTTGGCCAATTGGCGGGCGGTCCGAATGCTGCGCCGGCAGATCCCGGGACTGTGATGCCTCCAGAACAACTCCAGCAGCTTCTTGCACAGCTCTCGCAGCTTACCCCAGCGCAGCAGCAACAGATGCATACGCAGATGCCACAGCAGCAGCAGCAACAGCCTTATGGCGATTGGCCCGGGTTAAATCAATTTAGTGCAGATTATAGCCAGGCACCGGCCTTCCAAGACGATGGCGGGGAGCGCAATGGCTGGCCCATGAGCCGTGGAGGGCGGGGACGCGGCCGCGGTCGGGGACGGGGCGGTGCGGGCGGCGATGACGGGTATAGACACAATAAAAAACGACTTTGCAACTTCTTTGCAGCAGGAAGGCGAGCACAGAACCAAATATCTAAACGAGGCCAAAGACTGATTATGCCTCCGTAATTCCAGATGCAAGTTCGGAGATCAATGTGACTATAGTCATGAAATGCCACCATCTTATTGAAGGATGGTAGCAGTAGTCTATTACGCGTTTTGTCATTCCGGAGTCCATGTAATACAATGGTGCTCAGAATCAGGAATACCAGAGCAGTAATAATACAAAATTTCATCTATGCTCAGGTGGATGAATTGAAAGGTTCGGTGGTCAGATTCCCAGTGGATGGGAGCCTCCCGCGTATAGAAAATAGGGTTGGCATCTCAGCAGGAGGGATCCTCGAATTAATTGGGACTCCGATAATGGCGGCGAATAACAGCCATAAATAAGGCGAGAAAATTCTATTGGGTGTAGTTTTGTGTAGCCGACGATTGCCCCGTAAGTAAATACATCGCGGGATCTACGTGTCTCAATAATAGCAGGAAATCACTTGAATCAGAGACTCAGGCTGACGCTTCTACCCATGCCATTGTGACTTTATGCAGAATAAAAGTCGCTCTGATACATCTCAGGACTGCGCCGGAATACCTGCTTAAACATACTTACCTCGGACTCGGGCAGAGGCTGAACATCATGTCAATAACCGAACTTGCTGTTGAGTTAAGAGTCAGTTGGGCGCCGTTCCATCGGATCTATAAAAACCCACTCGAGACTTCAACACACGAACAGAGCCGCTTTTAACTGACCTCGGCGCATGACACCGTACGCCGAGCACACCAGCTAGTCTCCGCGGCAATGCCGGCATGCGTGGCGTTGGGTCTGGTCCGTCTGGCAGTGGAACCGATTTTGCTTGTTATATTTCGTCTCGTCCCATGCCCACTAAACTTGAAGAATGCCCTAGCTGGATGAAGACAGACGTCACCTCGCCATCGGCCCATGGGTCCGAAACTGTGGAAAGGAAAGCCTTGATACTTGCCGACAGCGAGAGCCCCCTGCTTGACCCTCTAGAAGTCGATTACATCGTCGGCAATGTCTTGAGGAACAGGCTCATCAAGCTTGAGAGGCATAAGCTCCTTTAAGTTTAAGGTGGCTCGTCTTGAGCCAGTCATCGACCTATGTTCATGAGTAGGAATTTCGAAGAATTCGAGGCCTGAGAGCCCCAAAGCCAGCGGATGGCATACTCGGGAAAGCCAAACTCGGGAAAGCCAAATCTATTGTGAACGCACTCCTGGGCAGAGACTTGGAAAATTTGATAATGATGGTCCACAAGAAAGGAATGCGAGGGCCAATCATAGCGATTCATAGGGTGCATAAAAAGTGCCGAACGGTGGAACTGCGGCCACGCAGTATTCATTGTGCGCGCTGGGCCGGCGAATTAGTCTTGATAGCAGCACCCGTGGGATCAGCGACAAAGGTCGAGGAGGGGTTTGGTAAAGTGATATCATCGCCAACATCGCCAACGGTGACCCATTTGGGATCGGAGACAACTCGGGGTTGATAAGTTAGTTGTTGCGGATGTACCATGTAGTTCCAGGCCCGCTCATCGGAGGGCAGGAGTGAGAAACCAGTTTAATGAATGATGACTGAGAGACAAGCCAAGAGAGGGTAGGCCTTTATTTGTTGCAGCACACGATATAAGATCCAAAAAGACGAAGTTGGAACCGCTAGGCAGAGAAGCGCAAGTTATGGACGTGCTGTTAGACCCAACAAATTGCAAGTTAGTGTCCACAACTCCTCTCCGGCTGCATTCCTGTGTTTTGTCCCTTGTGCATAATGGGGAAGAGTCGATTCACCGATCTAAAATCAAGTTTGTCGGAAATATCCAATGTTTACGAATTTTCATACCCCGACTCAAACCACCGGTTGGCCTCAACTCTAGCCAGGTTGAATGCAGCTTGGCTCATCGGCGGCGAAGTGGGGCCACAGTTTAGGATCCTATTATTTTATAGTTGCTCGCCTTCCATTGATGTTTCGGACCCTTCTCGAAGATGGAAATCTTCAAGTTAGCTTCCGTATGGGCATAGATACCATACAGGAGCTCATGGATGCCACGTCCGACCGGCTATGTCGTTTTCGGCAGCGGGTCCGCTCTGAGGGAGTTCAGCTGTAGGTCGACTCTTGGGTCAAAAGGAGAAATTGATTGCACATACTTTCCGTCAAGTTCGGGTTGGCCAAAATCTAGTCACTCCGGAATGCAGTTGTGGGTAGGACAAGATGATCGAGATGGTAAGAAAGGACTTGATGGATTCATTGCGCGCAGGTTGTGCCAGTCGCCTTTACCCCGAGATGATTGAAGGCGCCTCGAGGGAGATTCCAGTCTGAAGGTAAGTTGATTCAAGAGAATTCTGCAGTTCGTCTCGCCGATTAGGAGTCACTAGACCTGGGTCTCCTTAAAGTCTCAATCTGCTGCAGCGTGGTTGAAAGTCACAAAATGGGCTATCGTACCCCGCACGATAAACCATTGCGTGCCAAAGGATCCCCGGGTGAAACTTGAAGTATAGAACAGTCGCAGTATCTAGTTGTTCTTGAAACATTTTGATACGGAAAAGAGTGAGGCCTCTGTGTCGTGTTGCCAAAGATTCGAATCATCTAGCCCTTGTGGAAGACAGAGCGTAGACAGACACAAAATCCAGATGGTAAGGAAACAAAATGCAAACCGCACTGCCACCTCGCCTACCGTAAACATTTCGTCATCAAGATTTTCTGAACGCGTCTCAAGTCACCATGAACTCCATATTTCGGCGAGCCTCAAGCTCACCATGCAGAACCAAAATGTTCGCCAAGCGTGGATACGCGACTGAAGTGGCCTCTGGGCATGAAGTTTTGAAGCCGTCTGCATTCGGCCAGCCGTTATTCCAGTCGCACCCGCACCTAGGTGGGTGCAGCAGCATCTCGTGGTCACACGGCTTGACGAAATACGTTGTGCCCTCGTTCACAGTACAGAGTACAGAGCTCACTCCTGGCTTCACTGCCCAGGAATATGAGATGCGACGGCGCAATTTAATGGATTCTCTTCCAGAATCGAGCATTGTGGTGTCCGTCGCAGGTACGATAAAATATATGAGCGGTCAGATATTGTGAGCGTGCTATATGAGTGGTATGTTTCCATATTCAACTTCCAAGTTATAAATTTCGTCAGGCGTCCGACTTTTGGTATCTCACCGGGTTTCGTAGTGTCTCTCTTGACAGACGCTATGTATACTGACTCGTTCCTCGTTGATGTGTAGATTTGAAGAACCCAACTCTGCTGTTATTTTGGGTCAGTTCAACTACCGATTTACTTGAGGTAATTTTGAAGTTGCCCTCAGAAAAGACATCGACCTCACGCGGGTATCGCTTGACTTTGTTCTCTGCCGGCAAAGACTCTGCGAAAGAAAAATGGGATGGTGCAAGGTGGGTCAGGGTTATATCTTGATTTTTGATTCCGTCGAATAAGATTATCAGAACAAGTATAGAGGAAGCAGGGACTCTATTTCAGGCAGACGAAGCGCGGTCCATAGACCATTTCTCTTCGCATCTGAAGTTGCTTCTATCCAAAAATTCCAACGTTTTTGTAGACATCCCTACCACTTCCCATACCTCGAAGTCGCCGAAATTCTCCTCCAAGTCCATCTTCGGTTATTTTTCGTCTCCCGTTGCACCCCGGACGGAATACGACTCTATCATGGAAACGCTGTCAAAGTCCCGGCGTAAGCCATTGGCTCCCAAAATCGCGCGTCTACGGGCAATCAAGAGCGAGGCTGAGCTGCGTGTGATGCGACAAGCTGCAGATATCAGCGGCCGAGCACATGCGAAGGTTCGTGAAGCACTGCCTCTGGGTGTTATATGGATTGAAGCAATTTGCTATTTAGACGATGCGCTTCGCACGACCAGGGCTGTCGGAAGCGGCTCTTGCAGCCCATTTTGAATACCTGTCATCGTTGGCGGGTTCTCAGCGACCGGCATATGTGCCCGTTGTTGCCTCGGGGCGAGTTTCATTCCGTCTGAATTTAATCCGGACCATCTGACCCTGTCGCATCTAGAGCCAACGCGCTCATTATCCATTATACTTCGAACAACCATCTTCTACGAGAAGGGGAGGTCGTATTAATTGACGCTGGATGTGAATACAAGTGAGGCGGTCCAGCCCTCTTTGGTAGACTCACTGACGAGCGAGCGCCAGCGGCTACGCGTCCGACATTAGTAAAGTCTGACCTTGCATCATCGAGCCGCTCACTGACAGGATGGAATTGCAGCTCGCTCGTTCCCAGTTTCCGGCACTTTCACCGCTCCACAACGGGACCTCTACGCCGCCGTACTCTCCGTGCAAAAGGCGCTCATAGGGCTCTGTACTGATTCGTCCGGGTTCAGCATGCAGCAGATCCACACCACTGCTTGCACGCTTCTGCGCGAAGAGCTCAAGCAGATCGGTATCGACGTGCGGGCAAATGACCTGGAACAGGTTTTATTCCCGCACTACGTGTCTCATCCTATTGGGTTGGGTAGGTCAAATCGCCTGCATTTTCACTGGGGTATTTACTTATCTTCCATGTAGATTTACACGAATCGAGCCATTTTGACCGTCATGCCAGGTAAGTTCTTCGTTTTCTTAGTCAGTGCTAGATAGGTATATTTACTGCAACGCTAGCTTGAAGGCGGGAATGGTTATCACCATCGAGCCTGGTAAGATCGTGCAATCGCTAAGAAAGCAATCCCGCACTCATTTATCTTCGGTAACCAGGCATCTACGTCCCGCCATCCCCTTCGTTCCCCAAGCATTTCCATAACATTGGCATTCGGATAGAAGTGAGTACTATCTGTCGCATTTACAATCAGACCTGGATAAATTCTTTCCAGGATGAAGTCCTCGTGGGCAAAGAACAGCCCATTGTGTTGTCGGTCGCTGCCCCCAAAGAGGTGAGCGATCTGACCAAGCGTCTGCACCTGGCCCGTTTTGACAGATGTTCGTAGATTGCGGACGTGGAAGGGGCATGTCAGGGCCTTTTGGGCTTTGAACCGTTCTGACGGCTCGATACTACGAGAAAAATATACTTGTATGGAGCTCGCAGTGACCCCAATCAGTAACCTGCTGGGGTGCTCAAAATCGTTGCAGTCTGGTGAAAAAAGTGTCCAAAAGACAAGCTACATACAGTCGCCCACGGGGAGACTTCTCGGACTTCGGAAGACAAGTAGCATTCATGTTTCTTTTCCAGGACTCTCTTTTTTCCCCTCCTCTTCTAATGCAATCTATTATTACGCTGGTATAAGATACTTCTTCCTAAATATGTTTACTCTATTTTCGCAAAACATCCTTCAACGCCTGACACACAATCTTCACCGCCTTCTTCACCTCATCAGCACTCAACTCACTCGTCAGTGCAAGCCGTATGCTCGGCCGCGCCTCGACCATCTCCTGCCCACGCAGCCTCTTCGCGCGCGTGATCATCACCCCCCGCCGCAACGCCTCCTCCACGACTTGCTGTAGTGCGCGCTCCTCCGCCTCGATGTCCCAGTCCCAATTCCGGCTATCGCGCGGTAGCACCGACGCGGGGTTCGACGGCTTGCCGCCGACGGGCGGCAACGCCGCAGCGGCAGCAGGATGCAGCAGCCCGGCGCCAGGTGCGGGCTTGCGGACATGCAGGTGAATGATGGGCGACGCGGGGTGCGACGGCACGGAGATGCAGTCGAGGTCGTCCAGCAGCGCGCGCGCGACGCGGATGTTCTGCTGCAGCTTTGTGAGAATCGACGGCGAGGAGCGCAGGATCTCGATGCCCTCCGAAGCGCTGACAGCGAGCAGTGCGGGCATCGAGGCGGAGAAGACGAAGGAGGGGCCGTTGATTTGCTGGTGGTTGATGACGTTCGACGAGCCGGCGCAGAAGCCGCCGCCCGCGCAGAGACCGATGGCCATGGACCCGACGAGCATGTCGACTTTAGGGGCTGGGACGTTGTAGAGCTCAGTGAGGCCGCGGCCAGTGCGGCCGACGGTGCCAAAAGAGATGCTCTCGTCGAGGATGAGGCGGTATTTCTTCCGGTACTTGATCTCGATCTAGGGCCAGTCAAAATAATGAAAGAGCAGGCATAACTGCGTACCAGCTTCGGCAAGTCGGTCATCACGCCGTCCTTCTCGAATATGCCCTCAGTAATGATAAACCGACGCGTGAGCGGCCCCCGACGCTTCTTCCGCTCCTTCTCGACACTGTCGAGCACATCCTCCAAACTCTGCAGGTCGTTGTGGTCATACCACCTGACGGTCGAGCGCGAGATTTGAATTCCCTTCTGGATGGCAAAGTTGACTCCACGGTCGGCGACGATGATGTCTCCGCGCTTGCAGAATGCCGGAATGACGGAGGAGATGGTGGAGAATCCCTGAGAATAGATGATAGCGGCCTCTGCACCAAGGAAGTCGGCGAGGTCGCGTTCCAGTTGCATGTGTACATCTAGAACATATGAGGTTTTGTGATGGACTTTGCTATTTGCTCACCGAGCGTCCCGTAGAATCCAGGGGGGCCGCAACTGCCGAGACCGTACTTGCGTAGGGTTTCAATTGCGCGCTCCTTGATAACCTCCTTGCCCGCGAGACCGGTGAAGTTGTAGCTTGCAAGGTTGGCGATTATTTTCGACGGCTGTTTCGCAAGTGTCGGCTTTGGGCCATTCTGGCCAACTACGATCGGGACAGCAGCAAGGTCTGCAGCTTCCGTGGCATCTAGAGGGGCTGCGAGAGGCTCGGGCGTCCATTCGTCCACAAGTTCATCGATTTCCTGCCAAAGCTCAGTACAAATCCGTGCCGACGCACGACAAAAACCACCTTTTCGTTGAATTGAATGAAATGCTTTCCACTCCTGTCTGCGCGAGTGCGGGATTGCAGCAGAGTGAATATTGCGAACGCAACCAGGATGAGTTCGAGCACGGTTCTTTCTGGGTCATTCTGGTGCGAGCTCTTGACGTATCGCACCAGGACGGCTGAACCAGGTATTTGTGAAAAGGCGGATTCTGGTTTTTCAGTATTAATGCTGGTAATTCACAAGTTTCGCGTGAACTGACGAGACACAGCAAGGGAATAGGTCAGGAAAGCGAACAGGCCGTCGACGCTGGAGAATTCTGGTCAGAAAGAACAAGAGAGCAATATAAAGGAACGCACAAGCCATCTGAGGACATGGCAGTAACAGCCTAGGACCGTGGGAGTTCGCCAGTGTTCCTCTTCCTCCCGGCGATGCAGTCCTCGTCCCGCCTTGTCCTTCGTCCCGTCCTCCAGGCCCGCCGTCGCTGCCTCGCCACCGCCACCGCCGGCCATGCCCACGCCGCCCACGCCCCAGCGGCAGAGCAAAAACGAACCGTCGCCGCCATCCCGCTGTCCAACATAGAGGCCCAGTGGGCTCTGCTCTCGCCAGACGAGAAGACCTCCGTCGCGGACCAGCTGGAAGAGCTCCAGAAGCGCGACTGGAAGCTTTTGAGCAGCGACGAGAAGAAGGCCGGTGAGCGCGTCGTTTCTAGCGACTTGGGCATCCCACTCACCCTGGGCAGCTTACTACGTCGCCTTTGGGCCCCATGGGCGGCGCACGCCGATTCATGCAAAAGGCGATGGTTTCAGAATCATTCTCGGCACGGGTGCTTGTGTCGCTGCTGCGGGCGTGCTGTTCTTCGCTATCCGACACCGCTGTGAGTTCTCGCGCGACCACCACTCCAAGCGTCCTCTGACACCACCCAGCACCGGCCCCGCCCAAGTCCATGTCTCCGGAATGGCAGGAGGCTATGAACGAGCGTGCTATCGAACAAAAAATGAATCCCATCACTGGTCAGTCGTTCGACTTCTCTATGTTGGTCGTGTCTGACTGCCCATCCTCTCCAGGTATTTCTTCCGAAGGGTACAAGGGAACGGGCTTCGTCCGCAAATAGATTACCACCTAATGCATGCAACCCGCCGTTGGAAGACAAAACATCAATTTATTACTTTTTGTCAAGTGGGCTGGCCCTCGATCGCGACGTTCTTTGCATAATGTTCTGAGTTTTGAGTACACCCCTTATCTCAGCTTCTCTGGGTCTAACTGCGCGGAATGTGGCCTATTGTGCGCTTGTCATCCCGCTTTCGCGTTTCTGTTTTTGCCATTGGCCATGAACAGATTCAAGTCGAGACTTTCCTCGGCCCTCCGCGCCCGCAATTTGATGCTCGAGCGGCACAGTTTCAGCAGATGTTACAACGTGGAGTATGGTTGTCTGGGCGGGGCTAGAGTCTAGAATCTCGGTGAGTGATTGATGTATACCTTATCTCGATTTTCGATGTTGCAATGAATTTGCTCAGTGGTCCACTGCGTGTGCTAAAGGCCAAAATGCTCCCCACAAATGCAAGTGGAAATGCGGTTGAATTCGTCGAACTTGAAACCGGTCGAAGTCGGCTCGACAACACCCGAAGATGATACCATCATCCGTACTTGTTGAGACCTTCCACCCAGCTCGATACATTGTCCCATGACGATAATGTACGGGCATTATGCTTACCTTGTTCATCCAATCTCCAAGCAGTCGGTAGTCGCAGTGAGTAATATACAACGATCCTTTCAAAACTTGTTTCGACTTGGCCGTTTATGAGTTACTTTTGAAGTAGCTTCGAAATGTGTCGACTGTGGTGCTGTATGGCTATGCCAGCTCCCATAGACTTCACCGTCACTTTGACCCCTCCAACCGCCATTTTTCTATATGGACAGGCATTTACTTTCATGTCTATCATCTATTTGGGTCTTGGTGGGTGAAAGACCAAAGCTTGATCTTGGGATCGCATTCTAAGTCCTTTGGTACGTTGGCATGCTCCTACCTGAAGCATCCACAATTGAGGTGCAAATCGAGATCGGCCATCAGCCCATCGCGATTCTCCTCTTGGGCTTCTTACGACATGTCGCGCCAGAAAAAAAAATTGAGTGCGATACAAGTACAGGGGGGCTAGATAAATAGACCATTGATAAACACAACGTCTCCCGCAGTAAGAGATCCATGTAGATAACGTAAGATACAATCTAGAGTAGGTAGTAAATTCAGTAGCAACACAACAGCAACAACGGACAAGAAGGAAGCAGCAGCAGCAGCAAGGTATTAGGATCAACAGCAAACCAGCAACAAAAGATACGTGGTTATCACGACGTCGCCGCGCCCCGCCGCGAGGGCGTCATCCTGCTCCGGTCGTGCGCCGCCGTCGTGTCATGCGTTTTGGCGGCGGCTCGGCCGCGGTGGTCGGCGTGTCGCCGGGCCCAGCTTTGCGTTTGAGTGGTGCGCTCGGCATGGCTGGCGTGTTATTAGTCGTGCTTGTCCCCGGCGTCGATGCAGACGCGACGGAGCCCTTTGTCGGGATCGTCTTATGCTGCTTCTGCGGCGAGTTATGCGCCGACGGCGAGGCGTTTTGGGGGGAACTCATGGATGACGAGGGCTGTGCGGACGTGGCGGGGTTGGTCACGGATGGCGGCGCGCTAGAATATAGGGTGTTGCCCTGCGCGGAGGATGGTATACTCGAGCTACCACCGGCGAAGAAAGTGTTCGTGCCGAAACCGTTCATCATGCTCAGCTGTGGCTGATCCTCTCGAATTTTGTCAGCCAAAGATTTCAGTGCGTCTGGGAGGAATGTTAACACGAAGTCATGAAGGTAAAAAGTAAGCACTGACCAATGGGCCCAACGTCCTGATCCTTCGCGAACGATATCAGTTCAGCCATCTGCCCCACACTCTCCGCCAACTTGGAACGCCACAAGAATTAGCGTTTGCGCGCATCAAATAATATGATGTACTGACCTCAAGACACCGCATGGTAGCCTGCGGTATGCCAAATGCATTGACAGGCTCCCCGGGTATGGACCCATTCTCAATGATCTGCCTCGGCTCCTCCCACTTCTTGTCCTCATCCGCGCCCGCCCCGCTCGCGCTCCCAGTCCCATTCGCCGGCGGCGCGGCCTCCTCCGTCCTCCGCGAACCCGATATCGCCTCGAGCGAAATATACTTGTCGTGCGAGTGCGCGTCAAACTCAAAGTCGTCAAACTTGAGCACGTACGGCGGCGAACCGCCGTTCGTGGGGACGGACTGCGGCGGGGTCGCGCAGATGATGAGGTGCGCGGTCAAGGGCCCGCGCAACGTGACGATGTGCCCGTTGCTGTACCGGCACGTCCAGATCGCGGACACGCACTCGACGATCGCGTGCCCCGGCTGGAAGAGCCGCTCCCGCGCGCCGTCGAGCGTCAGCGACATGGATTTCACGCCCGATTGCGTAGTCACGAGAAAGAAGCGCGGTAGGATAGGAACACCGATTTCTGACACGCTAGGTTAAACTTTCTCTTCTTCAAGAAGGATGCAGCCAGACGCACCGAATGGCTTTGCCTCGTTTTTCAAGCTATCTCTCCATAGTGTGAGCTTCATGATCGCTTTGGGCGTGAAATACTCTCGTATGAGGTTTTCCCAGTACGAGAGATGCAGTTTTTGGCCCTAAAACGAAAGGCGCACGTCAGCAGATTAAAAGCTACACAGTAGATGCGACAGTTACCTGCACCGTAGGCGTATCAGAGCCTAGCAGCCCACTGAACTGCATCACGCGCATGAGCCCCTGTCCGAATCCAATCGAATACATCTGCGCGCTTGCGGCTGGGTGCCGTGGGATCGAGTTTGCCAAAATCGCGTTCGCGTCGGGCGGAGAGGCGGACGCGGACATGAGCGTACCGTCGGAGCTCGACGGGGCGGGTGGGGCTTGGGTTGGGGGAGGTGGTCGTGGTGCGATGGGCTGCTGATGCGACGAGGAGCCGGAGCTTTGGGGGCGCATATTCTGGTTCGGGGGCTGCTGCTGCGGTGGCTGTTGCTGCGGAGGTAAACGCCCGGTGGGAAGAAGGCCGGGGTTGTTGGGGAGTCCGGGCTGCTGGGAGGGTCGTGGCGTATGCGAGAGCCCGGCACTGGAGAGAGGGCGACCGGGTGGTTGTTGCGGCTGCGGCTGTGATTGCGGTCGTGGGGGGTGCGAGTTCATGGGATCGGAATGGTGCGGGGAATGATGTTGGGAGGGTTGTTGCGGCGGCGAGTGCTGCTGCATCATGGGGTGTTGGTTGTTGGAAGGGGGTCGTTGTGGCGCCATGGGGAAGCCATAACCGTTCTCAGCGGCGGCACCCCCGCCATGCTGTTGCATGGACAGCTGTTGAGCCGGCGTTGGCGGAAACGGGCCTGGACGGCCTGGTGCGCCTGGAGGAAAAGAGTCGGACATACCGAGCGGGGGCGTAGAAGAGGTACCAAAGCCGAACTGTTGTCCGTTACCCATGCGTGGAGGGTACTGGTTTTGTTGAAAGTTTATGAACATCTCATCTGTCATATGTGCACGATTCAGAGGGGGCTGAGAGGGACCAGGTCCGGACGGTATGTTCATTACGGGGGTACGCGCACGAGGTGAGGAGGATTGAGGAGGCGGGACGATCGGGTTTTGAAAGTGTTGTCCTGGCATGCCGCCAGGGTGGGGAGGTTGGTTGAGCGAAGGCGGCTGCGACAGACTGTTCATGAGCTGGCCAGCAGAGCCTGTGCGGACGACGGCTGAGCTTTGGGGGTTTCCCGGTTGGCCGCGGGCGTTCATCATGGCCGCCATTTCCATGCGCTGGCGCTCCTGCTGTGCATGCACCTGCATCTGCTGCTGTCGTAGGAGCTGCTGCTGCTGTTGCTGCATCATCGCCTGGCCATTGAGACCCGCGAGAGCAGGATTAAGCCCGGGGTTGGATGGTACGCGGCGGACCATCCCGCCCGGCCCTCCTGGCATCATGTTTGGCGGAAAACCCATGCTGCCGTGCATCTGGGGATTGTGGCCGAGCCCGCCCATGGGCATGCCGCCGGGGATGCCTCCTGGCGCCATCGGCCTGCCTCGCATAGCCATTCGGGGCATCATATGGTTGTGTCCCGGGGGAAAGCGCATGTCTGGGCCGCCCTGAAGCATGCCCATGGGCGGATTTTGGCCTGCTGGGTTTGCAGCGAGACCCATATGGTGCTGGGGACCAGGAGACTGCTGCATGAAGGCGGGGTTGCTGAGGCCGATCATGGAGGGGGGCTGGGGCTGGCGAAGCATAGGGTTCATGAATGGGTCGAGGTCCGAATCGGGGGCCTCTGTGTGCAGGTACGAGCCAGACGCTGACATGCAAGAATCGATGTCCGACAACAGCAAGCCAGAAACCCAGTAGACAGCCTAGAGACAGCCTAGAGAACGTCCTAGAGCGTCCAAGAGAGCACACAGCAGGACACCAGGCGCAGGCAGCGTCCAATCTCCAATGTCCTTGCGTCCAGTGCAGCGTGCGGCGCTAATGGGACACCCAACTCGCTCGCCACGTGCCGTCCAATCTCAGACTCTACCACGATGGTCAGAAAACTAAAGTACCACGAGCAAAAGCTCCTCAAGAAGGTCGACTTTCTCAATGTATCCGTCGTATTGCCCCTCTGTTTCTCCATCGTTTCACACCGCCTTTGCAGTGGAAACAAGATGCCAATCTCCGTGAAATAAAAGTTATGCGCCGCTATCACATCCAGGACCGCGAAGATTATCACAAGTCAGCTACTCACGGTATCTGTCCATCGCATCCAGTGTTGATTTCGTAGATACAATAAACTCTGCGGTTCCCTCCGCTCCTTTGCGCACCGCGTCTCGTTGCTGCCTGCACAGGATCCCGTTCGCGCGCGCATGGAGGGCCAGCTGCTGTCCAAGCTATACGACATGGGGGTCCTCAACACCTCTGCAAAACTCAGCGATGTCGAAAACAAGCTCACCGTCGCTGCTTTCTGTCGGCGGCGTCTTGCCGTCTTTATGTGCATGTCAAAAATGTCAGAAACCGTCAGCGCAGTAAGTTGAAATTATTCGTTGCTTGGAGACGTTAAATGCTTGTGCAGGCCGTTAAATTCATCGAACAAGGGCACGTCCGCGTCGGGCCCGACACCATCACAGACCCCGCGTATCTTGTAACGAGGTCCGTACCTTTGTCTCAAGCCTGTTTTTCTCTCTCAACTATTGTTCAGACACATGGAAGACTTTGTCACCTGGGTCGATACGTCCAAACTTAAGCGGACAATCATGAAATACAACGATGAGGTGCGTTTCCTTTTTCCTCGACGCGCCAAAGGCTGATTTTGTTCCGCAGCTCGACGACTTTGACCTGCTATAGCTGCCCGCTGTACCACTATAGGGATTAGATAATTCCGTCTCTCGTGCGCGCCGTACTTCAACAACCGTGTTTGTTGCCGAAAAGTAACTTAGCAATATTATTAATTCTGGGAACTGACGACTTTACGAACACTGCTGTTATTCCTACCGACCAGGCTCGCTGCTATCTACTCTGGCTGAATGCTATTGTCGCCAATCTTTCGGGACATTGTGAGCTCCACCTCGTCTCGTTCTCAGATTGAGTATTCGTTGTTGCAGAGCCCAAACCTCGTTCTGATTGCAAGCGAGCTACCTATTCTTGGGCTGACTTCGCTTCGCTTCCAACCACGTTCATTTCCGGTGTCTGGAACCAGGCAGACTCTCCGTATGCAGTTAACGTGCGTCGCGCCTTTTGAAGACCTACAAGTGTTTGGATATGTTCTACTTAGCAATTTTCACGTGCATACTCATTCGCTTGCCCGTCGGCCCCTATTGAATACTAGGCTATTGTTCAGCTTGACGACGGCTTTCGCGTACATATGTTCGGATGCACAGGTTGCAAAAAGACTTTTGAGGACCTCTTGATTCTTCCTACAAAAAGGATGCAAGCAAAAATGGCACCTACGAGTAAATGTGCTGCTGTCTATCCAATTTGCAGAATATTCAAGGCAGAATTGAAGTAAATCGATTTCTGCTCGTTGGTCCTCGCTCCAAATATTGAGAAACGCGATGACCAGTTTGGAAAGGCCAACGAGGAGCTTTCTCCTCCATGAATTTTGTATCCTGCTCCCTTGGATTGGATAGTAGATATTCTTTGTGTACAGTAGCCAGACTTCCATATGGAGATTTCCTCTCCTCAAGTTGTACCACGACCCTAATTTTCTTGTTTTATTTTCCTCCACGCCGAATAGACTCCACGGCGGTTGTATACCCTCCCCACCATGGCCGATGCAGGCGACGGGAACATCAAGGTCGTGGTCCGATGCAGACCCCTCAATTCCAGAGGTCCGTGTCGCGCGATGTACCTACTCTGGAGTTGTAATTCTCAATTTCTATGCCTCTACTCAGAACTAGCCCGCGGGGCGAAGCCCCTCATCCGCATGGAGGGAAACTCGACGTTCATCGACCCGCCCGAGAGCGGCTCCGCACAGGACTCGAAGCGCGCGACGGAACGCAAGACCATCGCGTTCAGCTTCGACAAGAGCTACTGGTCCGCTGGGCCGCGCGACGAGCCAGGGTACTGTTCGCAGGAGACCCTCTACAGCGATGTCGGCAAGGAGCTCCTCGACCATAGCTTCAATGGCTTCAATGCGTGCATCTTCGCTTGTGAGTGGATCCATCCCTATTCATGGTCCGCCGAGTGTTGACTGGGCCTAGATGGACAGACTGGTGCGCGTATCTCGCTGGGTTGACTTCAGGGTGCGTGCTGACAAGGCGCTGAAGGATCCGGCAAGTCGTACAGGTGCGTAGAATGTTCGTTGTCGGCGGGTGGCATTGCGCTAATTATTCCGTCGTGTGCAGTATGATGGGCTGTGAGTAGCCGCGATTTCTAATAGCTTCGCTCGCATTTGACCCGTCATAGACGGCCCCGACAAGGGCATTATTCCGCTCACATGCTCCGAGCTCTTTGTGCGCGTCGAGAACAAGAAAGCCGCGGACTCGAATCTCAATTTTACCGTCGAGGTGTCGTACATCGAGGTGCGCATCATCCATGCAAAAGATACAGCTCAAAGCTTACGGCTCGCAGATTTACAACGAGAAGGTGCGAGACTTGCTGAACCCCAAGAACACCGGCAACCTCCGCGTGCGCGAGCACCCAAGTCTCGGGCCGTACGTCGAGGATCTTTCCAAGCTCGTCGTAGGCAGCTACGACGAGATGATGACGCTGATGGACGAGGGGAACAAGGCCCGCACGGTCGCCGCGACGAACATGAACGAGACCTCGTCCCGCTCACACGCCGTGTTCACTCTCCTCCTGACCATGAAGCGCCACGATCCCGACTCCAACATGGACACCGAGAAGGTGTCGCGCATCAGGTGCTTCGAGCCGCTGTTGTCGAAATAAATTTATCTGACCCATGCGTAGTCTGGTCGATCTCGCAGGGTCCGAGCGTGCCAACTCGACCGGCGCGACGGGCCAGCGGCTGAAAGAAGGCGCGAACATCAACAAGTCCCTCACAACGCTCGGAAAGGTCATTTCGGCGCTCGCGGTGGCCAGTCAGGTCGACACCAAGAAGGGGAAGAAGGGCAAGGGCGACGAGTTTGTGCCATACCGTGATTCGGTCTTGACCTGGCTGCTGAAGGACAGTCTGGGTGGTAACTCCAAGACTGCCATGATCGCCGCCATTGCGCCCGCCGACTACGAGGAGACACTCAGTACGCTGCGGTACGCTGATCAAGCAAAGAAGATCAAGAACAAGGCGGTGGTTAACGAGGATCCTAACGCGAAGCTTGTGCGCGAGCTCAAAGAGGAGCTCGAGATGCTCAGAGGTGCGCGCCGTCGGCTTGCTACTGAGGCTGATCATAGGTGCTAATCGGCGACTGCAGCTCGTGTGTCTGGGTCCAGCGAGGATGTGTTCGATCCCAAGGTGCCCCCCGAGAAGCAAAAGGTTACGTACCAGACGCGCGACGGGAAGATCAAGACCGTCACAAAGGCGGAGCTGCAGGAGCAGATGGAGTCCAGCGAGAAGCTCATGCAGAGTCTGAACGAGACGTGGGAGGAGAAGATGCAGCGGACGCAGGAAGTGCAAAAGGAACGGGAAAAGGCGCTCGAGGAGCTCGGGATCACCGTGGAGAAGAATCTTGTCGGTGTGCACACGCCGAAGCGGGTGAGTGCTGTTGCCTGTTGTGTGATGCGATCCTGGGATTGACGCGGGGTCCCGCCCGACGATTAGATGCCGCACTTGGTCAATCTGGTGCGTCGCAATTTCATGAGTTAGATTCTGACCTCGAAACGCTGATCGTGTTCATTAGAATGAAGGTTCGCGATTTGCCCCGTCTCTTCTGCTTCGCCTGAAGACCAATCTCATTTCTTCACAGATCCTTTAATGAGCGAATGCTTAATTTACCAGATCAAGCCAGGCAAGACAATGGTATGTCTTTGACTTCAGTCCGCGTGACCGTTTTGCAATCCGAGATTCACAAGTTAATTTTCCTTTTACGCAGGTCGGCCGGCTGGATAGCGAGAAGCCGGCCGCGATACGGCTCAGTGGTGATAACATCCTGGAAGAGCATTGCTACTTCGAGAACAACGACGGCAAGGTTGTAATTCACTGCATGCCTGACAGTGTCACGGTACGTCATGTCCCTCGTGCGGCACTCTAAAAAGGTTTTAAACTCATGGAAATTCGCAAAGTTCTTGAACGGCAAACAAATTGCGACCGGCCAGGTACGGACGCATGTGTGGCACCCTTCTTTCCTCCTCTAATAAGCTTGCTGCTTCGTTTGATAGCCTTACAAACTACGGTCCGGCTTTCGTATTATTCTTGGTATGTCTTCCTTGCCTACAGGGTTTATTTACGTGTTACTCACGTTTGGCTCGACTCTTTCTCTCAGGGGACAACCATGTCTTCCGGTTCAACGACCCCGAAGCGGTGCGGAAGCAGCGGGATCGCGCGACGCTCAAGTCGAATCTGCACCTTAGCGTCACGGCCGCAGACCTCGATGGAGGCGAGGGCTCGCCAGGGACGCGACCGGACTCTCCCACGTCTTCTGCTGACGCCGCAGACGTTGACTGGACGTTTGCGAAGCGGGAGGCCGCGTTTGTGCATCTAGGCTTGGATCCGACGCTGGACAACCTGCCGGACGACGATCTCAACAAGCTGTATGAGAAGATCACCAAGGTGAAGACCATGCGCGACCACAACATGAAGCCGCCGCGACCGGAGAGCAGCATGAGCATGACTCTGAGCCAGACCGACGAGATCTGGAGCGAGGCGGGGCGTCCGGTACCGAGCGATGCGACGGATGACACCAGTCTCGATGTGGGAAGCCCTGAGCTCGATGGGCCGCTCGTCAACGTACAAACCCAGCTAGAGAACCGGTTACAAGCAATCACGGAGTCGTCCACCGAGGCTGAAGATCTCAAGGTCGAGAAGGACCATATGGAGCACCAGCTGAGGCTGGTGAAGACGCAGATGAGGCGCCTCATCGAAGCGAGAGCGCGCGGAGAGACGGACGCGGGGACCGTGGAGTTTGAGCCAGTCATTTATAGCGCGAAGCAGCTCAGATTAATTCGGAAGGTGTTGGATAGATGGAGGGCGCATAGAGCCTTTTCCATGGCAGAGGTGGTCCTGTCGAACGCTGTCATGGTGAAGGAGGCCAATATTATCAGGTTCGTCTTCTTCTCCCTTTGCGTTTGGAACGGAGCATTAACGCCCAGTTGACAGCAAGGAACTTGGAAAGGATGTTTCTTATAATTTCACTATCTCGGCTGGAGGCTCCCTCGCGGCGCCTGTGTCTGCTGTTGACACCATCGCGGGATTAGACGAGTTCGGTGACGTCGCGGATCCGGTGCTCGCGTCTTCGACACAACCATCCGTGGCCGTAAAGGTTCTCGACAAGCGGCATAACGCCATCTATACTTGGTCTTTGGACCGCATGCAGCAGCAGCTCGGCCGCATGCGGAATCTGACGACTTACATTGACCGACCTTCTTATACCCAGCATTTCTCCTCTGACGAACCATTTTACGACACCACGCCATCAGAATATTCCTTCGTTGGCAACGCCTTAATCTCCCTTGCTCCTCTTTCTCGACAGCTCTCTTCCACTTCCACTGTGCCTATATTCTGCCGTTACACTGCAGAAGCAATCGGCTCATGTCGCGTTGACATAAAAATCGTCAACGTTCAGCTATCGTCGAAGCACGCGAACGGTTCGTTGGCTTCGACGCGAGCGTCTTCGCCCAGTCCAGGCACTGTACCCCCTGGTGCGAAGATCGGATTCTATCTGACCGTGGATTCGGTGAAAGGCCTATCGTCCCATGACTTTTCTGCAGTGCATCTGCAGGTTCGGTTATCCTCCTTCGTTGGCCCGTTGGCGTCCGAGGAGGTGTTTTCCTGTCCCGCGTTGGACCTGGATGTCTCGACCCTCTCCGAACTTCGATTCCGTCGTATTTTCTCCGTTGTGGCGACGACGAAGGTGTTAGCACATTTGAAGGAAGGGTATGCACCCATAGAGGTCTTCGCGACTGTCCGTCCGATGTATTTGGAGCGGCTTGAACGTTGGGACGAGATGCGCGAACAAAAGCTCCGGCCTCCGCCAACTCGGTCTTCTCCGGTAGTGGAGACCGCTCCTGTGACCCTACCGCCCATGCGCCGTTCTGAGACGGACTTTGTGGTAACACAGACGCATGACGTGGTTGCCTGGCTTCAAATGTGCGAGCTCGGACCAGATGGGCAATATGCCCCTGTGCCAGTGTTGTCGCAGGGCAATTTAGATCCCGGATGTTTCTCCTTGCACCAGGGTCTTCAACGACGCATCAATCTTACGCTGTCCTCCAACTCGGGGCAGCAGCTACCATGGATCGAGTTCACGAAAATACGGATAGGAAACGTCCGGTTACTCGATAATAATGGTCGCATCCACGACTCCACCTCCAAAGCCATGGTGACACTTCCTTTGATGAAGGACCAAATTTCAGAGTTCAAACCAGATGGCACGGGTCAGCTAGCAGCAGAAGCGCTCTGGGACACCAGTATTCATGATTCGCTATTGCTCAACAGAGTGACCACCGCGAGTCAGCGGGTTATCTTACAACTCAATTGGGCTGTCGCAGTTGACACCTGCGCCGATCCGGTGCAGTTCAATATGGATGTTGGTATCACAATCCAGACGCGAGACGCGCGGCCGCCTTCTAGACTGATGGCGTTCCTTGGCCAGACGAAGATCCTAACGAAGTCGAGTTCCCTTTTCCAAGTGAGATTGTCGCCGCCTCTGACGCGCTCGCCGCGGGATCTTTGGAGGCTTGATACATCGGAGAAATACGTGCGGGGCGAAGAGGCTTTGGGGACGTGGAAGCCTCGCGGACTCTCGGTCGTCCAGGATTACGAGCGGCTGGTATCGACCGAAAGGCGGGCGGCAGACGTCCAGGCCATTCGTGTACTGTTGACAACGACTCCGTCGCGTCCAATTAATACCGAGACACTTGCCTGGAAGGCGGAAGGATTGCTCAAAAAGTCGGTGGAACTCTGGCAAAAACAGTTTGGGCATCGGGGAGAGGTTAGTCGCATGCACTCTCACTTCCTCCCACCCCACTGAATTGAAATTGTATGTATAGATAATCCTGAGTCAAGACCCAATTGACTCCGACGAATCCAAACCCTCAAAGAACAAAGGAGGGATCATAGTTGACGAGGGTTTAAAGTTGATCTCTGAAACTAAATTAATTCCTCGAAGGTACGTTTCTCTCATGCTTTTTGCGGTGAGAATAGCGATGACACTATCTTTGCCTCTTCTTCGGCAGTGATGCCAATGGATCCACGAAGAAAGGTCATCTGATGGTCCTCACTGATGCGAGCCAGAACATATGGGAAAAGCGGTGGTTTGTATTGAAGAGGTGAGAGTCTTGGTTTGGATTTATCTCTTGCGCACTCATGACGTGTACCCAAGACCATACCTTTACATCTACTCACACTCCAATGAGCTGGAAGAAGTTGGCGTCGTCAGCCTTGAGGGTGTTAACGTGGAAAGTGACCCGCACAAGGAGATGCTTCTTGGAGTGAGTTTTTCCGCTCGAAATGGTCGCCAATACCCGTTCGTTTTTGACCTCCGAACAGAAACCTTTTTCGTTTACCCTATTCACGTCATCAAACTCGCATGCATTGGCGGCTCCAAATCTCAAGGAACTCCAATCATGGTCGACGAAACTAGATCCTACACGACTACCGTCATGATTTCCCGTCATTGCAACAGTACACTGTCACGATATATCCTAACTGCCCATAATGCTTTCGTACGTCGGCCCACCTTCGTTTATAGTCTAGAATGCTATCGACCTATGTATTCCACATCTCCGTCACACTCCTTGAGTTATTATCAATATTATATATCACTTAGCCGCATTGCAGCCTTGAGAGCCCACCCCATTTACTAACTGCACGGACTAGTGGAAATGTCTCTCTTCCACTTCACAGCGTTACCTCTCGATTTGGGTCTCGAAGTAGCGCCACTACTAGACACAGGGGTGGGGTGGCGGGTTCGAAAAGGCGAATTACATACAATAGCGGACGATTTGCCGCAGTGTACGAGTTGCCGCAGCGGAGACGGCAACCTACCTGCAGGCACAATTAATTAAAGGTGGGGGATCTTGATCTTCTTGGGGTATTGGCGGGACCGCAGTTATTTCACTGCCACCCAAGGACCCGGCTGCTAACCCTCAAGCCGTATGCTAGGTGATGTTGTGAAGAAATGCCTAAACCAGAAATTTTTGCAACTGCCCTTAGAAGAAGTTCTTTGGTCCACGAGTTGGTGAAAGGACGACCCATCAAAGTTGTGTCGGTCAAAGCGAGTTTTATTGAGATCCAATTGAACGATGTGGCGTCGTTAATTTCGGGAACTACAGAGGTCACCGGCGCTAGTCCTGATAAGCAGAAAAAGATACCTAATGGAGTATGCATTGATGTCGGTTAATAGGCGAAAAGACAGACAACAAAAGAATACCAGGGAGCGCTTGTGGCGTTTGGTTTCCTAATAACAGATAACGTCTATATAAGATCAGCTTCTAGGGACATAACCAGTGCATGTGAATAATCCCAGAATTTATAGCGGTAAGTTCAAAGAGCCCCAACGTTTGAGACGACTCTCTTCAAACTATGAGCTGCAAGGATCCCATGTAACTTGCAGTTAGATGCCAAACGTTGCCCCCACGAATCAGCCACACAATTTTGCGTCGAAGAACTTCTCAGAAGTTTAAGCCAAAAAGCTTGAAATGTTGTCGTGAGAGCAGTACAGAAACTGATGTTCTCCACGTTCTCTCCAATCAAGCCAGAAATACAATCAAAAATCGTCGTGAAATTTCATACAGTTAGTCTACTAGTAACAATTCTAAACATTTATGCCGATATCCAGAGGTCAAGCGAGGAATAAGGATAACACTACATAGATAATTCTCAGCCCCTCAAAGCAAAGAAACACGTCCGAGAATCAATCACATCGACTGGGCGTGTCATTCTGCAGGCACAGGTCAGGTCAGGATCGGCTTGCATATAGCCGAAGAAATACTGACTTGGCGTATAAATGTGAGCATATGGCACGTTATGTACCCCTGTGCGAACCCAGCGCCGGCGTATGCAAAGAGGTATTGCCATTTGCGCTTGAACGCATCGTAGTCGGCCCGGTCCCGAAGCCCGGGGTAATCTTGGGACACGAGCTCCTGCGTTATATTCGCTTCGAGACGGCGGCCCCATTCGCGTAATGTTCGGGGATAGTCTGGATTTATTGTTAGACGGGATGACAGGGATGTAAAAAGAAAAGCCGGCTTACGAGCTGCGTGATTCTCGACGCCCTCGAGCGTAAACCGTCCCTGCGCCCCGACGTGGGCTGCGGTGATTAGTGCGGTTGCACTAGGGAGGCAAGAATTTGGCCACATATAACGACGCATGAAATCTTCGGCTCTAGGTTCTAGAATGAACACAAGTCCCAAGGTCAAGGGGGAAAAGGGACTGACTGGTATCCCGAATACCGGGATTCAGGGAAAGTAGATGCGCTGATGACAATGGTTGCTTCTGACGACTTGAGAGCAAAGTCGACAAGCTTGAAATAGAGGTTGTAGTATTTGGCGCCGACATGCTAAAAGGGTTCAGTCAGATCTGCGTTCCAAAACAAGAAAGAGACAAACCTCGAGCATCTCGATGCTAACAAAGGCATCGAAGGCCTTTTCGAATTCGGCGGGGATTTCCCGATAGTCAAGCAAATGGACGCGGATCATATGTTCGAGGCCTGCCTCCCTGATCCGTTCCTCCGCCAGCTTTTTTTGCTCAACGGACAACGTTAGCGTGTCGACTTCGCAGCCAAAAGAACGGGCAGCCTAAACATTGGATCCTGATGAGCTTCTTCTGTGGGTGCGAGTGTATGGCACAAAAATACAGACCTCGATGGCAAGACCGCCCCACCCGCTGCCGAATTCGAGGATCCGGTGGCCAGGCTTCACACGCGCCTTGCGTAGAACGTGGTAGATTTTCCGGCGCTGTGCGGCCTCCAAGTCACCGGGAAAGGGTCCGGATACAAGATCGCCACGGACCCCACCTTCGGCTTCATCCCAGAGGGCGCAGGAATACATCATTTCTTTGCTCAGGAACGCCTAGGCACATCTGATTAGATAGACACCGATGAGAAAGAGAGGAAATACACGCCTTGAATAATTCGTTGGACTGGTCATAGCTGGCGATGACGTTGAGGCGTGCTTGGGAGCGGGTCTGGCCGAGGAAGCTGTTGTACAGGCTGGACATTGTTGACGAGATCTTGGCAACGGTGGAGGAAAGAGTGGCTTCCATGCCAGACTGGTTCTCAAGCCACAGCTGCAATACAAAGTCGATGTCATTAATTTAAATGATGCTGGAGCAAAGTTTGGAGAAAGCTTACCTTCATGGCGCCCTTGAGATCTGACACCTCAACATCCCCAATCATGTACGCTTCGCTGACTGGATTAATGTTAGCTGCTTGAAGTTGAGCATGAAAGAGAATCTCACATCCAAGATCACCGGATCTGCATGAGAAGAGTAAGAACGACAAAAGGTAAATCTCGGAGAACTCCGCGTACAGCATGAGACGAAGCCAAAAATTTTCATTGACAACCTTTAGCTGGACGTCGTTGCATCCTTTTTGGTAGTGGCCATAATAATGCGAGCCTTCGGCGTCGGTGATAGTTAGATGGCCGACAGAAATTGCGTCCTCGAGAACAGTGAGGATCGACGATCGTGCTACGCGCCATGCCATAAGTACGACGAAAGCAACGGTGGACGAGGCGCACCAAAGCTGCAGAGCCAAGAGTGGGGGCGGAACGAGAGGGAGAGCAGGGAGGTAGAGGTCGCCTGGAGGACCTTGGTGCTGGGTGCAAACTGAGGAGGAACGCAGGAAGAAGGGGCGACGGCGGCAGGCATTGTGGGGGATGAGGCAGAACAGCAAGAAGACGGCGGCTTTTATGTCGACGATTTCTGTGCACTGAGGCTTGTCGCATCGAGATCGGCATCGGTTGGAAGTCACCAGGAAAATTCTCATAGATCCCCCTCCTTAGCGAACCCCCGTAGTCATTCCCAAATCAGGGCCTTCGCCTGGCTTCATTTCGAAAAGGTAAATGAATCCCCACTTATTCAATCGCTGGTCGCGCGCCTCAAGGCAGGAAGTTGGTTCCATCTTTCCACGTGCGATTGCCTTTCCCCACACAGATCTGAATCCCAGGATTGCCAGGATTTCTCCACCGCACAATCCATGGAAAACCACACTGTGAGACCCGCGCGCGCCTGGCCACGAGACGCTCGACGCCCTTCTGTTCGGGCCAGTTCCGGAGCCCCGAATTTCACCGCTCGTCGGTTGGCCCTGGATCGTCAAGAGTGTGTTTGAGAGCGAACTCTGCGACGCGGCTGACATCCTTTTTCCTACGCCACCACACCGATGCTCCCCGTGCAAAACTCAAGCAGACACCGTCACTTGCATTCGTGATAAGCCATGCGACTGTTCTCAGGATTCTGTCGCCCAATTGTTGCGACCTGTCGTCTGCTGATGCCGCCGTCTTCTTTCTGAACTTCTTCTGTCTTCCTGCACTCCAGTTTGAACTCGCTACGGTGAATGTCTGTCTACGTTGACCAGACAGTTTTTCCGCAACAGCCTCCGCTTGCCCCATTATTTACCATCATGTCTTTTCCATGTGCCTACGATTATTTTGGTTTGCCCGCCTCTGCAGTCTGGAGGCGCGTCGTAATGTTTCCCGAACCGCCGATTACTTCCATGTGCAAATACTTCCGTGGATCAAAAAAGATTGTCGAAAACTCGCTCCCGCCGGCTGCCAGTTGTGGGCGTCGTCGTCATTCCTTTCCACCACGTCTGGAATAACTCTGGACCCATTCTCACACCGTAGCCTGTTTCGCAAACCCCGCCGCTGCCCGGCAACGAGCTCCTTGACGGAACCCAGGTGGCCCGCTCGCGTATCATCGGGCCTTCGCTGTTCAAGACATTACTCAACGCGTGTTAACGTCGCGACCAGGTCTGTAAACTGTCTCAACCCACTCCGAGTTATTCCGAGAGGGAATTTTGCAAAAACGAGATTGGACTATCTCAGATGGCGCGCCAGCAAACTCAAGAAGACTCGCCGTCGCTCGTTTCCAGTCTTTGCGAAACACTTATGGCATCGTTTCGCTAGCTTTTATCGATTTCGTTTCGGCGCGCTCGGAGTCCAGAATCGAATAGTGGCACAAAAGGCTCGTCGATCTAAACTACAAGAAACAATTCAAACTTTATTGCGCAGAATGCGTCAGCCTACGCGAATCCGAAGGGCTCGTCCCCTGGGTTCGAATATTCGCTGGAAGGGATCCGAAGATGTCCAAATGTATTGAATCTGCGGCGCGAGCCTGTCCGACTCCTTCGTCGATCTGCACCCACAAAACTCGGGGTGCAACTCATCAGGCGTAAAATTGAGTGCCTCCCGAATCTCGCGCTTCCTGGATGGCTTAATCTACCCTAGGTACAGTTCATCGTGCAAGATTTGATACTCGTCTATAACTATTTGGTCTGTCGCCACGCAGCTGTTCCGTCACATTGACATCGCACGCACGCTACCAAGTCAGTTCTCAGAATTCATGGTGCTCACGTACGATTCTGTCGAGCGGCGGTAAAAACTTTTAGAATTTTTGGAGTGAAAGCAAAACGGAACAGGTACGTAACGCGGGATTTTCGAAGGGAATTTACAGTATACAAGGAGCATTTCTATATTGTCTCCATTAAAAGACATCAAGAATTGTTCAAGAATATGTGCGACCATATGCTGCGTCATATTATCTGGTCAACTGCGTCCGGATGGCAAGACGAATAATCAGAAATCAATACATGGTCTGGTCAACGTCTTCTCAAACAGATCGGGTGACGACGCAAGAAGTGGTCTCCGAAATTGCAAGGCCGGTTAAACAACGTATTAGACCGGTGTAAGAAACTACTGCAGTCAACGAGTTTGTTTTGATGGCTTAGCGTGCCTCGACCGCAATCGCGGCTTTTCATTCATTTTTCATTGACAACAGACTTCAAGGGTCGAGCAAAAAGATCGGCGATAGCGAGGCCTCGGGGAATGCGTTCGTGCCAGGGCGACTTGGGACGCGATTGTCCCAAGATTGTACGGATTTGCGCAACTAAGCGCGCGATTTGATCCTGCTCTTGGCACACTGTGAAAGCTACTAAGGTAGATTAGATCACCACAGGAACAGGAGCTTGTTTCGGTGAAGCCGTAGAATAATACAGCCGTCGTGCGACGTCCGCTACCACCCAGTCCAAACCTTTCGCGTTGAAACGAGCTTGAATTAGAAGATGACGGGAATTAAAAGGAATAAGCCTACCCGTTACAAGATTTTCGCCTGTTACGGCGCTGCAAGACCATATCTTCCAATGATGCGACTTTATGGAACCGAGGTCGAGCGCCTGGAATACTCTGGAATGAACAATATATTGAAACAGGATGAATGAACGAGACTAACATCGCGGATTTCAACATCTGTCATGGAACCCTGGAGATCCTGCTTGTTGGCAAAGACCAGGAGGGACGCGCCTGCCAGCCGCTGTATGTGAATGACGTTAAGACGTCTGTATCGGCGTCAATACTGAGAGCACACTGACATCTTCGAGCAAGAGACTATGAAGTTCCTCCTTGCAGTCTTTCATGCGCATCCTATCTCCTGAATCAACGACCCAAACGAGCGCGTCCGTCTGCTCGAAATAGTTCCGCCAATATGGACGAAGGGTGCGTTGGCCACCTACATCCCCTATCGAATGGTATATCAAAGGGCCATCGCCGAAGATCACAGCGATACGAACATATATTGAGAGTGTAGCTTAAACACAGATTGGAATCGGTCCAGCCGCTACATATCGATAAAAAACAGGCGCACTTGCCGTGTGCAAAGGTCTTGATATTGAATCCCAACGTGGGGCTAACGCTGAGGATGTCCTCGCCGTTGAGCTTCTTAAGAATAGTTGTCTTCCCTGCGTTGTCCAGCCCGCTATTGCGCATTAGAGGTTGTTGGACACGATAGCGCGCTCACAGGAAAAGGATCCGCATTTCCTTTTCTTTCTGTCGATTTTTTCTGATGATTGTCAAGAGGCCCATTGGAGGAACGACGAATAGTCAATGCAGAGTAAGAGCAAGAGTCAACTCGGAACCGGGCCGCGGCTCCGCGATTCCGCGAAGCCAAAGTGATACATACTGCTTCAACTTTCTGATTCTTACTTCCTTGCAAAATGCCGCCGAAAAACAAGGGTAAGAAAGGAAAGAAGGGTCCGGAAGACGACGAATACTGGTTTGTCGCGATCGGCTGTCCTTTTTTCACCGTTTCTCAATCGTGGCAAGGGAGAAAGCTGGCGAAACCGTCGCGCCCAAGTCACCAACCCCAGATGATCCACCACCATCTAAATCCAAAGTATCTTTCTCCGGCTTTGCAGCATTGGATATGGGTGCCGATGACGCTGGTGCCCCACCAGAGGAAGAGGACGAAGACTTCGGTGGGCTTATGGTGCGAATGTCCGTGAAAATCCCGTCGGGATGGATCTGAAGTGGCATTTCTAGTCTGTCATCAAAGCTACGGGCAAGGGTAAGAAGGACAAAAAGAAGGCCAAGAAAGGCGCTGTGAGCGACGAGGTCAATGGAGTCGATGATCCGCTCGCAGCCGAAGCCGATGCGGAGGCGGTAGCGACTTCAAAAAAACCAGTCGAGGTCACCGCTGAAGATCTCGCGGACGAAGAGTGGGGCCCCGTTAAAGAAAAGGTAAAGAAAGGCAAGAAAGCGAAGGGGAAGAAGGGGAAAGCCCAAGATGAGAGCGGAGACGAGGAGAAAATCGGTGTGTACCAGGAAATCAAATCTTGCTCCGTCGATATTGACTTCACTCTGCATCGTAGACGATGCTGAGCCCTCTCCGGCTCCAGCTGCAGCGTCAGCTCCCACCCCTGTGGAGGCTCCGGCTCCAAAAGAAGCGGACGAGGACGACAATGCTCCCGAGGAACCGGGTGTGAAGGTCTTATCCAAGAAGGAGAAGGAGAAACTCAAGAAGGAGCGGGAAAAGGTGTAGCTCGCGTTCAAACCAATTTTATTTCTCTCTAACGCGTAACTAAACAGGCAAAAAAGAAAGCCCAAACCGCTGCTAAAAAGGCGGCCACTGATGACGCCCCTCCTGCGGACGAAGTGCAATCCCCCGCTCCTACACCAGCACCCTCTGCACCGGAGCCTCCGAAAGCTGAGGAGAATGAAGAGGAAGGAGACGAGGGCGGGGCAGGGAGCAAAGCCGATGCTAAAAAGAAGAAAAAGAAAAAGGCGAAGAAAGACGACGAGCCTGCCCCTGCCCCGCCGCCGGCCGCTGCGACGAAGAAGAAAGGAGGGATAAGTGCCTTGAAGGCTATGATGGAGGAGAAGCGTCGACTCGAAGAAGAGGCCCGACGTGCTGCGGAGGAGGAGCAGAAGCGCATCGACGAGGAAGAGCGATTAGCCGCCGAGGCAGAGCGCAAGAAGGAGGAGGAAAAGCAGCGGCGGAAAGAAAAGGAGAAGGTGGCTGTCTCTTCCATCGCAGCCCCACGCCGGCGATTGTCTCATGAGTTTTGTAGGCGAAACGCGAACTGGCCAAGAAGGAGGGCCGTCTGCTCACGAAAAAGCAAAAGGAGGAAAAAGCCATGGCCGAAATACGAAAGCAGGCTCTCCTGGCGTCAGGCGTTCAGATTGAAGGGTTGCAGCAGGCCTCGGGAAGCGGGGCGCCGGCGGCGAAGAAGGTTGTTTATGGAAACCGCAAGAAGAAGGGGCCAATAAACGTGGCGAAAGACGCATCCCCGGCGCCAGAATCTCGACCACGCACCCCAGAGCCAGTCGCACCTGTGGAGACGCCCGTTGTTGAATCTAAGGTGGAACCAGAGGAGGATTGGGAGGCTAGCAGCGCCGAGGAAGAGACAGCCCCAGCCGCACCCCCTGGCGTCAAGGATTCTTGGGATGCCTCGAGTGACGAGGAAGACGCTGCTCCTCCTCCCCCTCCTCCTGTACCTGTATCAACCCCTTCCAAATCGACTCCCGCGAAACCTGCTACCAAGCCTGCCAAACCGACGGCAGCCCCGAAAAAAGGCCAGTAATTTGTCTCCATTTTTTCACTTCCTGATGTCCGCTCAGAGTCAGCACAGCCGACCGCCAAAGCCGCTCCACCCTCCAAAGCCGTTCCACCATCCAAAGCCGCTGCCCCTACAGCAAGTACCGTTCAGTCGTCCGCTCCACCGGCTCCAGAGTCCTCCGACTCCGAAGACGACTCCGAGGATGAATCAGACGACGGTTCTGAGTCCGATTCAGACGAGGATTCGGACTCGGATGATTCCTCTTCTGAAGAAGAACTCACGACGGCGCAAAAAATGGCGGCACAGCGCAAGGCGGAGGCAGGCGCCCGGCGTGCCAAGGCCCACGAGGAAGCGATGGCTTCGCGTAGCAAAGATGATCTGCGGAGTCCGATTTGTTGTATCCTGGGACACGTCGACACAGGAAAAAACCAAGCTCCTAGACAAGGTCAGTCGCATTGAAGGTCCATTGACCGTATGTTCATATCATTCGGTTCAGATCCGGCAAACCAACGTTCAGGAGGGCGAAGCGGGAGGTATCACTCAACAAATCGGTGCTACTTACTTCCCGGTGGATGCCATCAAGACCAAAACGCTTGTCCTGAATAAGGTCATCTTCGTCTTTGTTGATGAAAAGGCTTGGATATTGATTCGTACGTCTAGGATGGAACGGCCGAGTACAAAATTCCAGGTCTACTTATTATCGACACCCCTGGCCACGAGTCGTTCACGAACCTGCGCTCTCGCGGAAGCTCTCTCTGTAATATCGCTATTTTAGTGGTTGATATCATGGTACGTTGCTTCAAACAGCCAGCCCACCTTATTTGACTATATGTCTCTCACAGCATGGATTGGAGCCGCAAACCTTAGAATCCCTCAGATTACTCAGAGACCGGAAGACTCCATTCATTGTCGCACTGAACAAGGTAGATCCCGCCTTTGTTCCGCAAATCCTTTAGATCTTACTCGGCTCCCTCCAGATCGATCGTTTGTACGGCTGGGAAGCCACGCCTGACGGGGCTTTCCGGGAATCGCTGGCCAAGCAGACGCGGACGACTCAACGCGAATTTGAGGACCGCCTTTCCAAGATCATCGTCGCCTTCGCTGAGGAGGGCCTGAACTCCGTGCTGTACTACGAGAACAAGAACTTTGCGCGCAACGTATCCATTGTCCCGACGTCTGCGATCACCGGCGAAGGTGTCCCAGACATGATCATGCTTCTGGTCAATCTAACCCAGCAGCGCATGAGCGACCGCCTGATGTATCTCTCGGAGCTCGAATGCACAGTTCTCGAAGTCAAGGTCATCGAAGGCTTAGGAACGACCATTGATGTTGTTCTCTCGAATGGCATTCTGCGCGAGGGAGACAAGATTGTCGTTTGTGGTCTCAACGGCTCCATTGTCACGCAGATTCGGGCTCTTTTGACCCCGCAGCCTCTCCGTGAATTACGAATCAAGGTACACTCCTTGGATTTCTGTTGTAGAAATTTTTGCTGATCCCGATTCCAGTCAAACTATGTCCATCATAAGGAGGTCAAGGCGGCCTTGGGAGTCAAAATTTCTGCCCCTGATCTGGAGAAAGCTATTGCTGGATCTCGGTTGCTTGTGTGCGGGCCGGATGACGACGAAGACGATCTTCGGGAGGAGGTTATGTCCGATCTCACATCGCTGCTTAATAACATCGACAAGTCGGGCCGCGGTGTCTGCGTTCAGGCGTCTACTCTTGGTTCCTTGGAGGCCCTTTTGGATTTCTTGAAGTCCAGCAAAATTCCGGTCTCTGGAATCAACATTGGTCCTGTACACAAGAAGGATGTAATGCGCGCGGGGACCATGTTGGAGAAGGCCAAGGAGCTTGCTTGCATTCTTTGTTTCGATGTCCAGGTTGACAAGGATGCCGAGCGGCTTGCAGAGGAGATGGGTATCCGTCTATTCAAAGGTAAAAATATTTTGCATTCAGTTTGTCGGTGGGCTTAACTATTAAAAGCCGACATCATCTACCATCTCTTTGACGCCTTCACGGCGTACAATGCGGAGATCGTCGAGGCCAAACGTAGGGACGCCGCGCCACAGGCTGTTTGGCCGTGTCGCCTCAAGATTATCGCTGCGTTCTGTAAACGCGATCCAATCATCCTTGGAGTGGATATTTTGGACGGAACGCTGCGGATCGGGACGCCTATCGCTGTCGTGAAGACTGACCCCACCACCAATAAGAAAGAAGTCATTGACCTGGGAAAGATGTGAGCACTTTCGTTCCCTCGCTATATACTCTGAATGAACCTCTTTTATAGAACATCATTGGAAATCAACCACAAGACTCATGAAGTGCGCTATCTCAGTTTTTGGAGGCGGCGGATCACTTAATATATCCTTATCCTAGTTGGTCAAGAAATCACAGGCCGGCGCTGGTGTGGCTGTCAAGATCGAGCATGCCGTTTACCAGTCTGCAAAGATGTTCGGGAGACATTTTGACGATAAGGACGAGCTTCTGAGCCACATCACAAGGCAGAGTGTCGATGTGCTGAAGGTAAAGCGTTTTGGTATTTTTCTCCAAGCTATATGCTCATTCTACGGGACAGAATTCATTCAGGGCGGACGTAACACCTGAAGAATGGGTGCTCATCAAAAATTTGAAACCAGTATGTCCACACTGTTCTCGCGTTAAAGAGACAGCACTCAGCCCCACTGTAGCGTTTCGGCTTCCAGTAAACGGATGGCTTAAGTTCTGTAGCTGTATATGTATCAAATAATCACTGACCGTTTGGATTACCGGCTCGCAACATCAACGAACCTTACCTTGGACGTTGTTTTGTTTCCACTATCCTGTAGACCGTCCGAAATGTTTAAAACGAACCAGTTTTGCGGAGAAGTAAAAAAAACAGGCTTGTAACTGCGCCAATGGAAGATGATCGTATTACATACAGCAATCAAATCTAAGTATCTATGAGGTTGAACCTACTTGGTTCGCTTGTATATTTTGTGCAAGAAGCTCGTGAAGATCTCGCGTTTGAGGGTGGTGCGCTCAGTACCCTCTGGGATTGCTGTGATGAGGGCCATCAGCCGTCCGTACACATCGGCCTCGTATTTGGCATAACGTTCCCGCAAGCCGACCGCCTCGAACACCTCCTTGACGCGCGCCTCTGCAGCTGCATCCTTGCGCCCGTAGTTCTCATCAAGCACGGCCCGCTGCTCCGGTGTCGCGACCGCAAGCGCAGTGTTCACGCACCACGAGCACTTGTTGTCGAGAATGTCCGTACCGACCTTTCCAAGCAGCTCTGGTGGCACCGAAAAGTCGAGGAAATCGTCCTGGATCTGGAAATACTCCCCCAGTGGAAGCAAGATCGAGAGCGCGACCTTGTAGGGTTCGACGGTCTTGCCATCGAGGGTGTAGCTCACGGGCACACCGGACATGTACATGGCCAGCGCGACTGGGAGATAGAACGAGTAGTACGCGGTTTTGTACAGAACAATTAGACGGTGTCTAAAGGTGGCTGTGAAAATAAATCGAAGGAAGGCGCGAGGACACGAACTTTTCCAGCGAAAATTTGCTCAGATCGACATGATCTTCCGGTGCGGTGATCAGGTCAATGAGTTGACCCATCTCGGTCTGGTACGTCGTGTCGTGGAAGAGCTCAAGCAGATCTACATAGTATGGCGTGCTGCGGAAGTGCTTCTTGAGGAGGAAGTAGATAGCACCCTCGAGCATAATCGCATCGTTTATGGCAATCATCCCGATGCCTGGGGCGCGATACCAACAGGGCTGCCCTCGCCGCGTAATCGAGGTGTCCATGATGTCGTCCGAGACGAGGAAAAAGGCTTGCATCTGCAGGGAAGCCATTACAAAAGCCCAGCGCGACCAAGCGAAGAGTAACTCGCCAGCTCGACGCCCCATCCAAGGATGGCCGCCTTGAAGTACTCATCATCATCAAGCGCAGCGCCCTTGAGGATTTCTGCGGTGTCCACGACAGACATACCGCGATTGAGCTTCCCACCTGGAACATTGTAGTCCAAGTTCTATAAGCCATCAATGAAACAGAAGAAGTGAACAGCAAGAAAGCGAGCCTGGAAAAAAGTTGTACCTTCCCGTACCACTCGACAGCCTCCGCAGGGAAGCCCTCGCCGGCAATGTGAGCCACCAGCTCCTCCCGAATTCGCGTCCACACCGCCTCAAATTTGGCGCGTTTTGTGGCTTTGTCCATGAGTTTTCGAGTTGAAACGTTGAAACACGAGTGGGCCCACTTTCAAACCCAAAAAAAGATTACGACTTATCGAATTCAATCATGCCATACATAAACGTGTCTTTTGCGAACGCGTCGGGATTGTGTCCGTCATGGGCGCAGAAAATCGAAGGGCGTAAGGCTATACACCTTATTGTTGCGGGTGTCAACTTGTACCGACGACCTCCATCACGCACAATCAAATTCTCGACCTGTATTATGAACTTGCTATTGATATCGTAAAGAGGAGATACTATTCCGCCCAATGGGTATGAATTTGCACAGTGGGTCAGAATTTCGCGTTTTTCTCTGGCATTTCGGCCCCTTTTCCCTCGGAGTTTTTTGTAGTAGGTACATCTATTAGTTCACTATGACTTTGCAGAATGTATACGGGATAGAGTCAGAGGAAAGTATCGAGAAGAAGATCCCGATCCATCAAACTCGATGATGTTTTACAAGTTTGGCCCGTTCTCACCCTTCAGTTCGCCTTGAAGCTCCAGGAAAATTTGAGACACACTTTAAAGGTTTAACTAAGCTTTCTACCTCTTCAGAAATGTTTTCCGAGGCAGGCAGACTGTATTACACAAAGAAAGACCTCAGTTGTCACAAAATGTCACATCATTTGTTTAGCGAACGGAGTTTCAATTTGTCACGCTCTCTCGTCGAACGCAGCTTCTTCTTTCCGGAAAAACATTGTGAAGATGGAGGAGACACGTAAATGACTATAAGATGATGCTCAAAATTTCCTGGAAGCTCAGGATGAACTGAAGGGCGAGAACGGGCCAAACTTGTAAAACATCACCAAGTTTGATGGACCGGGATCTTCTCCCAATACTTTCCTCTGGTCCTATCCCGTAAATATTTTGGATACTAATAGTGAACCACTACATGTACCTACTACAAAAAACTCCGAGGGAAAAGGGGCCGAAATGCCAGAGAAAAACGCGAAATTCTGACCCACTGTGCAAATTCACACCCATTGGGCGGAATAGTATACAATGGATAATTCTATTTGGCACCCCAAGGTGCCACGAGCACCCGGGTGCTGCTATTTGGCACCTGTAAGTTGTCAAACGGCATTTGATTCTTTTCTGATGGCGGGAAACGGCGGGATGGGGGCGGGAGGTGTTCAAAGCAGTGGATAACACCCAAGAAAGGCTTGGAAGAATTAAATCGAAGCTGCTGCGCCGACGATTCTATTGAAAACTTTTCGGCATTCTCGGAAACTCGGTTTCGGGAACGTCTGCTGGGATTAGAGCAGTTGCCGTTGTGTGCCGAGACATTGCGGCGCGCGGCATCCGGTGTAATTGGCATTCAGTAGCCTTCTGAGTTGGGCATGATAGAAGCTCTGGTTGAGTTCTGGCCAAATTTTTGACTAAAACTATCCTAATCAAGCTCATAACTTCACAAATTGCTGAGAATTGCGATGCGCTAGCAACAGCTCTGAAAGGATGTGGTGTTCAAGAAGCGTCGGGGGTCAGGAGGCGCGTTGAGCGGCGCGGCAGAATGGATGGTCTCGGGCCGGGTCGGCATGACAGCAACACAGCTCTGACCCAGGGACCAGGGTGCCAAATAGAAAAATGTTATATGGCACCCGGGTACTTTGGCACCTGGGGGTGCCAAATAGAATTATCCATATACAATGAGAGGAATCCAGAGAAGATATTCATTCGAGATAGAATGTAACTTGAGACGCGCTCTTGTTGCGTCGCATCTCGACTTGAATTTTAAAGTCAACTCACCAATCGTCCGGAATGAGGGCGTCGAGCGCCCCCCTTCAAAAGCTTCAACGCTCCGAATACAAGGAGCACGTCTACTGGTCCAACAAAGGTGGAATCGAGGTTGACTGCCGGTGTGCGCGAAACGAGCTTGATAGTTCGGCAGTGAGACCGTTGTACGTCAGAAGAAACGGGGAGACAAGAGTAGGACATGACGAGAAAGAAGAGGATCATGGAGTCGAAACGGAGACGTATTATTTTCATAAGAGATGGAGACGAAGGCCTAGGAGCGGGTTAATTTGATTTAAGCTGGTAAGAGGCTCGGCAGCCCAAGAGCAAGAGTCGAGGCAATTCTCGAGTTGTCCGGCTTATACTCTGCTCGTTTGCCCCAAACAAGTGGAGTAGACATGCTATTGCTATGTCCAGAGATGACTAGCAGCATACTAAAAGTTTTGAGGTGGGGGAGAGGAACTTGAATGCTCACCGCGTGGGAACTTGATCCGACGGAACTATGCGGGCGCATCAAGTGATTATGTAAGTACTAGTGATTCAACGTTCGCCTACTCACCTCGGTCATCGCTTGCCGTTGAAATGAATGGTTTTCGGCACCCCACCCTGACAGCGAGTCAGAGGCTTGATTCGGTTATAACGTCTCTCTGAAAGAGACTATACTTCTCACTTGCGTTTTCAATGCATTTTCGAAGAGCTATTTCACTACTCTCCCTTCTGTCTTGTTGCGACAACGTTCGTGCGTACGTCTGGCCAAGCCCATATGACTATCTGGAAGACGCATACACTGTTTCGTCTGGTTTTGCTGACGGTGGGATCGTGGATGGAGTGAATCCGTGTTCTTTGGAACCAATTGGTGGTCGCCTCCCCGGTCGTCAGGCTGCTGCTGAATGGTTGAGACTGTAGGTCTCAACTCATCTCATTCCTCGCTGATATTAATTACTCCCTAGGGCATACCACGATAGCGCGACGTATAACATCGATACAGGTCTCGGAGGCGTCGATGCATCTATCGGCTTCGAAACAGACAGACCACAGAATGTAGGCTCATCCATGAACGTCTCTTTGGTATTTTTTGCCGCCTTCCAGTCGAAGACTTCCTCGAGTATGTCATATCAGTTTTACTCTTGCGTAGTCATTTATTGCATGACAGTGGCCGATGTTATCGCATTAAGGTCTACTCTTCGTCAATCATCGTCTCCTGCTCTGACCTAATCTGCAGTGTTATTCTTGCTATCAAAAACTGCGGTGGTCCCAGCATTCCATTCCGTGCGGGACGGATCGACGCCGAGTGTGCTGGCCCTGCGACTGTCCCAGAACCGCAACAGGATCTGGCATCACATATATCGGCATTTTCTTTACAGGGTTTCAATGTAACGGAAATGATTGGTTCGCTCACCGTCTGGATGCTTTTGAGATCTACATTGACTCACATAAGGTCTGGTTGCCTGCGGCCATACTATCGGTGGAGTCCACCAAGTGGATTTCCCTCTCTCGATTGAAAACGCTATCACTCCTTCCAACCCGGACGGCGTGGTTCACTTCGACGATACTTTCGACTCGTTCGACAATCATATGTTAGTGGCTCTCCCACTGTCTGCTTTCCAATTTATTCGCGTTCCTTCAAGTGCTACACAGTGGATCGATGGAACTAGTGTTGATCCCCTCGCCGTTGGTTTCAATACGACAACTAACTCGGATGCACGAATTTTTGCTGCTGACGGAAACCAAACCATGCAAGCGTTTGCTCAGGATCCGGATTTGTTCAGCTCTCGATGCGGAAGTCTGATCGAGCAAATGCTCAACAGGGTCCCAAAGACGGTTCAATTGTCGGAGATCATCGAGCCTTTGCCAGTGAAGCCGTTCCAATTATTTCTGAGTCTGGGAAGTAACGGAAGTCTTGTCATGTCGGGCTACATAAGGGTGCGCACTCCTCTGATAGCATTTCTACAGTACTGATAGGACGGTCAGATATTTTGGACATCCCCTGCAGCCGTCGCGGCATCACCAGCCAATATGCCTGTCGTGTGAGTTGCGTTTTCCTCCGGTGTTTCCCCCGTGTTCAACCTCGATGCAGACTGAATTGGAAAGATCGGACTGGTCGCACAAATTCGTCATACTCCACCTCTGCTGTTGCGGTGTCCCAAACAAGTTCAAGTCTCTGGGGCAACGTTCATTTTTTCGAAGTGAGCGCGGCTATTGACACAAACCTTGGAATCTCTTCGTTTGTTGTCGATTGGGCGTATAGCTCTCAAGTCCCTTCTACTCTCTCGGACAATGGCGGCTCGGGTTTTCCGTTTCAGGACGTCGTACTTTACCAGCCCGATAACAGCTGCCGGAACACAAACCAAACCACGACTGCTTATGCGGTGGTGGGTGCGCTCATCTTGTATTTGAGGGTCAATTCTTCACCGTACATTGTTTTGCAGATCAGAAACGATATGGGCCCCGTTACCAACGCCTACATCGACTACACATACAATATCAACCAGGAGGGAAGCATTTCCGTGAAACAAGTGACCACTCGCACCCAGCTCGCGCACTTCGGCAACTCGTCCTCCCCGTTCTACGACACTTACCGCGCGACATTCGCCAACGGTCCACAGACTGACGAGGGAAGAATCACGTTCGACGTGGCGGCTGTTATTGCTGGACAAACTTATGTTTCGTTGAACAACCCCGAGATCTTCACTTTGTGCTTCAATTGAAGTTGTATACCCGTTTTTTGTTCTTTGGCCTATAATGAAAATAATTGCATGCGAGTGTGGGTGTGAACTCAGTTGGTAGGTAGCTAGGTAGGTATCATGGAACTCCGTACTACAAGCACTCAGCCTCAGAACTGTCCAAATCGAGCGATTCACTGATTTCATGAATCACATGCCAGGAGGCTGCACAACTGCGAGTCGACGGCCATGGCTTGGGACACCTACAGTCGACAGGGAATAGACCTAGCGTCATACGCAACATCCCTCACATTCTCTGCAGTCAAGACTGGGACCAAACTAGGTTTTGCAGTCACTCGGGGGATCGCATCGACTGCGGTCGGTGTTACCGCGACAGTTGTTGACCATACTCTATTCGGAGGAGTCAGCGTGGCCCGTCCTGTTGCTGGGGGTGCCCTCTCGAGCGTCCTTTCATTTGCGGAGCAAATGGCTTTAGCGGTCAGTGGCAAAGGTTGGTCTTTGGCAAGAGATGCTCATGATTTTGCAGCCGATATACTTCAGCGAATATATTTCCAGCACGAGCCTTTTGGCTGCTCATAGCTCCATCAACCTCTTGTCCATGATAATACCAGGGAGTAGCGAGGCCTCGTTCTCCCTGTCGTCTTTCATCACGCTCGTGAGACGAGAATTGAAGCAGCCCGCTGCCGGAGCAAGCCTCCCAGCGAAACAGTTTGGCGTAACTCAGGTAGCAAGGGCCATTATTGCTTGGGTCGCGCTGCAAGGCGTCACTCAAGAATGGGACGAAAAGAGATGGCTCGAGAATATGCGAGAAATCCATGTCAAAGACGTACCCAAGAGCTTTGAATCGGTCATGCGTGCGCGTCGGTACGCCCAGTGTTCTAGTCATATGCCACCTCAGCTAATTACTTATTCCTAGTGGTTCACGAATACGTGTTACTTCCGATGTCATCTTCCCGGGCAATGGAGGCCAGCTCATTGTCGCGGACATTGGAGAAGCTTCTCCCCTACGTGCCCAATCTTTCTTCACTCACAATAGATCCAAGACCACCACCCGGGCGCTGGCACCGAAACGCCCCACGGTTCTACAGCCCAGAAGGCTGAACAATACACAACTGAAGACGACGTTGCGACGGCTTTCCAAGCTCGTGCTTGCCGGCTATGGAGGCGCCAGTCTGTTGTTTTTTGGTGTATCTCTGACCGCTGCCCATGGTCCGACATCTGCCAATTCACCCCAAGAGAAGGCGACGGAGGCTGCCCACCTAGCGAAAGCCATCGACGCGTCTGAGGCCGAAGCTACCGGCGACTTTCCTGAGTTTGACGCGCCAAGTGGATTAGGCGACCCGCAGTACTCGTGGTGGGATGTACTTCTGGGTAAACATGACCACGAGATCTTCGAGCGATATGCGAACTCGCCTGCAGACAAGGCGGACGCCGATATCAAGGAGAAGATGCGAGCAACCGCGAAGGTCGGGTCCGAACATCTCATGCCTCGATTTTGGGTCCTCACCGACCATAGTCGAGCCCAGATTGTTTTGGTACTGCGAGGTCTGTGCTCACCCCTCACGATGTTGATTTTCCTTACACGAATCCTCCAGGAACTTATTCTCTCAACGAAATCGCGGTGGATCTCGCCTGCGAAGATGAAGAATTCGAGCCCGCTGTCACCACAGTGTCGGAAGAAGACCAACACCCTGTTCCTGGGCAATTCGTTTCGTCGCCGCTCAATTCGAGTAGCAAGGCGCAAGTGCAATTTCCTAGTGGTATCCCGCCGTTCGTTCCGGGGCCGCAGTCACCACGACACCACGCACACGCAGGAATGCTTCGAATGGCTCATGCGATGGGTGACATAGGCAAACCCGTGCAGCTTGCTGTCCATGAGGCCCTTCTCCACAATCCAGACTATGGTCCGCCCACCTTTTGCACCCTCCCTCCGTCTCCTGACTTTCGCTGCAGAGCTCGTTCTGTGCGGGCACAGTCTTGGTGCTGGTGTCGCTGGTCTTCTTGGTCTCGTAAGTGATGTCTCTTTCTGACTTCAGTCGCTCAATGCGCCTCGCAGATGTGGGCAGATCCTAAGACCTGCCTGACCGTCAAATGTAGCGGTCTTCCCCTCGATCGTCGCGTCTCTGTCTATTGCTTCGCGCCACCGTACGTGCTTCCCTGTAGTTCTTCTGCTTGGTCTGACTGGCACCTTAGCTCTCTGATCGACCCAGCACTGGGCAAGATTGCGGAACATCTAATCACTTCGTTTGTGTACTCCCACGACGTGGTATCTCGCCTTTCTCTAGGTGCCATTCGCGACCTCGGTGCCGCCGCGATGTGGTTGTGCGACGCGAATGAGACCAAGGATGGCAGGCCCGCCAGCGAGGCTGCAGGCTACACCGCCGTCACGGCGCGTGCGAAGCGGTGGAAGGCGGGGTCTGGCACCTCAGACGATCCGCATTGGGTATGGCTTTGGCGCTATCTTTCCTCCTCGCTTTAACAGTATCTCTGCAGTTTATCTCCGTCCGAAAGACGCTGGAGGCCAACATGCACATGTCGAATATGGTACCGCCAGGCCGAGTGCTTTGGGCTATGCGGGATAACGACTTTTTCCCTGCTCATCGGCAGACTGCGAATTCGGACAGCGCCCCAGATAAGCTGCGGCTTTTTGAGGTTTTGGACGCGGAGAAGGTCTTCTCCCAGGTTGTTTTCGCTAGGGACATGCTCAGGTGCGAAGTCTTCGACCCACATTTTGGAAAACTGACTGATGAAAGGCAGTGCCCACCTTCCACACCAATATGACAGGGCACTTCACGAACTTCTGTGAGTTTACGAGTGGATGCCGGTAGAATATAACGTAGACTTGTATTTATTGTATATCACTCACCCTGTACACCCCACGCAGATTCTATGATAATAATACACATGTATCGAAGCACAAAACCCTAGTCTTGGTCCATTTGATCCCGAGGTCGGTATCTGATACCGCGATTTTCCAACTCATGCTCAACGTCCTCCGGAATGCGACCCCGAACGCGAATCGCATACATTCCGCGAACATATTTTGCTACGCGCATGAGGTAAGCAGAAATAAGACAGTTAGTTGGGACTGGGAGGTACATGTTCGCTGCCATTTTCCAACCCAGCTCATCTCCGGGTTTATAACCGCGATGACTCCATCAAAGTAGGTGGTGGTACAGGCCGTTACGCGGTCTCCGGAGTTTTTCATCTGAACGCAACAGTATAAATCAACCAACTGCGGGACCTGAAGAGCCAGGACCACCACCTGCATCAGCTCTTCGCAGTTTGGGCAGCCATATTTCCGGAAGTCGAGCGGGTGCTGGATGACAGAGCATAGAAGGCACGCGCGCAACTGTTTCGAGCCTTTGGATGTGGACGGGATAATTGCAGCTGGGGCATCCATTGAGGAGTCCATATTGCTCAAGGAAAGGATTAGTAAGTGTGACGCCGTGACCACGAGTCACTCTCAGGCCTTAAATTCACCACTTTACGTCGGACGGACTCGGATTGCCACCATCCTTTCCGTTCATCGCGACAGGCGTCGTATTTCCCCAGGTTAGACTTGAAAACGCGCTACTAACCAACCTTTGTTCTTCATATGAGCAATGTTGGGCAGCAACTGTTCTCTGGTCAGCAAATAATTCGTACATGATCCTGCGAACGCCACATGAAGGATTTCTGGTTCAGGCGCATTGTCTGGTCTTGCCTCAACCATATGCCTTCAGCCATGTAAGTTTGGTATTTTTTGAGATCTCGCTGTCATTTTGTTCATTTTGAACAGTCGACCTACTCAAGACGAGATTGCAGCAAGGCGACGGCACGGTGACGACACGGTACATGTCGCTCACTATTTCTCTTCAGGACGTGGAATTCATTTGCCCTGTGCAGCAATACCTCTAGACTCCTGAGAACCACACAGCAAATTGTTGCTTCCCAGGGTCTCGCTGGGCTCTGGCGAGGTACAAACGCGACTCTTGCCAGGCAGGGATCCATTCCTATGCTTCCCTTGTTATTATTTCATCCTGTTTCAGGAACATCCCGGGAGTCGCGTTATATATGACAAGCTTAACTCAATTACGCGCGGTTATGGCCACTTCGCCGTATTTCGCACCAGCTCGTTCACCGGATACGCGAAATGCATCCGTTCTTCCCAAGCTCACGAGCCAAGGGAATCTCCTTGCAGGGGCTACGACCCGGGTGGCTGTCGGGTTCCTTTTGAATCCATTCTCGGTTTTAAAAGCGCGATACGAGGTCTGCCGTATAACCTCGCCACAGCTTCTTGAAATAATAATTACATGTCGCAGAGTAACATGTACGCATACCAAAGTCTGACCGGCGCCTTTTTATCCATAGCTCGACTCGGTCCTTCCGAGCTCTTTCGTGGGTTTCTCGCGTCCTCTTTACGAGATGCCCCGTATGCGGGGATATTCGTCGTGCTATATGAAGGAATCAAGCGCCAATCTGGTGAGCTCGCTCTCTCATAAGCTGCCCTCCATCCTGACTCGGTCTTTTGTTAATTAGCCTCCGTGCTCCATCCAACATCAGACGCACAGTCTACTTTGATGCATACAGCGTCGGCTGCATCAGCAGGGGCAATTGCTACAATGGCGACGCATCCCTTCGATGTCATCAAGGTATTTTGCTCGTGCATTTGGCCCTCCATAATAGACGAATTCGTTGGCGCAGACAAAAGTACAAGTCCGTTCAGAAGATCGATACCATGGCTTCTCTCGAACAGTACGAACCATATGGACTGTGAATGGGCTAGTTATTGACCAGGGGAAACTACTAAACATATCGTTTTAGCAACAGGGGCCCGCAGGATTTTTTGACGGGGCTTCACTACGACTGTCACGCAAAATTTTGAGCTCCGCAATTGGCTGGGCAGTATACGAGGGTGTATTGATGCTCATACGGACTTCTCGTCTCGAATCTTGATAAATGTTGGATAAACGAGGCGACTGAATCCCAAATCTAAAGACCGGTACACATTGGCCATCTACGCGATCCTTCTACTGGTCGCAACTTGTCTTTGCCTGTCTTCTTCCAGATATGGCGTCTATTCAACGGCTCGCATTCGGCGCACGCGGCGACGAGACGGGCACTTTTCGCGCCAGCTACGCCGTCTTCGAGGTGCTTTACAGTTTATCGATCCCGGTGCTTTGCTACTAATACTGAGTAGGTCACCACGGTGTTAGCACTTCGGCGTCCGCTAATCTTCATTTTGGGTGAGATAATCATACCGTCGACAGAGCTAGAGCTCACCTCGAATGGACTATTTTCTGCTTCGATAAAAACGACGATCGAGTTCTTCACTATGCATCCTGGGCAGATTATCTCTCGACTCAGTCAGGATGTCTTCATCCTCGGCGACCTCTTCCTATCGATATCAGCTTAAGCTTACGATCTTAAGCCTCCGTCGGTCGACGCGTCAAGGAAAAGCTTTGAGCTTGCCGCCATTCTGACCATAAATAATCTGCCCCTGAGATAAAGTTCGGATCCGGTCGCGAGTGACTCAGAATATAATGTGACGGTCACGTGTAACTGTGACACACCGCGTAAATTAGCACTTTTGCTCTTGTTCTCCCATGACAATGGCGCGTCTCCCCCGCCGCCAGTCTTCTCGACTCAACCCAAGCATTTCGCCTGCTACCACCGCCACAAATTCCACGGCTAACCCCTCACCTACCTTCAGTACCATATCCTCGGCGGGAAATGAGACACCGCCCACGTCGGACGACGAGCTCCCCGTCGCCCTGACCAAAACGGCCCTCAAACGTCAGATTACCGCAAAAGAAGACTTTGACGGCGAAAACCCCGGCCCTGTTCCTAAGCGTAGTACTAGGGCTCCTGCGAAGCAGGTCTACGTAGAAATAGAGACGACACGCCGTGGAAAAACTAACGCGCCGGTGAGTGTGGGCTCTTTCTACACATCCGACGGTCTGATCGTCTCTAGATCTTGAATTCCACTTCGAAAGACAAAGGGAAGGGCAAAGCCCCCGCTCCCACGGCTCTCGAATACGATGAAGACGCTGAAATGCAGGAATCTGATGACAGTGGCTCTGAGTTTGTTGGTTCCGACGAGGATGATGACGTTGTAGACGAGGACGAGCCGATGCCTTTCCGTGCCACCCGTCGTCGCGTTGAAGAGCTCGAATTTGAACAGTACGACGATATTGCAGAAGACGACGCCGACGACGCAGACTACGATATTATGATCCATGCTGCCACTCTCGAGTCCCTGCAGGGCCCGAACGTCGCTGGTTCTTCCTCTTCCAGAGACGCTTCGGCTATTACCGACGCTGTCAAACGTGCTAGGGCCGCAGAAGCTCGTCTTGCAGCCGCAAAGCGAGGTGTTTCGAATGTCGTCGATGATTACCAGATGATGGACGATGCTAGCGACTTGTCCTCTGCGCCAGACTCTGATCTCGAGGCGGCACACGCTGGTAAAGGAAAGAAAAAGGCCACCATACGCGCCACGCCAAAAAAGAGCATGACTATGAAGGAGCTTCGGGAGTCGAGGCGAAAGGAGCGAAAGCGGAAGAGATTGGAGAGGAGAGAGAATCATGTGGAAGAACAAGCCCTCAAGAACAAACTGGGACGATCATTAACCTATGTGCGTAGACTCTCACCCATCTCTTCCGTCTGCTTACATATGAAACAGGCTGAAAAGTCCACCATCGCCTTGCACAAGCACCATCCTGATTTGAGGGATGTTTGGGGCGACCTAGCTGCTAATATTCCTATCGTCGTTCCCACCAAAGCAGATCAACCGGCCAATCTGAAGCTTACACTACTCCCCTTCCAGCGCGAGAGTTTGTTTTGGATGAAAAAACAAGAAGCTGGGATTTGGAACGGGGGCATGCTTGCAGTCAGTTTCGTTCATATATGGCAGCGGTCGTTTCACTTATTCAATATTAGGATGAAATGGGGTAAGAGTCGAAACCCATTCACCGGCCTCTTTCGTTTACTTTTTCCTCGTAAGAATGGGAAAAACTATACAGATTATTGCGCTCTTTGTCTCCGACCATAGTCCCGGGGCCGGCAAGGGCCGCAAGGCAAATCTCGTGGTGGCGTATGGGCTTCTCTGATTTCTATTTTCACTCGCAACTAACTGCATTCTACTCATCAAGGCCTACGGTCGCTATCATGCAGTGGAAGAATGAAAGTGAGTACCCTGTTCGTTTCAAGTTGGATGTCTTTTTACAATCTGCCCAGTTGCGGCTCATACAGAGGGCCTTCGGGTGCTCATTTGGCACGGGTCAGGTCGCGAATCGAATCCCGATGAACTTCAAAAATACGACGTTGTTAGTCTTTGCCGTCTTTGACTGCCAATTGTCGCTCACACCAACTACGCAGGTCTTGACCACTTACGCAGTCCTGGAGAGCTCTTTCCGCAAACAAGAGATGGGCTTCAAACGCAAGGGCCACTTGGTGAAGGAAAAATCCCCGCTGCATAAAGTGCACTGGAACAGAATCGTCGTGAGTGAATTGTATAGCGAATTTTATAGCTTCAAGCCATTCCTTACCACTACTCCAGTTGGACGAAGCGCATAACATTAAGGAGCGCTCCACGAACACCGCGAAAGCCGCCTTTGAACTCCAAGCCAAAGCTCGTTGGTGCCTCTCTGGTACCCCACTTCAAAATCGCGTCGGAGAATTGTATAGTCTGGTTCGTTTTCTAGGAGGCGACCCTTTCTCCTTCTACTTCTGTTTGTCTCTTCTGCTAATTTAGGGAGCGACTATTGCTGACGTCAATGGTCTAGGTAAAAAATGTGACTGCAAGTCTTTGCACTGGAGATTCAAAGATAAAAGATCCTGCGATGGTGAGGCCTTTCGGTTTCCTGCAGCCTGCAACTGAAGCTTTGAACCGCAGATTGTGGACACAGTCCGATGCAACATGTAAGGGCCCACCGCGTGGATCCCCAGCATCTCAACATTTTGTTTTACAGACTTGCTTCTGGAACAATGAAATCCTTACTCCGATTCAGAAAAATGGAATGCTTGGGCCTGGAGCGACAGCTTTCAAGAAGCTCAAGATCCTTTTGGACCGGATGATGCTTCGTCGCACTAAGGTTCATTTTCGAAACCGTACACCGGCCCAGATTTTGACTCATTCGCTAGTTGCAACGAGCCGATGATCTCGACTTGCCTCCTCGCACTGTACTGGTCCGCAGAGACTACTTTAGTGCAGAGGAGAAAGAATTGTACCTGTCTCTCTTCTCCGATGCCAAGAGACAGTTCACCACGTACTTGGACGAGGGGACAATCCTGAACAGTATGTCGACGCTGCCCACATGTAAGGATGAACTAAGACCCTGCCCTCATAGATTACTCGAACATCTTCAGTCTGTAAGTACCACATTCGGATCATCATGATGAAACGAAACCTGCTCACAAACCTGCTCATTGACGTTGTACAGGCTCACACGGATGAGACAAATGGCATGCCATCCGGACCTCGTTCTAAGGAGCAAGACCAACGCAACCAAGTTTATACCCGATGACCCCGATGAGGCTATCATTTGTAGGCTCTGCAACGACATCGCCGAAGATGCCATTCAAAGTACTCGATGTCGTCATATTTTCGATCGGCAGTGCATTAGTATGTACCTCGATGCTGCTATAGAGCATCAGGTCAGCCGCCAACCTTTTCTGGTCTCTCCCCGTATCCTCACAATGCATGTTGGCAGCCCGACTGCCCTGTGTGTCATGTACCGCTGACGATCGATTTGGACGCCCCTGCACTTGAACTGGAGCAAAATTTACCCAACGCGCGGCAGGGGATACTTGGGCGACTGAACTTGGACAAGTGGCGGTCTTCGTCCAAGATTGAGGCGCTCGTAGAGGAGCTGAGCAACCTCCGAATGCAGGACGCCACGACCAAGAGCCTGGTGTTCAGCCAGTTTGTGAACTTCCTCGACCTCATTGCGTATCGCCTGCAGAGGGCGGGCTTCAAGGTACATCTCACTTCATCTTCATTGCTATCGTACGTCGACTTACGCGACGTAGGTCTGTCGCTTGGAGGGAACTATGTCCCCACAAGCCAGAGACGCGACTATCAAGCATTTCAGTCAGTTGTTCCCTCCGTTTTTCGTACTTTCCTAAATGACTGCCTAGTGACAAATGTGGAGGTCACGGTCTTCCTTGTCAGTCTCAAGGCGGGAGGTGTAGCGCTGAATCTCACGGAGGCGTCTCGCGTATACCTCATGGACAGCTGGTGGAATCCAGCGGTGCGTGGTTTCTTATATTCATCTTCGAATGAGAGTTGATTTATACCGGGATATCAGGTTGAATACCGTAAGTCTTTCTGCTGTGTGATTTGGCAATTCAAGGTGAACTTGCTGCAGAGGCGATGGATCGAATCCATCGACTGGGTCAGCGCCGACCTGTCCATGCCATCAAGCTCGTCATAGAGGATTCGATTGAGAGTCGGATTGTCCAGGTTAGTAATTGCTTTGAGACATACTTTCTATTGTTGTCTGAGATTCGCATCTTTAGCTCCAAGAGAAAAAGTCTGCAATGGTCGATGCTACGCTGTCTGCCGATGATTCTGTACGTCGTCGCCCTGTCTTTCCTTACAAGTTCCTGATCGCGGTATTACAGGCTATGGGAAGGCTGACGCCGGCGGATGTAAGCTCTATATTGTACCTCTTTGTACCACGGCTAACGCGCAGGTAACTGTAGCTTGGCTTCCTCTTCAGAGTGAGTCCTCTTTCGTCTACGAAGCTTCCGTTGCCTGATGCCTTTTCCAAGCTATGAAATCCAGAAATATTCTTTGCGAGTTAAATACCCAGCAACCATATACAAAATTATCAATAACGTATCGATACAAGTGTGTAGTGCAACATCCTGCCAAGTGAAATTGTTTTGTTCCCAAAGCTCGGCGGTTCAGAAGATGGCTCCCTTGATTCAATGGTATACTTTAGTTGCCGCTTGTGCTCCGGTGGAATAGCCCTTTCTTCTTTTTCTCTCCATCCGAAGATGTGACGCTGGAAGACGATGACACCGTTGACTTCAAGGAGGGCGGCGACAGGTGGCTGTCCGAGTCGGTTCGTTTACCGAATGAGGACGCGTTCGCAGCCTTGATGATGCCTCTGCCATCCGCATGAGCACACGCCGCGAATAATCGCACCAAATGGGTGAGACCCAAGAACGCACCTCTGAGTAGCGTCAACATAGTCCTCTCGGTCGAACCGTTTCGAGGTTTTGACCTGATGAAAGTAAACCTAATGGAACTGAAGATACCGAGGTAAATCGTACAGAGACACCCTTGTCTGTGATATGTACACCTTTGGTTTTCAGACTGCGCAAAAGAGTCAGTGGCTGCATTCGAACGTATAGCAAACACACCCTTCTTTGGCCGATTCTACTCCTTGCGACACGGAGCGCACGACGAGGAGCACCACATAGATGATCCCCCCGCATACTGACAACGTCTACGAACCGGAATTTAATGCAAAGCCAAGGGTAGAATCAGCCTGACCTCCTTACCACGAGCAAAGAAACCATGTCCATCCTACAATTGTCTATGAGCCGAATTGCCGAGCACTCGTCAGGAATAGTCGTACCAATCCGCCATCGTTGTTTGCAGGAACTGGGAGAAAGGGAGTAAACGAGGAGAGGACAAAATAAGCACGACCACAGCAGGGAGTGTTGGAGCTTGCCAAACAGGATCCTCGATCAACCTCGATCATCAGAATATGATGCAATAAGATAAGATTACTCGTACTATATTTCTGCGATTGTGCGAACCTCGACAAAACCTCAACCTTGATGAGGCTTCGTTCGGGAACGAGAAGCTGCAGCTCCAGAAGCCAGCTTCTCGCGACAAGCCAGCTTATGATTAGATCAGTCACTCTCGGTCACCGTTGTGCCATCCGTGTGATTTTTAGGGTTAGCGACTCTGGAATGTTGAGCAGGTGCGGGCAACAGCGAGCTCAAGCCTTTGTATGTCGACCGAACACCTCTCAAGCACCAAAGTGTAACTAGAAAAATATTGCTGAAAGGGCTTCATCTATCTAACAGCCTATTACTGTGGTTCTGGTAAATAAGGAAGCCCATTTCTGAGTTTTCTCTACTTGGGGACGAGCCCGACAGTGTCTGAGCACTGTGCGCCTTCGATGTGTCGGGCGGCAACCGAGAACCGAAGTTCCGCGGAAAATCACACTGTGACTTCTGACAAGCTGGCTTGTCGCGAGAAGCTGGCTTGTGGGCCCCAGCTTCTCGTTCCCGAACGAAGCCTGAATGACTAGCATTGACTGTTCCCTATCAATCAATGCGTCCTCTCGACAGTGAGCGGTCGCTGCGGCTGGATACCGTCGCCATTACATGTTTCCCCGCCAGAATCGGGAAGGTGACAGCCGGGCTGAACGCTTTGGTATTCATCGGCATCTTGGTATTATTCCGCGTCGGTGATGGGAACAGCCACCCGACTTGATGCGCGCCGCTGATCGACTTGGCATTGGCTTGGGTACACCTTCCTTATTAGGGTTCCTCCACTTTCGAAGAGATTATAAACGATTATAACGTTCTCTAAATAAAATTTGCGGATAGGAATAACAGCGAGTCATCACGTCGCGGACAGTGGTCCATGCTGGTCCACGCCAGACTTGTACCAGCTTGTAGCGGAAGCAAACTCATCAATCATCTATGACGCTTCCACGCGAAAGACAGCCGAGAATAATTCATGCAGAACACGCAGGTACTAGATGCACAAATCCACAAGTCCCGGAGGAGAAACAGCGCTGTGTTGTACAGAATAATCGATGTTGGGTAGCGATGCAGATAGTCAAGAAAGTACGGAGGTAGGCACGATATGTACATTGCCGAAGGTAGCGCCCAGGGCGGGATTAGATGAGATGGACGCGCGCGTGAAGGGGGGGATAGAGTGCAGATGGGCAGGTACACACGCGTATGGATGCAAGCGGGGGCCGATGGATGGGCATCCCGACCGCGGGATAGGCGGGGGTACAGGGTATGGATGTGATTAGATGTAGGCCCGAACCACAGTGCATGGGCGCACGGTGCGCGAGACCTTCAGAGGCCTTGGATCTGTACGATGAGGAATTGCTTCTCATCACTGAACTGTTCATCTGGAGGCAGTATCTCAGAAGTGCGCACGTGGGCGGGAGAAACAACTAAGTACATACCCTCCTTGTCGTTGTGGAAATTCTTGAGGAAGACGAGGAGTTTGTCCTTGTTCCGCCGGAGAATGGTTTCAATCTGCGGAGGCTTCTTGGGGTTGGCCACAAACACCTATAAAAGATTAGACGAGATGTGGAGCAGTGGGACGGGCAGTGTACCTTGAAGACGTGGAACGCCTCGAATTGGATGTTCTTACTCTTGTCCCGTAGCAGGTTCATCATCATCTTCAGATTCGCCTCGTTTGCAATATATTTCGTCATGACATTGAAGTTTGCCCGGTCCAACAGAATCTCGCCGAGTAATTTAAGCGATTGTCGTTTCGTGACATAGTTGTTGGATAGTATGAGGGTGGTGAATGACGAAAAGAACTAGACCTGTGAGTCAGACCGACGAATTGCGCTACACAGCACAAATAAACTCACCCGGTCGTAATTCTTGTCTAGATACTCGGCCACCATAGGCTTGTGTCTCGTAAGCGTTTCCTTCAGGTTGGCAAACGCATCGCAGGATATCCCGAAAGTCGTTGTCTCGATATAATGGGGAAATTTGTAGAATCTAGTGCGAATTAATCGCTGTCGGAGACAGACTCCTGTGCAGCGAAACGACTGACTGATCCGAATACAGCAGCACCTTGCTAAGCTGTTCGTGACGCAACATCTCCTTGAGGATCATACCCGTGTTCAGGGCGACCTCCTCGTTCTCATACCCGGCGAGGGCGGCGAATATGACTTCATGCTTGCCGGACAGATATTCGACTGTTGGCCATCGCGAGCCTATTTGACGTCGCAGAAGGTTGTTGAATATCTGCACGACATCCTTCCGTGCCTCGAACTCGAAACGAGCGATATTGACAACGAGATGGTGCAGAAGATCGGTATTGTAGGTCTCCTGCGCGAGTTGCGCGACTAGCTCTGGAAGGGGGTCTAGGTTCACGGTTTAGGCGTTTAGCATTGGATTAGAGTGGGGATAGGTAGCTAAAAGGACGTACCGCCGTCGCCATACAGAATAGCTTTGATTTGCTGAAGATTCTTGGAAATGTCTTCGTTCGCCTGTGCCGCGGTAGATTAGTAGTGGATCGAGGGGTGTGCCTCGACGCCACTTCCTATGGAGTGATCTCAAGATGAATAGTCTACCTTTCTCCTTGACTCGCCGCCGGGTGCACCGTGGTCTAGTCTCGGTATTGCGTCGCGTAGACCGCGAACAAGATCTGGCGGTGTCCGCTGCTTCGTCTTGAAGAAGTTCATCTGAGGAGCCAGAACGAGACCAGAACTAGGAGGAAATGGAGACAAAGAAAGAAAGAAGCCGGTGCAAAGAGCAAACGCCTGGAACGAATTGCTCCAGCGGCCAAAGCGGTTGTGGACAAGTTGAAGGTTCCGAACGCAGACGGCAGCACGGCCCGAGTGCCGAGCGTCAAACTCCACTCTGTCGATATCTCCACTTGTTCTCATGTCGCCTTTTCCTGGATTTTTCAGCGACTGGTTGCCATGATCTCTCTCATCCCTAGTCTGTACATCTGCTTCTAGCGCTACAGCCTGTATGCACTTCGACTCTGGCCTCCTTGGCGTCTCGGTGCCGGCGTACGTATGCGTCATTTCTTCGAGCCTCAATTATTTCCACCACAAACTTTTGACTGAAATAACGTTTGTTGAAAAGAGAGTGATTAACGCGTCCGTCCAGGCTGTCGCCATTCTTCAGTTGCTCGTGTTGCAATTGAGCGAGCTTGTGTTTCAGCGGAGCCATGTTTCGGATTATCGCCGCGCTTGGGATTTTCTTGATGCACCGACCAGTCCTGAGTCCTGCGATGAGAAAATATTCGGGCTCGCAACGTGGTGGACTATCTTCTGACCAGTATTTCAACACGTTGTACAGACTAATATATCGCTATGCGGCCGTCGTTGGAGCCATTCCCAGTCGACCAGTCGGCGTTCCTGAACAGGTCCGCACCGTGTAATCCTAACTACTTATCGGTAATCATATGGTCCCTCCCACTAGCTGCGTGCCATATGCATAACACCGAGATTGCTAATAATATTGATAATATTGACGATGATAAACCTAGAACAACCCAGGTCACCAAAACTTGGTCGAATTTCCTCCCCCGTTATGCTAGGTGAAAGAGATGACTACCGTCTCATAACACTGTGCTTGTACAGTTGCAGAAAGAATAGCGGCCGTAAGATATGCCGAGAGATACTAGAATAAATGGTGCCGCATTTCCAGCAACTCAGGCCGCTTCGAATCGCCACGAAGTGATTAGCAACTTCGTTCACCGTGAGGCGCTTAACAGATTCCTGGGCGATCATGGTGTTAACCAAGGGTCTCATGCACCCAAACCCACACATCTATCTTTCACGTAGTCCTCGTTACCCTGAGTGGCTTGAGCGGTCCAATCGATGGACGAAGAAAACAAACGATGCTTACGTTCATGAGTACTCGTTAATGGAACTGACACCGATAGGAAATGGATCGCAATCCATAGGATGCTCGTCTTGGTCAAGGACCTTGGGTACGCTCTCGCGTGGAGCAATATTAACACCGGTGAGCAGCAATATATCGCGCATGAATTGCAAGCCGCCAAAAAAAATGAGAGCTTGAAAATAAACGAGGTACTTGCATCACCTGTCCAAAGAAATTGACCGCGTCACCGATGTATCAAACCGGATATCTGTACATTTGCGCGATAGCGAGATTACAAGGATAGCCTCTTCGCATTCGGGCAAGCCGTCTTGAATGCGAATGGCGCCGACGGTTGCTGCGGACAAGCCGAATATAGTGGTATCTCCACCAGATATCCCTAGGAATGCCGGTGAGTTGAGCTTCGACGATAGGTTTCCCAGACTCCACAGGGCCAGGAATACTTCAAGTGGTGACAGGAAATTTGAAGGCCAAGTTCGCGACAGAGGCATCTATATTATCGCAAGTAATTGTTCTTGCTCCTGACAGCAGAGATTAGACTGCGAGCGGGCAAGATTTCTCCTTCTCGGTCGCTCTTCAACCACAGCAGTATTTCTCGTCAAATCGCCTTCAAACCAGACCGATCGTATTCGATAAGCCGACAAAGAGAACCGCATTGTATGATGTCTGGAAAAATTACAAGTTGCAAACCTCGCCAACTGAATAGTTAACAGCGGGTACAGAAATGCGGTGGCCCAGGGTAGTACCACAGAGTGCCGCCGATGCCAGTGGATGGGGTCGAGAGATTCTGCTGCATGTTTTCCACCTCAGGCTGGAACTTCAAGAAAGAATACTGAGCTTCTCTGTCGCGGTTGGTTGTCGGCCGCGAATTCGAGAGCTTCACGCGTACGAGCTGAAGCAACTGAAGCTCATGAGCGCAGTAAGTAAATGGGAGATTAGATTCCGGAATGTTCCGAGTCCATCAATTCCCTTTCTGAACGCACTTTGTCGTCCTCAACATTCTCTCATGCCACTTCAATTCACGCCCTTTCTTGAGGCGTACCACTTCTCTCCGAGCAATTCTCTGCGCTTACCACGAACCTTCGAAAGATTATCGTCTCATTTGCGTCTTACTATGACCAGCAGCACTGGCTGTAATCTCAGGCTTCAAATGACTCTTCAATGTTTATCAAGTAGCTCTATCCAGTAAACTCTGGCTACCTACATGAAGCATTCATATACGCACCAACCGGCGTTTATAACCATCACCCAGAAAGTGGCCATGGGCAAGAAATTCTCCACGTCACGGTCATGCATCTCTTGCTGCAGATCTCGAAGATCGAGTTTGCGACCGCCGTCGACTATTCCTTGCGGCGATCAACCATATGCATCGGAGTTCCAAAGTTCCCCAAAAGGAAGGTTCAGTTCGAGTCATAAAGAAAAGTGGTGAAGGGTTTTTTTCACCTCTTGAACTTTCTATGCCCCTTTACCAGCTGGAAATTGCTATTGCCCTTGCTGTTGCAGTCGCCTGTAGTCTTTCTCTGTTCGCTATAAACCTTTACCCAGAAGCAAAAATCCAACTTCCTCTCAACGACGAATCCAATGGCCAACCTTATGATCCCTTCGACGTCGCGAAGCCCGAGGATCGTGTCGACGGCTACCCAATCAAGGCAGCCGAATTTTGGGGCCGGGTACGTTTGACTGCAGTCTTTCAAGATTATTATCTCTCAAGGACGCACAGATGAAGCGCCGAAAAATAGCTATATGTGCCCTGCTTGCGACTCTTCTGTCGATTCAGGTTATAAGCCACACCTGGTTTATATTTCACGTCGGCCACAAAGTTGACATCAAGGTGTCGATCTTGGATGTGTGCTACTCGTTATACCTGTTCTGTCTCGGAATTACTTGTGTCCATCAAGTTGAACGGCATTCCGAATTTATATGGCAGCTCACGACTCTCACAACTCTACCTGCGATTCTCCTGCTGTTCTCGGCAATCATACCGGACCGTCAATCCTCGACAACTTCACTGCTTTGGTTTTCGCGCACCGTGTTGTTTTTATACATTGTCCTCGCCCTGACGACAGCGAATACGCCTCTCGGACCCCAGTTATACTACCCTCTTTCTGCAATTTACCCTCAAGACACCGTGGACTCGACCCCAAGCGCCGACACCACAGAAAATGTGACCGGGGTTGTCGGTTGGTCCCAATTGTTCCCCTTTCCCCACATGTATAATTTATAAATACCTTCAGGTTCCTCTCCCTGGAGCACCCTCTATTTTTCCTATGTCAGAAAGGTAGTGTTGCTAGGCGCCCGCGTTGAAGGCCTGGAAACAGCAGATCTCCCTGTTATGCCGGCTCACTTGAGAGCTACCACCAACTACGAAACGGTGAAGAAGATGGTCCAACGCATGAAACTATCCCTCTGGTTTTGGAAGCCGCGTCCGGGATCAGGCGTGACACTCGCGTACCAGATCTTTCATGCCAATTTCTATGGAATCACTGCAGAGGCTACACTCTCCGCTGCCGCCGCCCTCTTATATTACGTCCCTCCGTTCTGCTTAAGCCGCCTTATCTCCTATCTCGAACGTGACCCCAATAGGGACGATAAAGCGTGGGGCTGGTTCTGGGTCGTCGCTTGTTCACCACCAATGCAGTCTCAAACCTGGGTGAGTTTCGTAGACTCTGCATCGGGTTTTCTCTTCTCACCGTAATCTTAGTTCGAGGACAGCTGTGGTCCCTCTGTTCGACAAACGTCAAATTGCAGATTGTAATTCAGCTGAACGCACTCCTCCTTGCCAAGACTCTGGTCCGGAAAGACGTCGCTTCGTTCGCTCCCTCAAGCACAAACGACGGCCAACAAGATGATCAAGATTCCACGTCGAAAGCGCAGATTATGACTTTGATGTGATGAGCTTCACCTGTGCTTGTGGCAAACTAGGCTGATTGTGTCCTAGGACGGCCGACGCTTCCCGAGTGGGAGACGCGACCTGGTATCTATTCGATGTCATTGGTGCGTTTTTAATTTTCGTCAGGACGGAAAAGTTAACACAACATAGATGCCCCCATTGAGATCGCAATCGGAGCGTATTTTCTTTATAATCTTCTCGGTAATTCACGGAGTATTCCTTATTTTTATCCAGCTTAACTTTGACCCCCAAGGCGTTTCGAGCCTTATGGGCCTCGCGGTCACGTGCTTCTTCAGTCCTTTCAACCACTTCGCGACAAAGGTTGTGTTCGGTAAGTTCATTTCATTGCTTAATTCGAATCCAAATACGGATCTGCTCCAACTTTTTCGTTAGGCGCTCAAGAGAAGCTCATGAAAGCTCGTGATGAAAGGATAGGACTAATGAATGAGATCCTTGGAGCGATACGCATGATCAAGGCAGCTTTGATCTGGTATTTTGGTGTTCTGTCTTTCTCACTACTATCCTAGTTCATGGCCTGGGAGCGTAAATTTGAGGCCAGAGCGATGGGGGTCCGAGACAAGGAACTCAACTACCAGAAGCTCACGTATACCATCACTGTAAGTCTCCGATGTAGTATCAGGTACGGGCGACGCTCACATGGACATATCCAAGGTCCTCTGGAACGCTATCTGGTAGCTTCCAATTGAAAGCTCGCTGCTCTGTGCACACATCTTATCCTTGCCTAGGAATGGGTCCCCGATGATTGTCACACTTGTATCCTTTTGGCGTCCGTCTATATTAATTTATACATTACCCTCTGCTCATTTTCATATAGACTTCGCTGTTGTGCGGCAACAGCAACTTACCCCGTCCATCGCTTTCACTTCTGTGCGTCACTTAACACACTTTTCAGTATACAACTTCAGGCATGGCTGATCAAAACTTATACAGATCATCTGTACGTTCCGACATTTCGACCTTTTGGGCACATCTAACTGGTAATTTCCAGTGTTCAATGAGCTCAAATTCGCACTATCCGCATTGCCGAATTCTGTCATCAAGATCCTCCAAGTAATCGACTTCGACCCCTTTGACCGCTACAGCGCTGAAATTGATTAGGTCACGTTATCCCTGCGACGCATTGAAAAATACCTGGAGCTAGCAGAAGTGACGCCTGTCCCACCGCTAGAGCATCAGACTCAAACCATCTCTTTCCAATGTTGTTCTGTCACCTGGCCACAAAACACTTCATCCTCGACTCCCATGAATACACCGCACAAGTTCATTCTCGCTGATCTAAATCTTGCGTTCCCCACAGGAGAACTTTCTCTTATTTGTGGTAAATTAGGGTCAGGGAAGAGTCTCCTATTGCTTGGTGGGCCGACCATATCATGCCATATTATCTGCGGCTTATCTTAGGCCGCAGCTTTGCTCGGGGAAGCGGAAGTCGTTGCAGGTCAAATGACGTGTCCGCGTTCCCCTCCCGCGTTCCTCGCTTCCTGCTCAAACAAAAAAATAAGCGAGAAGGATTGGCTAGTTGAAGGGATGTGTGCGTATGTCCCTCAGGTAAGTTTCCAAGCGCTCCAGTCGAATGCGGCTGACTTTGACTCAACTTTACAGGTCTCATGGCTGCGCAACGCATCCGTCAAGCAGAATATTTTATTTCACCTTCCATATGATAAAGAGCGATACGAAAGAACTTTGGAGGCTAGCCGAGTCCTTTGATTCATCTTCGTCGACTCACAACTTGTTCAGGCTTGTGCACTGATAGACGACCTCGCAATTTTGGAAGATGGCGATGAAACGGAGATTGGAGAACTTGGCGTTCGTTTGAAACTTATTTATTTCTTGTCATTTTTTGATCCTCTCTTTTCCTTTCCTTTCCTCCAGGTGACGTTGTCGGGCGGCCAACGGGTTCGAGGTGGGTCGCATAACAGGTGTTTCGGCCTTATCGGCGATCGTCTAATATTCACTCCTAGTATCGCTGGCTCGTGCCATTTGTGAGTGAATATACTGGAAGCGATTCATCACTTTGAACGCCCCAAAATCAGACTCGCGCGCCTCGATTTTGCTCCTCGATGATGTACTTTCGGCTGGTAAGTCAGGCTGTTATTTGCAGGACACTCGCTGAATTGACACACTTTAGTCGACGCTCATACTGCTCACCATCTCTATCACGCATGCCTCAAAGGCGAACTTGTTAAAGGGCGAACTGTCATCCTTGTTTCTCACCACATCCAACTATGTGCCTCGGGCGCAAGTTTTATTGTTGCTCTGGACAACGGACGGGTTCAATTCCAGGGCAATCAAGAACAGTTCCATGACTCAGATGTCGTTAAAACTCTGGTGCACTCTATCACCTCGGTTGAAGTGGATCAAAAGGAAGATCTCGGCATTGAATCCGTTCAAGATGAGATTGAACCAACAGCCGCCGACAATAACGTAGATACAGTCCCAGCTACAGTCAAGGAGAAAACTCTTCCCCGAAAACTCATCGAAGAAGAAGCGCGGCAGAAGGGAAGCGTTGCTGGAAATGTCTGGGCAATATACATTCGAGCATGCGGCGGTATGACTTGTAAATAACCCTTTCATAGGTCCATTCAATTAGCTCCTAGATTTCTGGTACTGGGTGGCATTTTCAGCTTTATTCATGGTTGCCGCGCTGTCCGCTGTGCTCGAAAATGGGTGGTTGAGGTACGTAAAGGTTATCTGTTGAATCCATCCAAGTTGAAGCATCCACTCAGTTACTGGTCCGATGGCCGTGGCCCTGAGGACCCAACATACTATATCACGATTTATACCATCGTTCGTTGCTATACGATGTTTTGCTATCTCTTTTCTCATGTCTTCATAGCTCTCAAGCGCGGGCTAGTTTGATCAAATCCCAAGTCGATTGAAAGCTCAACCTCCACAGGTTTAATACTGACCACTAGCCGATGGCTGATTCTTTGTGCGCCATCTAAATCCCTTTCGCCTCGCACCATCCCTGACTGCGAATAGATTCTGGCTCAATTCATGCATCAGGGATTTTATATAAGCGTACCGTATTCCCGGTCGCTTTTTGCGCGCTTGCCTGAAATCTTGTAGGACTTCTTGAGGCCGTTCTATTTGCCGACATCCGCTTTCATGACACCTCTTCGAAAGGGCGTGTGTTGAATCGCTTTGGAAAAGATTTCGAAGGTCCAATCATGTCGGTTTAAATCTTCATCGACTCTCATTCTATGAACCCCCAGGTATTGACAGCAATCTTTCGGAACACCTGGGTTATTCTATTGTCTATGGAATGAGTGCCGTTGTGCGTGCTGCCATCCCTACCCATCACGATTCGTTTCAACAGAATATCAGACATCGATTGCAGCCATGTCCTTTGTCGGTGGCATTCCCTTCACCATAGCCGTCTTGGTGATCGGTATCCTGTTCTACAATGCAACGCTCAGAGTTGGTGCTACTTGAGATGCTTCCTCCATCTCCTAAGCCTTTTCTTAGACTTTTGTTCAAATCTCTCGTGATATTCAGAGACTGGGTTGGTTCAGCAGCTCCTTTCAATTCAACACCGACTGACACTCCCTCAGAGTCTGCTGTAAGTCGTACAAATTTCAGACAGAAAGCACTCTAGATAAATCGTCAACAATAGACGAAGTCGCCAATATATTCAGCTTACTCGGAGAATATTGCGGGCGTTGCGGTGATTCGTGCTTTCGGTGCATCATCCAAAATTCTGCGAGACGTGTTTCGGCGTTTGGATGCTGTCAGTCCGACTCGTCCATCGAATTTCGTGAATCAGACTGAAGCTTTCCTCTTCAGAACTCCAATGCATTTTACTGGACCTGGGGATTGAATCGCTGGCTCTCAGTAAGGACACTGTGGGCCCTCTGGTCTTTACTGAAGGTCTCTAGATACGGTTCGATTTCCTCGCAGGGACCATCATGTGTACCATAGCGGCAGTTTGTATTCTCAACAAGAACGTCTCGGCATCTCTGGCGGGCTTAGCATTGGCGTTTAGTAACACGGTACTTCATCGGTTGTTATTTTTCTCCCTGTTTTGACTCACGTTACAGGTTGCCGGCGACGTGCTTTATCTGGTACGTCTCAAAATACAAACCATTCATGGGGTCTTTAACAACCCTCGTTAGATTCGGCACTGGGTTTGGACGGAGCAATCCATGGCAAGTTCCCGCCGTGATTATTTATTCCAATTCTTATCGCCGCATTAGGTTTGCGTCGAGCGCGTAAATGAGTATTGTCAGATCGAACAGGAGCCCCCCGAGTTCATGGACCCGAGGCCCCCAGCATCCTGGCCGGCGGCAGGAGCCATACAGTGCCAAGGCCTTGTTATACGATATGCTGTGAGTTTTGCAAGGAGTCGCGAAGCACCATTGATTGTGTGCAGCCCGAACTACCCGCTGTCTTGCACAAGCTGACGTTCGACATAAATCCTGGTGAAAAGGTCAAACTAAATGCAGTAGTAGATGCTGCAGTGACTCATCTTGATGTTAAAAAAGGTTGGCATCCTCGGACGAACTGGATCTGGAAAAAGCACCCTCGCTCTATCCTTCCTCCGCTTTGTTACACCCAGTGAAGGGGCGTTGATTATCGATGGATGGGACATCTCCAAAGTCGGCCTTGCGGACCTTCGGAGCAAGATCACGATTATTCCTCGTGGGTGATGTTATTCCTCTTTTTCTTTCAAAGTCAACGTAGAATCTAGAGAACCCAACAATATTGAGTGGAAGTTTACGTTCGACTCTGGATGTATTCGGCGAATACAGTGATGCAGAAGTAGTGCGCAGATATCTTTCGGCATTATTTCAGCTAATTTCGTCCTTAGTTTGAAGCACTTCGTCGCGTCCATCTGATCCCATCGAGTGACCCGTCATGCGAAACGCTTGATACTGTGAACCTGAACATTTTCCGGGATCTTGACTCGTTGGTTTCCGAAGGAGGTGAAAACTTTTCGGCAGGGTAAGCTAGTCTAGTGTTTTTCCCATGAGGATAGTTGCACCAACTTCTTTGTCGTCAGCGAAAAGCAGCTGCTGTGCATGGCACGTGCTCTTCTGAAAAGGTCCAAAATACTGCTCATGGATGAGGTGTGTTTCAGTCAACTTTGTTCGCTGAGATTCCTCATAGTCTCTGATAGGCAACAGCCAGGTATATTTCTTTTCAATATGTCATATTCTGTCATTGAACGAGCTCGTTCCAGTGTTGACTATGCCACGGATGAGCTCATCGGCAAGACGATTAGCGAACAGTTTGCCCACAGCACCCTGGTCACAATCGCGCATCGTATACGTTCTGTGGTGACTTACGACAAGGTTAATCGTTTCTTCCCAGTCGGAATTTTCTTTGCAACTGAAGGTTCTCCGGCAGATCATGGTCCTTGATCAAGGTAGTCTCTTTCCCTGAAAATACCGGTTCTGATTCATCTTGTTTGAAACAAAGGCAAGATCGCCGAGTTCGATCGGTACGCACAATTTCAAACTCACGAGTCCATTCTCTCATCACCATGTAGACCTGGAACATTGCTGGCCAATCCATCCTCCAAATTCTACGCGCTATGCAAGGCGACCGGGCCACACGAATTTCAGATGCTAAAAAAATTGGCCAGATTGTGAAGAGACAAACGTGACTATTGCGGCCAGCTCTAGACACCTGTATTCATCAGTCCCATGCATGCCAATCATAGCAAATTGAGTTATTACTACCTACGGGACAAGAAACAATGCAAGTACAAATAGATTGACGGGCAAGTATCGGAAAACACATCGAGGACAACGTCCAGAGCGGCGGTATTGATGTAATTGTAACATGCTCACGCGTCGTCTTCATCGTCGGCCTCGATCTTCGCCTTGGACTTCTTCGCCGGGGGCTTCGCGCTCTTGGACGCCGGTTTCTAAAGGATTGGTCATTACACAAATGGTTGCATGGGAATGCGACGGAGGACGCACCTTGCGCTTCTTGCCAACCTCCTCATCTTCATCGCTCGCTTCATCTTCCGCTTCCTCCTAGTGCACTGATTAGGAAAACACAGTATTATATGGAAAAAAGAAACCTTTTTCTTTCTCGGAGCCCGCTTTTTGGGCGGCGCCTTTTCTTTGGCCTCTTTTGCCGGCTTCTTCGCGGGAGCTTTCTTCTTGGGCTTTTCTTCCTCAGACCCAGCATCGTCATCGTCTCCCTGTACATCCTCCATTTCCTTCGTAAAGTCTTCACCATCGTCGTCTGATACCTCCTGAGCGTCGCCGAGTCAGCTCGCTACACATTCAGTGGCAATAAAAGTGTAACCTTCTTCTTGGGTGCGCGTTTTTTCGGAGCGGCCTTTTTCTTGGGTTTCGCGTCTTCATCGTCCTCGTCCATGTCTTCATCGACGTCTGCTGCCTTCTGTCGAATAACCAGTCAATAAACTGCGGAATTGTGAGCAAAAAGTATGAACCACCTTCTTCCTGGGAGCAGCCTTCTTTTTGGGCTTCGGCTCCTCGTCCCCGTCCTCAGCATCGGCCTTCTTTTTCCTAGGTGCCGCCTTCTTTTTCTTCTTGGGCTTGTCCTCGTCGTCGTCGTCGTCCTTGCCTGCGTCATCCTTCCTGGCAGAGTCAGGAATGTCCTCATCGGCGACGTGACCGTCTTCCCAGGCCTAAGAAACAGTGAAATCTTGACGTGCAGCCTGCAAACCAAGCATTCTTACTTTGGAAACGCGCGCCTGGTCTTCTTCATTCAGTTCTTCAAAACCATCAACGTCGGCTGCATCCTCGTGGACTTTCTTCACGTTCCCAAGAACGCGTGCAGTCACGCATCCCCAATGGCGCCAAGCGCTGAGAGAGAGAGATGAGACAGTTTGAGCGCGAAATTCTGCAGTGGCACAGATCACGCACAAGGAAGTTTTACCCTGCATATCGACGACGGTACCGAAGCGAAGGGTTCCCTTGGGTATGAGCGTGCCCTTGCATGGAATTCCACCTATGAGAATCAATTAATTGCGAACGAGGCGCGCAAGAGAAATCTCGCCTTTACATCCAGCACGGCCTGAGGTTGCGTACTCCAGACGATATCCACTTTTTTTTCCGCCATCGTCAGACATGGGAGGTTTATAGCCGTACTGAGACTGTGGGGATGGAAGAAATTGTTCAAGTTGCCCAGTGCCAAATACTTTCAAAGTCCGACGCACACCGTTCCTCGATTCTTTCGCTCCCGGTTCCAGCCCTCGCCCGGCCAAGCCCTTGCTATTCATTCTCTGCATTCTCGACGCCATACCCGCTCAGCTTCATTTGTGATCATTCTGAGCTGGGATGTCTTGCATACTCCTTCCGGACCGGCAGCCTCCGTACCATACGTTCTTGGTGGATGCTGTTCTACAAGATCTCAAACTCTAAACACATATCCACTGGTCAAACGCGGGGCTCTCTATAGTTAAAGATGGCTGTGCCGGGACTCTTCCTTCCTTGGAAACAGGTTTATATTTGACTTATTATGGCTGTAGTATGGATACCGCTGTATCCGCCCGGATCCGATCTACCCCCAAACCATGTCTAACATATTGCACAATGGTATAAACGCCTTTTCCGTCACCCGCCTGTTCCGTCACCGTCCCAAATCATGTTGTACCTTCACCAATACTACCAGCCAGGCGCTCATATCTCCCTCAATCTGCGTTCTTGCGATGGTGACGAGACCGTTCGCAACGTTCAAGCAATCGTTGTCAAGGCATTTACACCATTCACAATGAGCCAGGTGCTCCTGCTCGACATTAGTCCACCTGTCCCAGATATCCTCCCCCCGAACACAAGTTTCATCCTCAAGGTCTACGATCCGCGCTTTTTACAGCACAGACGGGGCACAAAATCGAGCGCCCCGCATCCGTGGACGCTCGCAGCCGAAACCACTGCCGCACGGCGCCGCGCATTTGGGGAGGTCACGTCGACCTCCATTCCGACCTGGTGGCCCGATGATTCAGACACCGCTGGTTGGGAGGAATATTATCGCGCGAACCTCGAACTCATTTTTAAGAATGAGTTGGCCGCATACACGCGCTTGTCCTCGCTGCAGGGGCAGTCCATCCCGCACTGTTACGCGCACGGGACACTCGTACTCCCGAGTCCATCGAAGCGCATGGTTGTCCCGCGCGTGTTGCTGCTTTCGTACGTGCCAGGGCCCTGCCTTCGCTCCGTGCACCCTTCACGAGTGACACTACCTGTTGCGCGCGGCCTCATCGACACTGTCCGCGCGTTCGGCGCTCTGGGTGTCATTCATGACGATCTGAGGCTGGATAACATGCTTCTTTCTCCCTCCGACGACCATTCCTCGGCGTTCGTCATTGATTTTGGCAACGCTCAGATACGTGCGGACCACAGTGATGAGGAGTGGGAGTGGACGCTCGCAGAGAACAATGAGCCGAAGCTAGTGGAAATGATATTAGATAAACTGGGGATCAAGCATTCGCTCTAGGGTGAGAGGGGTAAATAGAATCAAGAAAGTAAAACGTTTTGTACTGTTGTATGTATTTCATAACGCATGTCTGCACAAGAGTGTGCACCTTCTAGTCCCGTCCTATATCGGTATCCTCTGGTTCAAAGTTTCAAACACTAGCGCTGGTGTACCAAGTATTTTGACAGCCTCCACTGAAGTGGTCTTGATTTCCGGGCCGCGCGCTCCATTTTCGTTTCATTGCATATGAGCCTGAACTCATTGTAAGTACTAGTACTTTGTATCGTTGGACAATCTACAATGTAGCAATTTTCGGAGCCGACATGGAGATGCAAAAGAGTGTGTACAGACGATAGTTGCTGCGAAGGATAAACGAAAGACTGGAGGCTCTTGGCCGCGACTGATACTGGGTAGGAGTAAAGATACATACACTTGGATATATTCGTCGGGGCATCACCACTGGGTTGGTCCGAACGAGCCTGTCGGCGAGGTCAAGAGAGGCAGACCCATCGAGTCAGCCGTTGTCTGCCAGATCGTGTTCCCAATCCAGTTCACCGTGAAGCCACCCGCGGGGTAGACCACGACGAAAAACATGATGACGGACGACAGCGCGAGGCCGGCATCGAGCGCCGCGGATAGGATGTAATTGTAGCGCATCCACCAGCGGAAATGGGCCCGCCGGACATAGAAATTGAAGATAAAGCCGGTGAATCCCCAGGCGGCGTAGTTATACGCGGACGCGGCGGGGATGGCGGCAACGCCGCCACAGAATACGGGGATGTTCACAAAGCGCCAGTTGCTCTTGGGGAAGCGCCGCGCGAGGAAGTAGAAGGGAATCGGGGCAACGAGCCCGACGGGGAACCCCCACAAGAGTTGCGTGTATAAACCCTCGGTGCCAAAGAAACGCTGGGGTCCGACACCGCCCCAAATGAGGGCCGCGTCAGCGAACACGTTGGTCGAGGGACAGACAAAGTTGTCTGGCGCGTCAGGGGTGCAGATGCCGGGGACGTTGTCTAGCATCCAGCTATTCACGCCGGTCACCACGAAGCAAGTGACGACAGCTGCAACCACTTGAACGGTGAACATCATGCGCGGGGGAATATGCATGTAGTGACCGAGCTTGAGGTCCAGTGCGAACGAGGAAGCCTGCTGGGTTCCAGCGAGACAAATCGCTTTGAAAATCATGTTGGCCACCGGCTGATCGCGGACGATGTAGCCTGCCAGGAGCTCCTCCATTACGTTGAGGCCGATGATCTGGTTTGCAACCGCCTGGATGATGGAAAGAGGGAGCGCGAGGGCGACGGCGATGAGAAGGGCGAGAAGAGCAGCCCAAATGGGAAGGCCGGTAGGGAAAAGGTTGACCGCTATGAGAATAAGGATGGTAGAAATGACACCTACTCCCGCATACCAGTTCGAAGGGACTTCAGGATAGGCCTGCATTAAGCGGGAATGGATATCGCGCTCCGTCTTCAAGGTCGAACGGAACCGCCGGACAATGTCGCGACCGAACCAGAGGAACGTGTGCGTGAAGATGGACCCGAATGATGCAAATGCGACGAAGTATCCCATACACATCGCGCTTGTGAGAAAAACCGGCGAGTATGCTTCATAGGCAGTTACATCGAAGACTCCGTCTACCACGGTAGCACTGGTGTTGTAGGGAGCGCCAGTGTTATCAAAAACCAAAAACGAGGACAGGGGAAGGAACGAGGTGAAGAAAATGTTTTTAACTAGAAAATACTCAGCTAAAAAATTACAGAATGAGCAAAAATCTAAACATACAGTATATGATCGGGGTAAGGATCCAGAAGCAAAAGATGACGGAGGCGATTGTATTCATCGTCGACCACCACTAATAAAAAGAAATTCAGAGTGAGTCACGGAATAAAAGAAGGAAATCAACGTACTGGCGTGGCAAGGGGGCTACCAATAAAACTTATCACAGTCCAATCCAAAGAAACGATGCTCAGTCCTAGACCGCTGCTTGCCCCAAACAGGGAATTCAGTGGGATATTGAGCGGCGCGAGCCAGCACACCCAGTTGAAGATACTGAGCGCGGTGAAAAGGTACCCTGGGAACCAGTACCATACGAAACTGCCGACACAAGCGATGAAGAAGAATCGTTGTCGGGTCATATGGCCACGATCCCGTTTGCCGTAGGTGGTATGCAGCGTATTGAACAGCGCGGAGCTGACGAGGGTACTCGGCCAGATCATCGAAGACGGCCAGACCACGAACTGACGCAGCATGCCACCGAGAGAAAAGCCGAACGTTTGAGTACCGAGTATGAGAAGGATCTCGTAAATCCAAGGAAGGCGTTGTCCGAAAAAAGAGTGTTGTGTCGCGAGTACATCGGTGGCAATGGCACCGTTGTACGCAACATTGATCATGGTGGTAATGCAAACGTGCTCCTACAGTGGGTCGATGTCAGGGTCTACAGTCTGAGAAATAATAAATCAAGAAATCAAAAGTTACCTTGATATTAAAAGGCCCAGGGTTGAGCGACCAAACATATTTTCCGGTCTTGAAACTTCTTGTGGGCAGCACCCATTCAAGAAACTTGCCAGCTGGGAGGGATACCAACTGGCCAACGATGCCGGTGATGAAAACAGATGGAGCTGGTGGCATGGGTTAGGACGGTCATTCGGAATTGTGAGGACATACATCTATACTCAAACACTTGGTTCAAGCCAGCTAACAAGACCGTGAACAATAAACCCAAAAACCACCTTTGAAAAAATTTGAGAGGGAACCTTAGGCAGAGGAAAGAGACTGACATGCGAAAGGTGTTGACGGGCATGAGAGGATCATCAACCGACGATACTGCCATTCGAACTCTAAATGTTGGTTAGGTGGGTCGACAGAGGTCAGGATTGACTAGCGCACTCAGGGTAAGGCGACTCGCTAAAGTTGGGTTAGATGGGTCAACGACGCTCGAAATTGATTGGCGCACTCGTCAAAAATAGTAGCAGCATTGCATGAGCGAAAGCTACTCGAGTGTTGAGAAACTCTGCCAGAAACGTTGGATTCGACGTCGGTATCTGGATATCCCGAATTCTTCTGGGAGATGGTGTCCAATTCAATTGTTTCCACAGGCTTGCCCGTTAGATTGTCAAAATCCAAGTTGGGGTCATTTAAATGATCCATGAGATAGTTATGGTCAGGCCAAGGGTCAGGCTCGACATCCTGCGGAACATCTGGGATGGCTCGCTGGCGAAGTCCGTTTAATGGGAGAGGAAGCGGTTCTGCCGAACTGGTTGAAGGTTGAGAGTCGTTCATGGTCGCGGAGACAATTCAAATGAGTGGTATGAGGAGGAACAGTGCAGTACCAAGTTCCAGGGCATTTTCGTGACGCTTTTAAGCACCAGTTTCTGCCACCGTCCAAAAAAGGGAAGACGAGGACAATGAAGAATGAATCTCCACCAAAGCGTATCACACCTCGCGCGGGGTCAGTGAATTGTCAATCCGGCCAGTGGCTCGAAGACGTCGCGTCGCACGACGCGATAACGAAAGCCCAGGTAGCCCACATCGACTCGGACGCGACTGCCAAAGATCAACTCCGACATCATGATTTGTGATTAGCGGATCAATGTACCGGACAAACAAGACACATCCGTTTTTGTCGCTGCTTCGCTCTCTGCAACTAACCACCACCATGCCCGCGTTGGATGGGTGTTAGCGGCTTGGGCCTTAAAATCCTCGCCGCTTACTTCCCGTGTATCTGATATTTTTCTCCTAGACTCTAGACAATAATACCCTAGACAACACATAGATTTTTTTCATGGCACCAATCTCACCGCCAACCTCGCTCCCTCCTCTCCGGAAGCTGGCTGAATACTCGGTTGCGGATATCACCAGAGCCCTTCGAGGTGTTCGGGAATTATATTGGTCTCCACCTCCGCCTCTTCCTCCGCAGCTCTTGATTCCGACGCGACGCACAGGTCGTTCCAGAATATCGCGCATCTACGGCGACGACAAAATCCCAGACTCGGGATATGCGTCTGCTGTTGTATCTGACGATGAATGCGACGTCGAGGAGATTGTCACCAGTGATTCATCGGACTATCTTGACGAGTTTCGTGCCGACGTTTTGGAACGCACGTTTGCGATAAAGTGGATAACAGGTTTAATCTGTCGAATCGATCAACTGTCTCCCGACGACGCTGCCATCGACCCGGATGAAGCGCGCGAGAGTTTGCTCGACGAGGCCACCGCCCTCCTCGCTCAATTTTCGCGCCAAGAAGACGACGAAGATTTCGATATCACACGGTCTTTCTCATTTCCTGCGAATGGAAAGACAGTTCACATCGAGTTGAACGATGCACCGCTGTCAATCTCTGACCACACCTCTGTTGGCCTACAGAGCTGGGGCAGCGCGATCATCCTTGCCGAACGTCTCTGCGCTGACCCCACGTCCTTTAACCTCTTGGACGGCCAGCCTCTACGTGTCCTCGAACTCGGCGCAGGGACTGGCTTGCTGAGCATTGCCGTTGCAAAGCTCCTCCCTGATACAACCGTCGTCGCGACCGACTACCACCCAGCCATCCTCGCCAATCTTACCGCCAACCTCAGCACGAACTTCGCTGTTCCCGCGCGTGTGTCCGCCGCCGAGCTCGACTGGGCACGCCCCACGATCGACGCGCCTGTCGACGCGCCGTTCGATGTTGTGCTTGGAGCGGACGTTGTGTACCATCCGGACCACGCGCGCTGGATCCGCGGTTGCGTTGCGCGTATGTTGCGTCGGCCCGCGCCTGACCCCGTGTCAAATCCTGGCGGAATCTTCCACCTGATCGTCCCGGTGCGGACGTCGGGGCGTCATGAAGGCATGGATCGCACCGTGGATGAGGTGTTCCGGGTTAAAGACAATGGTCTCGCTGACGCGGTTTCTCGTCTCGGGATATTGGACACCGTTGCAATAGAGCGTCAGGATGCCAGCATCGGTCGTGCGGACGAAGCAGGGTATAGGCTGTTCAAGATTGGGTGGGTTTCATAGACTATACGTATATTTTGGTAATAAATTTTCGTTTGCTATCATAATGTCAGATGTTGAAACCAAGAGACATGAACTTGATGACATTGGCACCGGGCAGACTGCGGTCCTGTCCCATTCCTCATAAATAGACAAGCTGTCCACATTTGGCCTGCTCCGGATTATATATACCTGCAATTTCGACCAATAGCCCGCCGTCTTCTGATGAAGACGCCATTTCCGAACGACGCGCGCTGGCAAGCACTCCATCCATCCATTATTAGCAACGCCCCCGTAGTAACAATCGGCGCACGTTCAATTCCGCAGCTGACACGGGCCAGGGTTTTTTACACTACCCAAAACATATGTACTCCCATGCAACAAATAACAGTCCGGCGGAGAATAGGTATGTAGTCGTAGTGGGTGGGGTCCAGGCGGAGCGTGAGTACATGCACAATACATGGGAATATTTGAATGCGATAGATAATATCATTCATTATCTGGCGGCGTTAAACTAAGGCAGCAAAGCCAAGCCACGGGCAGGCGGGCGGAGCGGGGGTATAGAACGAATGGAGTAGTCAAGATTGGCTTCGCTGGTAGTATGGCGAGGGACCGCTGGAGTAGGTCTCGGAGAGGTTGAGGTTTGTGCGCGAGCGGGCGAGCAGTTCAGTGGCGACCTCCGGGCCGTACTGCTCTGCTAGTTGGCTGGAGGAAAATGCTTAGTACAAGATAAGAATGAATGGCCAAGACATACTTGGCGTAATTGTCCATGATGACGGCCATGCTGTTCATGCTAAGGCGGTAAGCCTTGGGGGTCATGCCCTTGCCGAAACGATATGTGACGTGGTTGGAACATAACAGCCCCGCGACTATCACACCTATGTGGATCGGGACGAGACCGAAAGATGCGATGTACCAGCGTTTGAGTACCAGTCTCTCGAAGTCCAAGTATGGACTTTTGCACCCTGGGAGAATGCTCCGTGCGTAACACGTGGAACTGACGGTGGCTTCGACGAACGGGCTGAAATACCCGCAGCAGCCCAATGAGTTCTGTATCCGTAGGCGGCCGTCGGCGCCGAGGCCGTTGGACCACTGGTTGTTTATCTTACCCTGAAGATTGAGGCTGTAGTGTTTATAGGTGAGGTACCCTGGAACGACCAGGAGGCCGAAGCAGACCCAGAGGAGGAAGGTGTATACGGCGAGGAAGCCTCGGTTGTTGAGGAGGATGCCGGCGAATCCCAAAATGGATGTGAATATCGCGGCGGAGGCGGCCAACGTGGAGAGGATAAGTTCTGGCCGGTTCGCAACGCGGACAACGTCGGCGTGCTCCCATACGTCGAACCATGTTAACAGACAGAAGATGAGGGCGAGGAAGGAATATATGGTGAGGAGGGTGTTTGCGAAGAACAGCGCCCACTTGAATTTCGTCCACCGCAGTTTCCGCCCCTTCGTGCCTTTGCCCCCAAACCAGCCACCGCTGACGCCATCATAATCTTCGTCGTTGACACCGGGCATCCGAGCTTCCCCGCTTCGAAACGCCTCGACGCCGCCGCCAAATTTTGGCCCAAAGGGATCCATGCCCTTCCCTGTGCGCCGCTTCCGTGGGCCTGAGGACATGGTGGGGAATTTGGCCGGCAGATAGTTCACTGTGAGGGAGATATTGCTTGCATCGAGAGGTGGACCGCCGCCCACAGGCGAGCTGCCTCTGCTAGACAGGGAGCCCATGGGGTCGGCGAACGGGGCATGTGGCGGGTCGAGTGGTCGCGAGAACATGGCCGCGTTGGCAACGAGGGGAACTTGGGAGAGAGTAGAAGGAGTGAGGGAGTCCTGACTGTCGTAATTTCAGAAGTGTGAAAACGCGGAAGAACGCTCTAAAAAGCTCACGACAGATTCTGAACGGAGGAAAAGGATCATCAGTGCTATTGGTCATTCCGATACCGGCATGAGCTCACAGGTTTATGAGCGCTATCTGCGCGTCCCCGCTCCAAGTACGTCGACCAGACCCGCTGCATGTCGGTGGAAGAGGAAGAGTTAAAGACAGTCAAAGTACAAGCACCAATCTATCTTCTGATCTTCGAATGGAAATGGCATATGGAGACTACCGTCGAAACCATCATCATTATTCTCAAAATAAGTCCACAGTAATAGGTAGTCTGCGACGTGTCTATGGCAGTCTACCAGCTCAAAAATATCCATGCCGAACACATTATCTGACGCTGAGTACAGTGGACTCGTACCTCGACCCCGTTGCCAACCATCATCTCGCTTGTTTCGAATCGCGGAACATAAATAGATTCCTGACTTACTTACTCCGACGGGCGTAACACAAAATTAACGACGATGACGCGGATCTGTTCGCGCAAGGCCAGGGGACGCCACGAACGACAGGCACGCTGGACCAATCCTGTGTAGTGACAGCTAGGTCTTGTTAGCAAAAGATCAGTGTTTGACATTCAAAGTGAGCGAAACATACTGAAATGCATTCTATTCCATGGGCGAAAAGGAACCCGCCAGCCCTTTCTTGGAAAACCAGCGGAAAGCGATGTCTCGGCCGTCACACAAATCCCGTAATGTTTGTGAGGCGGGGTGTGCTGCGACGACATCGAGATTGGCTTGCGCATCTGTATCGTCAAAGCACACGCGTATCTTCCGAATTTGTGGCTGCCACGAAGTGTCCTTGAGAGCAGCAAAAAGATTTTCGAATCCGGACGGAGACCATGATATCATGAGTTCTGTCAGGGGTGCATTAATGGTTCTGAGGACGGAGGCGTCTGAAAGCCAACCCTGGCCACGGAGTTGGAGCGAAACTAACGCCGAGAACGTAGGAATCATGTCTGCGAGGTGTGTAGGTTTCTCCCCGATAGGTGACTCTCCAGGCGTCAAGCGCAAGGTTTTAGCCAAGGGACCCATGATACGAGCTAGCGATGGTGCGTAAATGCCTTGTAGACTGACCAAATCCAGTGTCTCGGAGGCACCAACTATCCAGCGCACTTGCTCAGGCGTTAGGAGCATGCCCTCCAAGTGCAGCTCCGCCAGACGATATATGGGTGGCGGAATTTCCGCTAGGCTGTCTCCAAAAGGCTCTGTACCCGACTTGAATGCAGTCGCCCTGCCATTCTGAACCCTCACAGCAGCGAGAATGGAGAGGTTTGGAAGTTTAGCGAGCATAGGAGCGAATTCTTTTAGGGAGACGTCCTGAAGTTGCAACTCGCGCAGGTTCTCGAAAGAGCTGTCAATGGATGGCACACGTATCGCATCAGACGCTGAGATTTGCAGTATTTGGAGGGCCGAACAGTGACCGAGGAGAGGAAACACGACTTCCATAAAGGTCTTTTCTTCTTGATAGTGGGGACTCAGAACCAGATGAGATATGACTCGTGGATGTGGCCTGTCTTCTACCAGAGTACGAAGCAGTTTCTCGGCCGACGTAGTGTTAACTAGGAAATTGATTGAGATATCTATATACCTTGCAGCAAACCGAAAGATAGCTCACATAGTCTGATGACTCCACGGTACAAAAGGTTTGTCGCCGCAGCGTTCCATGCTTTGGAAACCAGAGCGCAGTTCAGCGCAAAGTCGGTCTGTTCAACCCATTGTTTGGGCAGCGTGTCATGGGTGTCCGGTACATGGCTCCAAAGAATTTTCAAGAGAACTTCCGGAGGTAACGGCGGGCTGGGAACAAGGCTGGAGGGAAACCTTTTTGACCATGAATATCCAACGGCAATAATTTGAAGGCGATCCCAACGTCGTGTCAAGGCCAAAAAACGACTCTTGAGAATGGGGTCGTAGATCAAAGTCTGCTTCTGTTTGAGAACCCGACGTAATAGTGAAAGCTGCTAAAATCAGGACGTAGAAAAGAAGAAGACAGACAAAAACTCACAAACGGTGGCCATGGATGTACCCATTCGATTTTTATCTCTAAACCCTCAGCCTCGGATAAGATGTCGATGAACCTTTGCGGCGTTTTCAACTCCTGACGAATCTAAGTAAGGAAACTGGTCGTGCCAGGAACTTTGACGTATACTTTGTAGTAGAGTTGTCTGAGCTCTTGGGTGAGGGCGACGCATTTCTGTTCGAGGAGATCCATATGCAAACGTGTACTGTACTATAGGGAGGAACAAGCTTGATTAGGTGTTCTCAACTCGGATTTCCACTGTATTGCGAGGTGTGTTCACCGTGTTCGGTTGTGTGTGGCTCGGGCGCGATTGGGCTCAAGGAGTGCTCAAGGCTTCGAACGGTTCGAGTCACCGTTCTTCAAGTGACGGTTTATACGAGGGTTTACGTGAATCAACCGGCAATCACATGAAAGTTGGTCCGGTCAAATCCTCTCCGGGCTCTCCCTCTTCAAGTTCAACCACCATGGCCGCAAAACAGTACACACAGGAAGAGGTTGCAAAGGTTCTCATTCATTTCCTCTCGTCAGTGTTATAAATATAAATCGCTCAACTTCACCACAGCACAACAAAGAGGGCAACCTGGTGACTACCCCGCATTTTAGCCATTCCAATGCAATTATTTAAACGCGAATACAGTGGGTAACGATAGACTCAAAGGTGTACGATCTCTCCAAGTTTGCCAATCTCCACCCCGGAGGCGCGAACGTCCTCTACGCGGACGGGGTAGGTGAGCCCCGAACTTGGTATTAAACGAACGGACACACCGCTCAAGAACGTGCCAGCCGGACAGGATGCGACACAGGTGCAGCTCAGATTCACGAAACTTACTTGGGGTTCTCCTGAAAATTTCGAAGGCATTTTTCGGACTCCATCGACTTGAGGTACTTCACCGGCCTCAATATGCACGTCTTCAAATCGGCAGGATTCAAGGTAGGCTGCTCGGAAAATACACATTCGCGTTGAATATGAAGCTGCGGTTTAAGGCGAGGAGCCTGTGATCCAGCCTCTCGGTCCAGGGGAGGTCTCGAAAGTACCATATGCAGAGCCCACATGGCTTGCCGACGGATTCGAGACCGCGTTCTATACCGAGGGACACCGAAAATTCCAGAAGGCCGTCCGGTGAACCTCTCCCTCCCCTCCACTTTTGTTGAGAATTGAATTGTGTCGGCAGTACGTTTTTCATGGAAGTTGTGCATCCCGCTGCACTGCAATGCGAAGCAAACGGGAAACGGATACCACAAGAGGTCGTGGACAAGATGGCGTGGGTGGTTCTCTCTGCCTCGAAATAAGTGTCCGCTTGCTTATGCCAGTCAGCGAGGTGAACATGATCGCTATGCGTCTCGGGCCCGGAAAACATCTCAAGGGGCGTAAGCTCATGAACGGCATCGTCACTCCAGAAGAATTCGACTACTTCCACGAGGTACGTCCTGGCTTTCGTTTCTGCCGCCAACAGCTCACTGAACTGAACGCTCCTTCAAGCTCATAATCAACACAGAACTCGCTCGCTTTGGAACACGTGGATTCGTCGATGGGTTGCTCAACGGCGCCGTGATCGGCGTGCCCCCGATACTCAATTACGGTTCGCCCGAGCTTCAAGCCCGGGTTGTTCCCGAGATTCTCAACGGAAAGAAGTTCCTTGCTCTGGCCATCAGCGAAGCGTTCGCCGGCTCGGACGTTAGCGGTCTGCAGGTTGATCCATAGTTTCTTGTTCAATCTTCTTCCTTACGGTTACATACAGACTACAGCAGTGCGGGATGGCGACTTTTGGGTGGTGACCGGAACCAAAAAGTGCGTGTACCTGTTTCCCTCCCGATTCTTTTTCCCCTTCCTTATGGACTACCAGATGGATAACAAACGGGACGTTTGCCGATTATTTCACGACAGGGTGCAAAACCGAGGTCTGTTCGCTCTCCCCAAGCTAAGCTTCACACTCTCATTCCGGCACAGACGGGCTTCACCGTGATGCTCATTGAACGCGGCGACAACCTCGAAACGAAGGCGATCAAGACGTCCTACTCGGCGACCGCTGGCACCGCATATATCACGTTCGATAAGGTGCGCGTGCCCGTGGGGAACACGCTCGGTGCGGTGGGCAGCGGCATGAGCGTCATCCTCACGAACTTCAACCACGAGCGCTGGATGCTGATTTGCACCGCGCTGTCGGCGCAGCGGGTCGTCGTCGAGGAGTGCTTGAAGTCCATATTCAGTTGTTAAACAGTGGTAAACGCTGACCTGCCGCGTATAGGTGGGCGTCGCAGCGCATGGTGTTCGGGAAGCCGCTGACGTCGCAGGCGGTTATCCGCGCCAAACTGGCAGCCATGATCTCGCGCGTGGAGGCGGGCCAGAATTGGCTCGAAAATATAACGCACCAGATGAATAACGTGTGTCCAGTATCCGGAGACTTTTATTCTTTCTGATGCATTGGCCTGGCTAGATGAACTACGCCGAAACCGCGAGTAAGCTCGCAGGCCCCATCGGGCTGCTGAAATCGTGCGTCACGATTTTCTGTCTTTAACGAGGGGTATAACTGATCCCGACAAGGTTCGTGACAAAGTCTGGAGCGGAGACAGCAACAGGTTAGCCAACCAATCGATTTTTTTTTGTTCACTGGATGACGTTTCACACCCACAGACGCATCGCAAGTGTTTGGCGGGCGTGCGTTGACTGTTACGGGGATGGGTAAGGTGATCGAAAATTATCATCGGACTGTGATGTTCGACGCTAGTGAGTTTCCGACCATATTCACAAACAAGACCGAGTCGACCACTGACTCATGCACCTGCAGTTCTCGCTGGAGCGGAGGATGTGCTGGCGGACTTGGGTGTAAGGCAGGCAATGAAAAAGATGCCGCCGACAGCGCGGTTGTAAATACTTGCCACCAATGCTAATAATTTAAACGTGAATGCCGACGACACCGAGACGCGGTACCCGTATTCTGGACAGCATGATTTTCTATTGTACTCCAAGCTTATCTTTTGAGACCCTTGGTCTGCAACAGTATGGATACAAGCACGAGCAGCGTGGATTCATTGATTTCCGTTATTATAACCACCGCAATGAAAAAACATTCGTACAAGCAACACACATACATAAAATCATAATTGGACTAGTCCGCACAAATTACAATCATAGCAGGAGTGCAAGGACGGCAACGAATCCGACTCCCACGTACGGACCCGAGCGGACGCGGACGCCTGCACTGGGTGGAGCCGTACTGCTAGGGGAAGGCGACGAGGTGGGCGCGGAGGAAGACGTCGGCGGGGCCGTCACAGTGCTCTGTGACACTGCTCCGGACTGCAAAAGCGAATGCGACTGAGGCGGCGTAGACTGTGAAAGCGAATGGGACTGAGCGGAGGTCACGGGCTGGCTGTGCGACGACTGAGACGTCGACCTCGTCGCGGATTGAGTCTGAGTCTCAGTCGTCACGGATCGAGTCGCAGTCTCAGTCGTCGCGGATGGACGTACAAAGGAACCGGAACCCTCGGCGGGGAAGACGGGGATGGCGGATGCACCCGGCGGGAGCGCGCTGAAGAGAGTGCGGTTGGGGTTTTGTCCTGGGAGCGTGAGCACCGGGAGGGTGAAGCCCTCCGCCAAGCAGGAGGTGATGAGAACTGGGGCGGCCGTTCCATCTCAGCGTCGTACTTATCCACAGAAAATTGAGAAATGTGTCTCACCGTCGACGTACTCCTGCGCGATCGAAAAGTCCGTCGCGTGCGTGGCGTTTCCGACGCACGCGAAGCAGTCAGCGTAGCCGAAGTCGAAGGCGGGCGAGCAGCAGTCCGTTGCCGGGCAGGTCTATAGAACATGCGGTGGGGTCGTTTCAACATCTGAGACCATACATTATACAAGCGAGAGCGGAAACGACGCACCGCGCCATTGAGGAACGGCGCAAAAGGCGCGCAATCGGCCTGGCACGTCGCCGGAATAACGGGCAGGTCGCGGGCGCCGAGTCTGAGGCCAGGGATGCGCCGGGCCGCGGGGGGATTATTCCGGCTGCGTATGCGTGGGTGTGCAAGAGGGAAATGGTCCCGACGACGAGCGTCCAGAGGAACATGGCGCGAGCGGCGTGGAAGCAAAGCCAGAGACACAGACGCCCTTCCAAGCAAAGAACAGCCTTGGTGAGCGCCGAATCATGATTTCTACGGAGGAAAAGCGGCTAGAATCTTCAGCCAGTCCATAATGAGCTCGAGGTGCCTGGTTTGATTGAGGTGTGAAACTTTTCTGTCAAGCAGGCAAGGACAACAGCATACGGGAAGCCATACGGGAAAGGTCTGGACAGAGTGTATGGTTCGAAGCAGGTGGCATTTACTTCCCGAATGCTTGCAGTGTTTACTTCTTGAATGCTTGAAGTTGGCAATTGCTTGCATTCAATTCTTCGTTTCAAAATCTCTAGTATTCGTTATTGAACATTGTCATAATCGTACGTGTACATGAACGCGTGTATATACTCGTAAATTAGTGTCGCTGCTGAATTGTATGTATGCATTGAATGAGTGAACCTCGGCGTACTAAACGTCCGTTCATGTCAACTCCCCCGCGCCTCCTCCACGTCCCTCCCCTGCGCCTCCTCACGTCGGCTACCCGACAACGCGCACAAACACGTTCCCCCCCTTGAGCACACCGCTGCTGTTCCCCTCGCGGCCTTCAAACACCTCGCACGCGCGCTCAAAAGGCACCGCCGCGCCCTCCACAACAGGCCGCACCCCCTCCTCCATCGTCATCCGCACCACCGCCCCCAGCGAGTCCCGCACGTCCTCGCCCTCCCAGTCCACGTCCTGCGCCGCGCTCACCCACGCATAGCTCACCGTCGTCCCCGCCTTCTCCTTCTTCGTCGGCTTTTTTGCAGGTTTCGCTCCATCGCCAGACGTCGTCGAGACGCCGTTCCCGCCCTTCAACGACCTTAACCCCGCGCGGAAGTTATCCTTCGCAGTAGGCACCGGTCGTATCGGCCAATCCCCCACCGTCGTCGTGAACTGCTTCCGCCCGCGCACCCTGCCGCGCGCCAACAGCCGCTCCCCCACATCCCACACCTCCTTCCCCCCAATCGTATCCACAACCGCGTCGAACTCGTCCCCGTCCGCAATCAGCCGCTCCACCGCGCGCACCGCCGCGCCGTTCCCGCCCCAGCTGTCGAACGCGCAGTCCGACGCGCACCCCCCGTCGTCGAACACCACCTCCTCCACGCCCCACGCCCGCGCGCGCTCCTGCACGCGCCGCATGTGCTCCCGGTCCGCCTTCTCCGTGTCCTCCCCGTCGTCGGACGCAGACACGGACCCGGGCGCGTGCACACACACGCGCCACCCGCGCCGGGCGAGCATGCACGCGACGAGGCCGCCCGTGCCCGCGTGCCCGTGCAGCACCAGCGCGCGCCGTTTGCCCTTGCCCGATTTCGCGCTCTTCACGGACCCGTTGTTCATGGGATCCGCGATCTCGCCGTCGGGTGTGACTGCGTCTAGGCCCCATTTGTTGAGGTTGGTGGGATCTACGGCCCCGAGCGTACGCACGGCGCGGTGCGCGGCGATCCCGACTAGGGGGAGAAGCGCCAGTTCTGCGAGGTCGAGACCGGGCGGCGGAGGGGGCACGAGAGGCGCGGCGGAGCGACGGCTGTTGAGCCGTTGATGCTGGAGCGACGACGGGCGCGAGGGCGGGGGTGTGTCGAGGCTGAAAGAGACGGAAGAGGGGCGCGAGGGGTAGGGCGAGTCTTGGTTCAAGTGTGAGGGCGCCTGGGAACGCGGGCGGGGGTGCGGATACGCGGCCTCGGATGAAGTAGAAGAGGGCGGGGAGGATCCAGGTGGGGATGAATCAGACAAGGAATGCGAGACGATATTCGGGTAAGGGACGCGGTGTATGCGGTGGCGGTCGACGGTGATGAATTCTGCAAGGGCACCGCTCTTTGAGAAAAAACTATAAGACAAAGGAGGACAATAGAAAAGCAAACACCACCTTGCGTATATCTAACAGTCCTACGACCCACTCGCCGCGCCGCGCAACCTCGTCACGGACTTCCCAGCCGCACTCGAGGACGCGACCGACGAAACTCCGACCAGGAATGAAACCTACTTGGGGCGCAGAGTGGCCGTTTTCCTTGCCGTCCTTATCTTTGTCCTTTTCAAATACAGAGCCCGCGTCGGACGCGGTGCGGCGGCTGATCGTGCGTCCAACGAAGCGGCCGAAGCTCTGAGTGCGGCTATGCCTGAATTCGGAGCGCGCGCGCGAATGAACGCCGAGGAGGCGGAGATCGACCGCGTCGAGACCGACGGCCCAGACTTGGACGAGAACACACGTTTTGGGGACGGACGGCGGGGTGCGGTAGTGCGTGAAGCCGAGCCGCGGGGGCTGGTGGTGGGAGTGGGATGCAAGGCCACCAACGACTTCGATAGAGGCCATGGTAGCCTGGGCCAGACGAGAACGCGAGAGATCGGCGGTGTCGCGGCGAAATGGGGCGCGCAGGCGCTGGGAAATGGAGGAGTTGCGGACGAGGGACTGAGTGGAGGCGGGGGCAGGAGGGATGACGAGGGAGGTGTATGCCGGGGTGCCATAAGATGGTAGCTCGGGTGGGCCCGATGGAAGAGCGGGCGGATGAAATGACGAATGGGAGCTGGCGCTTGTGCCGAGAGAACGGGTGCGACGGTGGGGGGCAGCGGGCGGCGGTGTAGATGAGCGCGAGGAAATAAGAACGCTACTTTGAGGAGTGTGTTTTGGTGGGCGTGGCACGCGGTCTTCGTCCTCCTCCAGCAAGGTAGACATGCTCATCATGATGCTGGGTGTTGGCGGGCGGGACACGCGCTGGGGCTGCTGAGGCAGTACAGGGATCCGTTTTGGTTTTTGAATGGCTTTTGCGAGCCACTGAAGGTCGTTGGCCCAGTCCTGGTCAGTGTACGCGGCATGTCCGTGTTCAGAGGTCGGGGATGTGGTGAAGGTCATGGTATCGGAGGCGAAGGAAGAACGGGGTGTATAGAAGGTGTCGTTGTCGTCGTCTTCGTCGTCTTCCTCTTGAATGGAAGCTGGGATAGACTGCCGAGAATGCGATAACATATACGAGAGCACACGAAATGACGTACCGGTTCTGGAGGTGCGGCACTGGCTGCTATTCGCATCATCGCTGGCCGCTCCGAATAATATTGCTTGGGGACGGGCGTGGTGTATTTCTGCGACGGCCGACCCAGCAGCCTCTGTGCCAGCGTCGGGCCTCGTTTCCCCATGGCCGCGCTGCGAAAGTTGGTGCTGCACTCGACCCCGTGACCCGGGGCTGTGTCGCGACTTGGCAACGCTGAGAAGAGGGAGGAAGAGGAGGATGTGGAGGAGGAGGATGTATTAGAGAGAGGATAGTATTTGGTTGCAAGTGGAGACCAATGGCTAGACTCTGTACACGCCCTCTGACGCGTCTTGCCCCCTGTGACAGAGTATATATAGGCACTCGAGAAACCAGGAAAAATCTACAGCGTAGACGAAACCTACAGATAAGCTTGAGTGCAGCAGTCTCTGCAAACGGTGCGAGACGGATCAGCCAGGCGAACGACGTCCAACTTGAAGCCGGTCCAATTCTTTCGAGCGAAGTCGGAATATGGGACCTTGTGTCGGCAACTACTAGTCCTATCCTATCCTATCAGAATTGCAGCTTGAAGCAGAACCTTTCAAAGGATTCAAGGAAAGACATGACGGCGGGAAGCAAAGTGTTGTACGTCGCTTAGTCATTATTTCGGATTCTGCTTTCGGCCACCTTACCATCGCTTTGACCCCGCGACTCCAGTGGAATTCCGTGCAATCGAAGGGATCCACTGCATAGGCTGGTCTGTCAGGCCCAAGCCCTTGCGATCCTGCTGGAAACAATGGAGCTTCGGAGGTTTCCAACTGTTTCCTAGCAGCAGATTTTAAAAGTTTTTTTCTCTACGAGACTACGACACTGCATCGTTCGTTTTCACGTTCTCCACCTTGGTCCTTTTCATCGTCTCCTCGACCGCAATAGACAGCCCGTCAACTCTCCCCCGCCTGAGGCGATCGAAATGTATCGGAATCTCTTGCCAGGGCCTAACTCGACGCTGGCCGAGGCTGTTTTGGCCTTTCCTTGGTCGTGCGAGCGCCGAGGTTGTCGGCCAAGCCGACGCACCTTGCCTCCGAAACCTCCGTCCCGACTGGCCATTTCAACCTCTTATCGTCCCCGACCACAAATAACATCGCTGTCAGCTGATATGGTTCTGCGTTCTTTGTCCCAGCCAACACCGGCGTCTTGGCGCCGATAGAACGCTGTTGAATCTAGACTCAACCGATTTTTCGTGCGGCCAGCGATGCCGTCCCTTACGGCCTTGTGTGCCCGTTCACCCTAATGGACCCTATGTTCACAGAATTTCACCCGAGGTTGGCAGTTGACATTAAGATAACGCAGCGATCAGGGCGCCTTTAGTTTTCTCTTCCCCTCTACCTTTCCCTTTCTCTTCCTCCTTCGTGTCATGTTTTCCGCGGCGCTCTTAATACCTCTGTCTCTCCTTTCGACGACCGTCGCAGCGGACCACATCTACAGCGCGACATACCTGCCGTCGAATGTCCCGGCCCAGACTGAGGAGGGGCAGACAGGCACAAATCAGTGCGGGACGGCTCTCAACCAGTCTTCGTTATGCCAAACTGCGTACAGTGAGTTGTTTCTTCCCTTCCCTTCGACCGCGTCAAGTTTTCTAATACTCACATACGCGACCCAGTGAACTCACTAACCGACTGGTAAGCATCCTGCGCACGTCGCGCGTAAGTGCTAATCGCGCGCAGGTGCTTTTGGGCGCCTCCGGACCCCGGTCCTAACTCCAGTATCGGCGAAACCGAGGTAAGAACCCCCTTCGTTATCTGCTTAGCGCGCGGTTGTTTACTTCTTTCCGACGTAGCAAATCGAGGTCGCATGGTGCACGAAGGTGGGCTTGCTTTCTGTTGTGTACAGTCAGTGCGTGCGCGGAGCTTATGGGAGAGAGCGTATGATAGAACGGCACCGGCGCGCGTCTGATTCCGGACGGCGCGATCCAGGGCGCGCACTGGCTGATAACCCCCGATTACATCCAAGTCACTGGTACGTCGGTTAAATAAATTGTGTCGTTGATTTATTCGGTGATACCGATACGCTCATGACAGGTATCGGCGATATGACCCTCGTGAATGTCCCTCTACATGACAGCGGAGGAGGAGGAGGTAAGCGATGAAAGATAATTGGCCTGTGCAGCCGCTCAAATCCATCCGAATTACAGAGCTTGATCCGCACGGTAAGTCGCTCTCAACTGCAAAGTGCGCAAGGCTTTGTTTATGCGACCGCAAATAAACCAGGCGCCGATGGAAACGGTACAAATCCCCCTCTTGCATCGGGTCATTAAAACTCATGTTTCTGTGTAGGAAATCCCGTTGGCGGCATCGTCTTCTCCGATGCCTTTGGTGGCACTGTCGAGGAGATTTTTGAATGGACGGTATGTCTGCCCCCTCAATTTAATCAGATAACACACTGATCTGCGCGCAGAACTTTATGGGCCCCGGCGAATTCTGCTTCCGGATCTGCGACCCCAAGGGATCCAACCCAGCAGGATACTGCCAGCACGTCTACGACGAGATGGGCTGCGAGTGGAACATGCCGGGGAACTATGGCGCCGGGTTCGACACTTGCCACGCGGACAGCGGCGAGGTGCGTGATTCAAACTGAGAGAAAGGGTGTTGTTTGTGTAGACTAACCGCTGTACGGCAGGCCCCGGGTGTGTACGGCGCGTCTACTTTCTTCCAGGGCGATGCTGTGACGCCAGCTGCGCACCCTGCGCCGAATCCGACCGCGTGCACGACGGTGAATACGATCAGCAACGGGTTCATTATCTCAGGGACGAATTTCCTCGGCACCAGCGTGAGTCTCGTTCATTTTTATATGATATCCAACGTGTTGCGAAGTTCGAACGCTCACATCGTTTCGTTTGTTATTCTTTCTTGCAGGCACCGCTGTCGACCCCGACCTCAAGCGCGAGCGGAAGCGTGATCACTTCAGGTTCGAGCTCGCGATCGGCTTCAGCTTCAAGTTCAAGTTCAAGCTCAAATTCAAAATCATTTCCAGGTTCGGTTTCGGCAACAGGTTCACACTCCGGCTCGGGAGCGGCGCACCGGCGCCGACCAACTCGCCAAGCAGCGCTGCCGCGTTGACCCAGAGCTGGATGGGCGTCGGGTTTACAGCGGTGTTCGCGGTCGTCGGCGCCGCCGTCGTCCTTTAATGGACTTTTCATGCTATTATGGGCTTTAACGACCCTTTCACGGACTTGATCATGACGACCTACTTTATTATGAGCTTAATGGGTTTCGGAATGGACTTACTTCATGGACATTTTTTCGCACTTCGAGGGCTGCTCTGTCTTTTGTTGCTGCATCACGGTTTACTTACTGGACGCACTTTGTGGACTTCGACGTAGAAATTATAACACGATTATGCTTCGAATGAACTCGTTACAACGCCAACTTGGGTTGGTGCAACTCAAAATCCGCACTCACCAGCACCTGTACCGACTTTTCAATTTCAGCACCCCAATTACAAGCTATCCCAACTGCCACGTATAAGGATTGAAATATTGATGACCACCAGCATGCCAGATTTCAACCCAGACTCCTTTTTTCTATCTCTGAAAAGGCCGGCATGATTCGTTACGCTACGCTTCGATACTATTCGCGAGATTCCCTTCACTCGGACTCGCCCACAAAATGATCCCAGCTTGTCTGGTCGCGTTCCTTCGGTCCTGTGGTATCCTACATCCTCCGGGGTACTTACCAACAACATTTCAGTGACTCTCAGACCTGCCTATGTGGCAGCCTATCCCTTCGTCGGTCTCGACTCTCAAGCTCATTCCCAAAGACAGCCGAAGACCCGAAGAACCTCTCCGGACCGTGACGTCGACATTTTTAGATTGTTCCAACACCAGCTTTCCAGGTCCTTATGGTCCTCACTTACCTGGAAGTTACCACCCAGATAAGGACCAGCTGCAGCTATTTATAACGGGAAGAGACACACTGGCACAATCAAAATCTTATCTTCCGTTTGCCGCAGGTTGCCGCACTGAGGCCTAGGGTTGCCGGTCAATGACGATCATATGTTCCCCGCGCCGAAGCAAGCCACCTTTATTTTCCTCAACCATGTCCAGTAGGGAATCCTGGACCCAGGAGGAGGAAACATTCGAGACGGATCCTTTGGTCGCCGTCTTCCCCTCTCGTTCCCGGTCTCTAGCTCACCAGGTACGCGTTCCGAACCACATCTCTGGCGACGATACGGCCGGCGAACGGGAGCCTCTGCTGGGTTCAGCGCTTTCCACTCCCCGAAAGAAACCTTTCTATCGCGCACGGCCGTTATGGTGAGACTTTGGTCGTCTCTTCTTTCCTTCCTTATACGGCGTAGGCTCGTGCCCTTTGCTATCGGCGCCGCTCTCATCGTAAGCCGCAGACTTGTGTATAGGAAATCAACTTATCCTGCCCAGCGCGGAATGACACTCTCATCCCGGGTAGAAGTTTACACTCAGTTGTCTTGCTCCCACATTTATCACAAAACCAACATGACAAGTCCGGCGCCTGATGCACCATTTCACTACGGCACTCCGCAGCGCTCCTTGATTACATTTCTCGATCCTATCGGCAATGCATGGAATGACAGCGATTCTGGGCAGCCGCCGTCTCGTCGATGCAAGTCTGATCCAGCCGTGCAAGCTGGTGCAGCCCGTATCCAGACAATGATCAGCATTACAATGGGGTTGCTCAGTGCATTAACGACAGGTTGGTGGGGGCAATTTGGCGAGCGCTTCGGCCGAACAAAGGTTCTCGCCATCTGCACCTTCGGTTGGTTTCTCTCAGTCAGCGTCTTTACCCCGGTGTCTGTAGTCTACTCACTATTCTCCAGGATTCGATGTTCCTCCTTGCATCCGCTCCATTCTCTCCGTTTGCTTCGCACGGGCTTACGGTGGTGCTCCTGGCCCCGGTCTTCGAGGGCCTTCTCGGCGGCTGGTCAACCATTCAATCTGGAACCTCGGCGTACATCTCGGACTGCACTTCAAGTGGAAGTAGAGCCTCTGTCTTTTCGCGATTCACTGGCGTCTCCTTCCTTGGATTTAGTGTACGTTTTCTGTCTGACTCTGGCTTCGACATACTCAAACAGGTTTGTAGCTGGGGCCGATAATTGGCGGGTGGCTCATTCGTCATCCGATTGCGCTGTTCAATGGTCAAGGCGGGGGCCAGTCAGTAGACTCTGTATTCTGCGTGGCAGCAATCGCCTCCTTCCTCAACTTTTGTCTCATGCTGTTCGTCATTCCTGAATCGGTGAGCAAGGAGCAGCGGGACCGCGCATCTGGTCGCATGGTGGTCACAGGCGAGGCCGTATTGCACAATCCAAAGAAACTCGGGATCATCAAAGATTTTTTCAGCCCCCTAGCGATTTTCCTCCCAGTTTTCGTTCCTATTCCCGGGTCCACGCGGAAACGGAGGGACTGGAGTTTGACACTGTTGACTTGTGCTCTGTTCGGGTACATGCTCTCTGCCGTGAGCATCAACGCCTCAAGCCATAGTCTCTTCCCAGCTGATCGTTTTGTAGGGCCTATATCAAATCAAATATCTGTATGGTTCACACGTCTACAGCTGGGGCCCCGAGCAACTGTCGTACTACATCTCGTTCATGGGGGGTGGACGAGCCCTCTTCCTGTTAATCGTGTTTCCCTGTTCGTCAGCCTTTACAGTTCGTTGTGAAAAGATACTGAACCAACTGCGCCAGTCGTCATCGCGCGTTTCAAGCCCAAGTCAAACCTCCCAAAGCCGCAATCCGCCGTTCCTGGCGTCAAAGCCGCAAAACCCAAGCCCACCAAAGCCCACCTTGCGCGCGAAATCAAGTTTGATCTCCGCCTGACGCGCATCTCTCTCTGCATCGATATAGTCGCGAACACAGCTATCGTGCTTGCCCCCGCGCCGCCATTGCAAGAACATGCGCTTGCTGTCACCTCCACCGACTCGCAGTTTCTGACCTCGCAGGCGCTCTTTGTCGTCTCGAGCTCCATAGCGAGCTGGGGCGCCGGCTTGATACCCGCCGTACACAGCCTCGCGCTCTGCATCCTCCAGGCTCGCGCATTACTTGCGGACTCTGTAGAAGATGCGGCGCCTACTGCATTCATTGACTCCAACACGGGGAAACTGTTTGGCGCCCTCGCGGTACTGCAAGCTCTTGGGCAGATGATTCTCGGTGTACGCACCTAGTGTCTTCCAACATTCCGTTACTAATATTATTTTACAGCCACTTCTCTTTGGGCTTATATACAGCGGCACAGTCGCAATGTTCCCCAAGGCCGTATTTGTCACCGCTATCGGAATCCTGTTTGTGGCTCTGATGGCGACGATGTTCGTCCGAAGCCCGCTCATAGATGTCAAGGGTAAGTTGCCGGCGCGAAGACAACGCACCGCAGAGGAAGAAGAACGCGGTCGGTCTCGAGCCAGCAAGGATTTGCGCGGAGGGTTCGGGAGTACCAGTGGGAGTGGATCATCACCCGAGCAGTTTGAGGGCCCCTCGTCGAGTGGATCGAATTGAAAGTACGGGTCTAAAGCAGAGTAATCTCGCTCGTTATTCAATCAATAATGTGTACAAAAGAAATGTTGCTATATGGTCGCAACACATGTTCCTGGCAGCTGCCTTCTTCAGTCCAGACTCTCGTTCGTTCTTTATTCTATGAAACTACGTGAATTCCGACGATTTTTCCCTCCGTTACTTCGTTTGGTGCGACGTGCATATAAAAGTTAGTGGCCTGCTGCACTCTCATTTGTTGTAGGTCAAGAGTTCAGAGTCACGACTGTAACCGTTCTCTTCAGACTGATTATATTAGATGTAACATACTACGCACCTGTAACCGTTCTCTTCAGACTGAAGAGATCGGCTACAGGACTCGAACAATACATAGCCAGTATGAACCAAACACGACCCTCGACCCAACGTGTCCGTATCGGGACTGAACGCGAGGTCCATACTACAACACTCCCACTGACCTCGCAGTTCAGCCCGAATCATTCTAGGCCAATCATACGACGGCAGCGTAGCGTGGCGTCGCGGGGAAGAATTTTGGTAAGGAGGTCGGCGGGGTTTGCACCAGATTGACAGTAGTGAATTGTAATGTGTTTCTCGTCAATGAGGTCGCGGATGTAGTGATATTTTAGTGCAATGTGTTTTGCCTTGTCGTGCATGGCTGGATTTTCCGCAACAGATATAGCAGATTGATTGTCGCAATAGATCGAAGACGGGTGGTCCAGCGGGGTCCCCATAAGCTCTCCAAGCTGGTTCCGAACGAAAATTAATTCCCGGCTGGAGTGACTTCCCGCAATGTATTCGGCTTCCATTGTTGACTGGGCAGCAATACTTTGTAGACGGCTTATCCATGAAACAGCTCCGCCTGCGAGCAGGACAATGGTGCCAGATGTCGATCGCAGCTTGTCTTTGTCACCAGCCCAGTCTGCGTCAGTGAAGCAAGAGAGAGTTTTCGGCAATGGGATGGAAAGACGGCCCTGTCGGCGGTAGGTGATTCCGAGATCAAGAGTCCCTCTGATGTACCGTAAAACGTGCATCAGAGCGTTCCAGTGCTCGATGCCCGGGTTGGAGCTAAAACGACTACCAACTCCCACAGCAAAAGCCAAGTCGGCGCGTGTACCGAGCATCCCGTACATTATGCAGCCCAATACCCCGAGGTAGTCCTTGCCGACCATGAGATCGCGCTCCTCGGCTGTTTTGGGCGACATCTCTTTGGTCAGTCTCGTGCCCACTGGGAATGGTGTTGATACAGCCCTGCAATCCGCCATTCCAAAGCGTTCGAGCACACTTTGGAGATATTTGCGCTGCGAAATGCGGACAGTTCCCGCCTCGAGATCCTGCTCAATCTCTAACCCCAAGCAATAAGAGGCAACACCAAGGTCCTTCATTTTCAGGCGCTCCGAAAGCTTGGATTTGACGAGATCCCAGGTGGGTTTATGATTCGTTGCTCCTTGGAGATCGTCGACATAGAGTGCAATAATAACAATGATATCAGCACGCCGGCAAAGATAGATGCTGTGGTCAGATTGGAGGCGGGTGAAGCCGAGGGATTTAAAAATGGAATCAATAAGGCGGTACCACTGGCGGGAAGCTTGCTTGAGGCCATAGATAGATTTATGAAGCCGCAAGACCATCTCCTCGCCGTGTGCATTGAGTTTAGGCGGGAGACCAGGTGGCTGTGACATGTAGATCTCCTCATCGAGGTCGGCATTGAGAAAAGCAGTTACGACATCCATCTGGTAGATAGTGAGACCGAAATGAGCGGCGGCGGCGAACATGATGCGGAGAGATGTAAATTTGACGACAGGCGCGAAGGTTTCTTTGTAGTCGATACCATAAATTTGGGTAAAACCACGTGCGACCAGACGAGCCTTGAATCGCTCGAACTCGTTCCACTGGTTGTACTTGACACTGAACACCCACTTGCAAGTTATGACCTTCCGGCCCTCTGGAGCATCCACATACTCGAAGGTGCCGGTCTCGATGAGTGAGCCAAATTCGGCCATCATCGCGTTCGCCCATTCCTCGGATTGGGCGCTTGTCATAGCTTGCTTGAATGTCAACGGCACAACAAACGGGGGCGCTGGAACTCGGGCAGGGCGAGCATGAGCTTGAAACTCCTCCTCCTCCTCAAGCTCATCGGGCGCTGTCTCTGGCTCGGGTTCCACGATAGGTGCTGGCTGCACGACTTTCGGCTTATAACGACCCTTTGGGAGCTTGGTGCGCTCATCTAGCATCCCTTCAAAACGGCTTGGGAGCTTCCGCACCCGCGATGGAAGCGGCTCGTCCACATCAACAGCCGGTTCGGGTTCCTCCCCTTCTGGCACATTTTCCTCCTCGGTTTCGGCATTTTCTCCCTCAACAAATTCAGCATCGGGTGATATCAGTGGATTTTCGGGGGTAGGGAGTGCCTCAGCTGTGGGAGGAGGATTGGGAATGATGGGCGGCAGGTTTCGAAGGTCCGTGATAACTTCAGTCCAGCCAGATGATTTGCCGCGCTCAACAAAAGTTACATCCCGCGATTTGTAGACCTTCCGTTTCACGCGGTCATAGCACTTGTATGCTTTTGACTGTGTACCCGGCAGATTGTAGTACCCCAATAGAATGCATTTCACCGTTGTATTTGCAAGCTTTGGACGTCCTTTGAGTGGCAAGACCGACACGTATGCTTCGCAGCCAAATGGACGTAGGTGGCTGACATCCTGCCGTTGCTTTGTCCACGCTTCCTCGGGGATGCGCCCATCGAGGGAAGAATGTGTTGGACAATAGTTCCGTGTGTTCGCGCCATACAATACGGCATCGGGCCAGAAGCCCATCGAAAGTCCAGCCTCCTCGAGATTTGCCCGGGCACTGTCCTCCAGCGTACGGTTCATACGCTCCGCAACACCCCCTTGCTGAGAAGTATGCGGGGCAGTCGTTTGATGGATAATACCCTCGGACTCGAGCAACACCTCGAACTCGGCAGATGTATATTCACCCCCATTGTCGGTACGGATCTTTCCAATCTTTTCGCCTGTCTCTTTTTCCACCCGTGCCTTCCACACACGGAATCGCGCTAAGGCACTGCTCTTAAGCTTCATGAAGTCGACGTCAACATGTGATGTGTAATCGTCCGTGAATGTGATGAAGTAGCGGCTCCCGCCGACTGACATTGGCAAAGGTCCACAGACATCCGAGTGTACTAGCTCTAGAACGCGAGTGGCGCGTTTCCTTCCTCCTTTCGGGAATGACTTGCGCGGCGTCTTCCCAAGCAAGCAAGCTTCACACGTGAAATCATCTCCCGCAATCCCCATTTCCAAACCATCCACCATCCCAGATGCAATGAGTTTTCTGAGATCGGAAATATTAAGATGGCCGAGACGCCGATGAAGCGTGAGGATGTCGAGGCGCTTACCGGCAGGCGCGGGGGTTTTGGCTTTGAGGACAGACGGAAGGGTGGGGTTCGACGGGATTGTGGACTTGGCGAGCGCGAGGTTGTATAGACCATCCTTGAATGCAGCCTGGCAGAGGACTTCGCCATGGAACTTGATAAGACACAGCGTGCCCTCAAATTCAAGCTTGACCCCAGAAACAGCTGTCAGCTGTCCAACCGACAGTAGCGAGCCAGCGAGTTTGGGCGCGTGCAGCGTCCGTGTGAAGTGCACAGTCCGAGCTCCCCTCGGAGTCTCGATATACCGGCAACTCGTACCGCACCCGATGGCGTAAATTTCGCTGTTATCCCCTAGCTGGATGGGAATCGGCTTCTTGAGTAAGGTGTAGGTGACAAAGGATGATCGTTCCGAAGTAAGGTGGCGGGACGCGCCCGAGTCGACAAAGAGCACGTCGACACGAAGGGCACTGGTGGTCTTCTTCGTGAGAAGAACTTTTGGGTGATCATCATCTTCGGTGCCATCGTACGCAACTTGGGCCAAACGGAGCTTCTCCCTGGCTTGTTCTTTTGCACTGAGCGTGCAGTCGCGAACGATGTGACCTTTCACACCGCATCCGTGACAGATGACTTGTTTCTTCCAGTCACTCCCACCACCACCGCCACGTCCTCCTCGTCCTCCCCGTCCACGCCCCCTCTGTTGCGCAACATAGGCCTTCACGGCATCGGCTACCAGTTCGTCATCGCGCGCTTTCGCCAACGCAAGCTTCTCGGTATGCGCCTTAAGTGCATGTTCTTCGCGAAGGCGAGCTGTAAGCACCTCACGCTGCCGGACTTCGTCTTCCAGAAGGATAGGAGTGACGGTGAGGACGTTGGTATGGCCAGTGAGGGATATGCTCTGTACGAGAGAGGTAAAGTCGGCCGGTAAACTTTTGAGAGTGTACTGAAGTAGCTTGTAGTCGGATAGCGGGTCATTTCCGCGCTTCAAATCACCTGCATAGCCCAGGATGATATCCAGATGGTCCTGGAGGGGTCCGCTCTCGACCCCCGCATACCTGATCGCTGAGATCTTGTCGTGGATCGCGATCATCGACTGCATCCCCTGGCGTTGGTAAATTGTGCGAAGATTATTCCACATCTCCGCAGCAGTCTGTGCGTCCCGAATGTACGCAACCTGGTCGTCGCTGACCATCTCGATGATTCGGCGCTTAGTTTTCTCGTCGCCCTTGCGCCAATCCGGGTAGGCTGTGTTGGTGACCTCCACATCCACAGTCCCTGTCGCCGGGGGAGTGGCGGCCTGCTGGATAATTGTGGTAGGAAAAACCCACGGGCCGATAATGTACTTCCAGCGTTCTTCATCCTCCAGTTTCGACTGAACCTTGAAAGACCAGGTGTCCCAGTTTTTGCTGTCGAGTAAATTGAAGGTGTAGCGCGTCGAACTGGAAACGGCTTGGGTGCCCATAACCTGTTGTAGGTCAAGAGTTCAGAGTCACGACTGTAACCGTTCTCTTCAGACTGATTATATTAGATGTAACATACTACGCACCTGTAACCGTTCTCTTCAGACTGAAGAGATCGGCTACAGGACTCGAACAATACATAGCCAGTATGAACCAAACACGACCCTCGACCCAACGTGTCCGTATCGGGACTGAACGCGAGGTCCATACTACAACATCATTGACTTACTTTGAACGCACCCCGCGAGTTTTCCAGGTCTCTAAACCTAGCTTGAGACTGACTTGGTATCCGACGGCAACTTCGCGACGCGTCGCGTAAGACCATCCATGTTCCTCAGGCTCGTAAGGCGCTAGAGAATTGGCTTTACTGTATCATGATGTCGCAGCTGACCTACCGACAGTCGATCGTGAGCGGCGGAGCGCGGGCCGGTCAGTAGTATTTATACCGGGAACTTGAAGGAATCCGCCGGGTTCACCATAGAACCACGGATAATTCTATTTGGCACCCCAAGGTGCCACGAGCACCCGGGTGCTGCTACTATTTGGCACCTGTAAGTTGTCAAACGGCATTTGATTCTTTTCTGATGGCGGGAAACGGCGGGATGGGGGCGGGAGGTGTTCAAAGCAGTGGATAACACCCAAGAAAGGCTTGGAAGAATTAAATCGAAGCTGCTGCGCCGACGATTCTATTGAAAACCTTTCGGCATTCTCGGAAACTCGGTTTCGGGAACGTCTGCCGGGATTAGAGCAGTTGCCGTTGTGTGCCGAGACATTGCGGCGCGCGGCATCCGGTGTAATTGGCATTCAGTAGCCTTCTGAGTTGGGCATGATAGAAGCTCTGGTTGAGTTCTGGCCAAATTTTTGACTAAAACTATCCTAATCAAGCTCATAACTTCACAAATTGCTGAGAATTGCGATGCGCTAGCAACAGCTCTGAAAGGATGTGGTGTTCAAGAAGCGTCGGGGGTCAGGAGGCGCGTTGAGCGGCGCGGCAGAATGGTCTCGGGCCGGGTCGGCACGACAGCAACACAGCTCTGACCCAGGGTGCCAAATAGAAAAATGTTATATGGCACCCGGGTACTTTGGCACCTGGGGGTGCCAAATAGAATTATCCGTTTCTCCTAGTTCAATTCGGAACATTATTATGGCCACCAGAGATACATCGCAGTTCAGCGACATTTCCAAGATGAAGGCTTCGGCGGACGGGACCTTCAACCGCCTCCCATCGTCCTTCCGCAACTTCATCGAGCCTGGAGGCAAGTTCGCGCCAGAGAACGGTGAGTATCGCGGTAAACTCCCAATGGCCAATGCAATTGACGTCTGTGGCGGAGGTCGGTACCACCTCTACGTCTCGTATGCCTGTCGTAGGTTTCAACTGTGCTGTGAAAGAATGGAGTTAAACCTCTCTGTCAGCTTGGGCGACGCGGACCCTTATCGCCAGGAAGCTCAAGGGTTTAGAGGATATCATCCGTGGGTTCTTAAGCTCATGTCTGCTCGATTTCTGCTTACGCTGCTACAGCTGTGACAATCGTCTCCCCTAAGATGGGCGCCAGCGGGTGGCCATTCGCCGTGGCTGATGCATTTCCCGGTGCGGAAGTCGACCCGCTCTTCGGCGCGCAACACGTCAGGGACCTCTACCTGCGCGCGAATCCGGAATACGAGGGTCGCTTCACGGTTCCTTTAATCTGGGATAAGGTCAATTTCTCTGCCTTTCTCCCCCCCTTGGATTCTTAGAAATAAATACTTGGTTATCCATCTTTCGCTAGGTGAACGACACGATTGTGAACAACGAGTCGTCGGAGATCATTCGCATGTTCAACACTGGTTTCAACCACATAATTCCAGCGGAAAAGGCAGCGCTCGACCTCTACCCTACGGAGCATCGCGCCGAAATCGACGCGATCAATGAGTGGGTGTATCCCGAAATCAATAGTCAGTCTATTGCTTGCTGTAATTGCTTCATTCAACCACGGTCTATAGATGGCGTATATCGTGCGGGCTTCGCGACGCAGCAGGAGGCGTACGAGGCTGCTGTAAAGATCGTGTTTGCCGGGCTAGACAAAGTCGAGAAAATTCTCAAAGGGAAAGACTATCTGGTCGGCGGACGGCTTAGCGAGGCGGACATTCGTCTCTGGGTGACTATTGTGTGTCCCGACTCTCATTCATTACTTTTTATTCTGCTGACGTTTGTGGTGCGGCAGATTCGATTCGACCCAGTCTACGTCGGCCACTTCAAGTGTAATTTCAATACCATTCGTGCAGGATACCCCGAGATCAATCGGTTTGTCGTTCTAAACTCCTAGCAGTCTTGGAATACTGACACGGGGAACAGGTGGATGAAGGCATTGTACTGGAAGAATCCCGCATTCAAAGATTCAACCAATTTCACTCACATCAAGACCCACTATTATTGGTCTCATCCCCAGGTACTTTTCGAGCGGCTCATCATTTTGTCGTGGTTTTCATCCTATTTATTCTAGATCAATGGCACACGTATCGTCCCTGTTGGACCTATCCCAGACATTGAACCATTGTAAACGCAGCAAGCTTCGACGTGTACTGAAGACGGAATGTACGATAAGAGAAGAATGTATAGTTTTGCACGCTTGAAATGCGAGACATTCAGATATATGATATATGTTAAAGGTCTTTGTAATGTCAACTCACAGTACAAATGACCATGGCACCGATTCAGAGTAACCCTATCACCATGCCGAATAAGACAGGGCTGAACCTGTGCTGGTCGTCTGTGTCGCAGGGCCAGTACATGAACGGTCGGAATTTTGACCAGGGAGAGTAACTTCAGGGAGGGGAAGCCATCCTAGAAACAAGAGACCATTATGTCTGAACCTTGTACTCGCTGATAGCATCAAGTCAGCGTAGTATGTTTTGAGCTTGCGCATATTCCGCATTGGTGGTCGCGAGCACACATTTTGCGTCGTTAACATAACCTGACCTAGAATAACGTCGTACCACTCCGGTGGACATGTAGCTTCCGTCTATTTCAAGGATGACAGGATCGCAAGTACTGGTGCACCGTAAGAGCGGGGACTACTTCCAACGACCCATGGAGTACTAGACGCGCTGCGGACGACGGACAGACAGCAAAGGAAAGGATAGCAGTTTCCTAACCCAAGTGTACCTAGTTTGAGGCGCCGAACCATGATCGCGGGTCGCTTGTAGCTGTTAGCCCCGAAATACACTTTTGAAGTATCACTCAAGCGGAGTGAACTTAGAGTTCGGTTGACATGCGATAATTAGAGGAACATGAGACGCTAAATAGTATCATATTGACATACCAGCTGTGAGCCCAGCTTCAAGTCGTGAAAAACTCAAACCACCGTCCATATAGCCACGACGACGCCCAGTAGCCCAATCATTAAGCCGAACCCACCAGTGCGAGGCATTGCTGCACTTGGGCTGGTCGTCGGCGCCGGTGGAGCCGTTGAAGGTTGCGTTGCAGAAGGTTGGGAGGATAGTGCTGTAACAGTCTGTTGCGGAATGGTATTCGAAGGAGCCAGACCGCTGCTGCCCGGCAAAGTAGAAATAGTGATTTGCGACAAGAAAGAGCCGGATGAAGTCTGGCCCCCGCTGGACACTGTCGCCAACGTGCGGTTGGGATTTTGAGTGGGCAATGTGAGTTCCGGGAGGGGGAAGCCTTCGTGGGAACAGGCAATCGTCAGACCTGCTGTGTGTTAGGCAAGCAGATGCACGACAATAAATGGATATGGGCACACCATCGACATCGCCTTGGGCCACCGCCCAGTCCGCCATCGTTGCATTGGATGCCTCACCCTCGCATTTGAGGCAATCGAAGTATTCTTCCTGGAATATTTGTGTACAACATTCTGATGGCGGGCAAGACTGAACATGGATAAGTAAAAGCGGCCCGTGTAACTGCTGAGCCCCACATTTTGGATCACAGTCTCGACGGGGACACAGGTGCTGTCGCACTGCGGGGCGTTAGGGCTTGATTGACGGCGATTGAGTGCTAGCCCCGGATGGATGCTGCTTCCAACGATCCGAGGAATACCGGCCACACCGTGAATTGCGGGCAGAGTCCAGACAAGAAGAGAAATGGATCGTAGAAAGGTCATGACAAGAGGAAATACGGTCTTCAAGCACAGTGGAGGACAGAAGAGAAGTCACTGAGTTTCAGACTAGGCAGCTGAATGTTGATCGCGGACCGTCCCGGCGTCTGTGGCACCGCCCAAAATAAATTGACAAGGTAGTGCTTGATTCTTGAGCGCAATGGTAGAGCATCGAACCAGAGGCTTGGACGATAAGTATGCTGGCGCAGCAGAGAGTCCAAGCTGTCCCGCAGTGCAAGTGTAGCTGGAGACGAGTGTACACGAGGACAGACTTTGCCTTTTCGGCGCTGGTCGCGGTATCGGCGATGAAGCTGAGACACCACACACGTCTCGGGGAGGCAACAGAGGCGCGACTTCAACTTCAAGCAAAGAATGGAATTTGAAAATTTTGGATGGAGTCGATGAGAAGTGAAGGTTTTTTTCGAGAGGCAACGGCTTCCGAACGTAACAAAGGCAAACTTACCGCAACTCACATCGAACCCATGTTTAACCAAAACATTCACTTTCTTGATTTCCATGGAGTCATCCCCCGATGAACACCACATATTTATGGCCGAAGCCATGGCCATGGTACCCGTAGGACGCAATTTCTTGAGGCTATCTGACGCCTTCCGGATAGGCAGAGGAAGCTTTAGCTGCAGGGGAGGTTCCAGTTGGCTGTATCTTTGTCCGGAGAAACACTATCATTGCCAAAGCTCGGAATCGGACCAATGAACTTCGTAATGTCGCAACTCAAGATTCAGCAAAATTTCGAGGCACTAACCCTGAGCAAATGCAGGCCACGCGGCATGCGGAGTTGGAGGCCATCGATGAAATCTTGTCGGATCCGGCACTAACAGCACCGGGGAACATTGAATATCCATTATCCGACACCATCTTGTATGTGACGGTGGAGCCCTGTATAATGTGTGCGTCAGCCTTGCGGCAGATGGGAATAAAACAGGTGTTTTTCGGATGTGCCAATGATAGATTTGGCGGGTGCGGCGGGGTCATTGGCGTTAACGACAGGCAGGTCCCGAGTCCCTGGCGCATCCCGATTCTTTATGATGTTATTCAGGCTCGAACATCCTTCCCATCCCCCATATGAAGCGATCGGCGGATTCTCGCGCGAGGACGCAATACTTATCCTGCGTCGGTTTTATGTCACCGAAAATTCTAATGGTACCGAGATGTCGCTCACGCTCCGCCTTTTGTTCTCACGGCTGTTCAGCACCGGCGCCCAAGTCCAAAGCAAATAGGGTTTTGAAGACAGAAATACTCCCTCGATGACTCAAATCAGAGACTGCGAAATGGAAAACCATTCAAACAATTCTTCTATTTTTGCCAATCTAGGAGCAGAACGCACATCTTTCCGCCCAAGCTGTCGGCCTCTGTACGCAAGCCAATACCTCGATTCATTCACCAGGCGAGAACCGCGTGTAGCGTATAAGATCCAATACAATTTAAATTTACAACGTTCTGTTCATGGATCCTTAATTACTTTCCACATCTTGCGACATGGCTGCATATTATCGGAGATTTGGTGCAATCACGACACTTCGTTCCTCCGTAACTGAAACACAATGCGTCCCGGTCAAAATGTGGAACGTTGAGAACCTGGTCGAAGGCCGGGTCCCAAAACGACATCGCTAACGGAAACGTGGACACTGGTGTCGACGTGACTCTTGGGCAGTGAGGCGTGTATTCGTTTCCGTGAACATGAGGGTGTTTCTCGATAGTTGCAAACCTCCGAATGGACCATTGTCGGCAACGTTTGTGGAAGGCAGGGTCGACACTGAAAATCCTCTCACCTTTTGAAGTCGAAGATCGGTAAAGACCAATGAAAATGGATTGCCCGACAATTTGGGTGGTCAATTACTCAAGGTACCGAAAAAAAACGGTCTAACTGTGTTTGGAGAAAATAACCACAAGGTACAAGCCTTCGAACGAGATATAAGTTGCCATCAAGCCAAGAGCAAAACTTCCAGAAGCTTTGGAGCGGTCGCTTTTTTGGAAGTGTCGCAAATGATTCCCGTTGTCGCAATGCGCATCAGAGACTTTGTGAATCCGAAAATCGCCGGTCTTCTCTGATTTTGGAATCCCAGTGATGACAAAAGAATCCAGAAGTGAAATCCCAGCGATTTCTATTTGAGAAGGATTCGTTGACTGGAGCGTCAGAGAAAACATACCAACAAAGAATTTGGGTTGCTGGATTCTTTGATTGGGCATCCGCTATTTTGTTTGAACTCTGGATACCAGACGTGAAAGGGTCGGACGTGTTGCCCAATATTTTCCAAGGAATTTGCAGCCTTTGTGATTCGAGCTTGAGGATTATTGCACGTCTGAAAGCCCCTCGACGTTAGAAGTCGCCGCAAGGTCGCCGCGAGCTTTTGTAACGTCGACCCGGGTCTAGATCCGTTCCTCAAGAAGTCCTAGTTCGGCAATTTGAAGATAGGCAGCATGCCAGAGTCTTGTTGTCGTCCTCCAGCACCCAGTGTCAGAAATCTTCACTATGGTCAATATGGAAAGAAAGCAAGTGGACGATTACAAATATGGTGGCGTCGAGTTGCCGATCGCGTCTTTCATCCACACAACTCGTAGGGCAAATTCTACGGATCGTCTGCGCAAGGTGCCGCTGAATGGCTCAGCAACCTGCGAGCTTCTTTTCCTCCGCTGCCTATGTCGGTGGCAATCTCTTCCTGAAGACGTGTTCACAGTTTACCGAGTCGCGTTTCTAGGACCATGCCGTAGCAGGAATCGGTGCAGGCACCGTCGCTGTACTGTGTATGAATCCACTGGATCTTCTCAAGGTCAAATTCCAAGTGGCAACGACTAATCCCGCCGGAGGAATTGGGAAGCAAATCTGGCACTCTCTGCGGGACATTCGGCGGCAACAGGGATGGCAGGGCTTGTACCGTGGTCTCGGCGCGAACGTTGCTGGGAATGCATCTAGCTGGGGTCTCTACTTCTTATTGTGAGTCCGAGCTGCGGTCCTTGTCGTTTCATTCAACCTCGCCAGCTACAACATGCTCAAAAAACGAGCCTCGGAAGGCGATCCGTCAGCTCCACTGTCGTCCGGCGCGATTCTATTGTGTTCTGCTCAAGCGAGTTCGCACTTCGTGAAATGCAACCAAGTGCACTGGGACTAACCCTTGCCCACAGGCGCGGTCACAGCGGTAATGACGAATCCTATCTGGGTCGTCAAAGTACGAATGTTCACTACCCGGCCGGACTCTCCCAATGCATATCGCAGCGTTCTGCGTTCGTTCACATCGATTTCATGCGCAAAAATACTGACGCGTCTCCAGACGGTTTCTCGTCAATCATTCACTCAGAGGGTGTATTAGGTCTATTTCGCGGTACTTCGCTGGCTCTCTTCGGGGTCAGCAATGGCGCTCTACAATTCGTTGTGTATGAGCGGATGAAGCGATGGGGGTTCGAAGCAAAGAAGAAACAATACCAGGTGGCGGGCAGATCGTGGACGATAGAGGCGGACAAACTGGTATGTCATTCATCCGTATTCTGGAACTCTGCTGAGTGCTGCATCAGTCAAATACAGCTTACTCGGTCATGTCCGGCGGAAGCAAACTTGCGGCTTTATCATTGACCTACCCTTACCAAGTCGTTCGTTCTAGAATACAAGTGCGTACATGTCTTGATCCATTTGAATATTGTTGAAGGTGAGGCGCAGAACAACGCCACAAATCATCTGTACCCCACCATCCCCACTACGATTAGAAGAACATGGGCACAAGAGGGCGTCCGGGGATTTTATCGGGGTCTCGGCACGAATTTGGTTCGGGTTCTACCAGGAACTTGCATAACTTTTGTGGTGTACGAGAATATTGCATGGCTGTTGCGATCGACAGCCGAAAAACGAGACCTGGCGACCTAGACAGTGCTTCGGTAGATCCACAAAAGTACAGCACAATCTTACATTACGCCCGTATAATCCTACATTTCACCCCTCCTCATGAAATATCCTGAGGATGAGAGGCCGACAGATTATGTAATAAATCCATGTAGTACTTCTTTTCTTACAGCGTCTACTTTTAAAATAAAAGTACCAACGTACTGTATCTTGGTGCGTGTGCTGCCATTCTCATTCATATACTTGTGTTTATAGTGAACAGGCATGAATACCTTCTCTGCTTTCTGTTTTGCCGCCAGGACCGTGCTTCACCCCGGCCGTCATCCTCATTTTGCATGTTTCAATCCAATTGCGCTACATCCACGCGCCCATGTCCGATTTAAACACAAACATAAAGGTCCTACGCCTCTACCCCGGGATGAAAAGATTCCCCATGAAGAGGTCTCTGTAGTTCAAGAGGATAATTCTCTGTTCAAAACGTCGCTCAAGAGCCTTCTCCAATCTCTCGACCGCACGAAGGTGTGGGTTGAGTTGGTTGCCGTGGTGCCACAACCGGTGGTCAAAATTGTAGAAAAAAAAGCTGCGGTTGCGGCACAGAAGAAGCTCAGGGAGAGGCAGCGGGTGTCAGCGCGAAAAAACACAGTGAAGGAGGTGCAATTGACATGGGGATCTGAGCCAGGCGATCTGGAGCACAAGCTCGATCGAGTTCGGTCGTTGTTGGAGATTGGGGTGAAGGTAGACATCGTCTTTTCCACCAAGCCAAAGACCCTGCCGCCGTCGGTTGCAGTTCAGCAGGCGAAGGTGAAGGACACGATAGAAAGTTTGGCAGACATTTCCAAGGAGTGGAAACCGGCCGAGTGGCGAAAGGATATGGCCGCCATATTTCTGCAGGGAAAAGTGGACCCAGACAACAAACTCGCACCCGAGCAGGTGAACCTCGCAGAGGGGAAAGGAATGGAGGAAGTGAAGCCAGTCACAGAGGTTGAGGATGAAGGAATTTCGGAAACTGCACCACCGGCACCACCGACACCGACGCCGCGGCTTCACCAACACGTCCAGCACGCCGATCTTTCTGCGCTTGGTTTTACACCGCCTCCGAAACGCAGAGACCCGCTAAAAGCATTAAAGGATGTGAAAAAATATGGGGAACGTAAATTCAATAAGAAACCTTGACCGTTTCTACAAATACATAACATTACTTTACAGCGAGAATAGTAATTTTGGAACGACCTCTTCAGCATCCTGTTCTACTCTCCGACTCTTTTGGCGCTTTCTGCTCCGTCTACGTCTCCGGCGCTGGGCCAGAACCTCGCGAAACTGGGGATAAGCCCTCGACACTGGTAACCCTTTTTCTTTGGGAGTGGGTAGGCGATATCGAAGCCAAGGATGAACCTTTTGTGGGCGATACGCAAAGGGACCACGATCCGGGCCATGAACGAGGGGAAGATCGAAACCACGCAACCGACCAATGAACAGAGGCTGCAAACCTGGAGGTAAGGCGAAACCAGCGTGGATCATATTTTTCGCGACTTCATGCAGCGACCCGTTCCAGCCATCGTTGTTCGGGAGAATGCGGTTGTATTCTAGGCTGAATTTCGCATCCCTCAGCTGCCTCTTGTACCACGATTTACGCATGGGAGGTGTCCTAGGGCGAAAAGCGTGCAAAGCTGCGTTGAAAAAGCGGGCGTCGGGTTTAGGGATATCCTCCTCCGTCAGCCAACGTCTCAGCTCTGGAATCTCCAAGTAGTCATGCCGAAGATTCATAAAGCGTCTGAAGACAACGAGCGCAGCGTGGTTCATGATATTGTGCATCAACTCCATAACCTGACCGGCAGGCAAAGGCCGTGGTAGCTTCTGGCATTCGTACCGAAGGGTGCCCCAAACAGAAGCGATTGCCGTCCTATAATTCAGCCGCTGAGGCCGAAGGACCATCCTCCAATATTGACGTCGAGCCAGATCGCCGTAGCAGTTCATCATGACTGTATAGGCATGCGGCCCCAGGATCCACGGCTTGACGTTGGGTAAGAGTTTACGGGCCCAGCTGTGTCGTTCGGCCTTCTTTGCTAGTGTCCATACACGGTCCGCAAAAATCGGTTGGTTGCTCTTGTACAACGCATTCAGCACAGTGGATAAAAAGACGGGTCCTAGAGATATTGCGCGGCGATAGGTAGTGAGCAGGCCTTTGCGTCCAAGGGCACGATGGCTCTGCTGCTCTGAGTTCGAAGGATATTTGGATGTATTGAGCTCTGGAAAGAGGGCCCAAAGAAGCTTCTTCATTTCACGCGCGCGCCCTCTTGATGTGAGGTAGGCGATGTACGTGGTGAGTGTATGAACATCCGCCTTCGAGGGCAACCTCGGGATTTCAATGCCGTCGTTCCCGATGCGACCCAATATTTTACCCCACCTCGTGCGATTGATGACAATGTCGGTTCGATTTTGGACAGGCGACACCGGGGATAAGGGAATATGGGTCTCAGATGGAGAAGGGTTGGGAAAGTTGGGTATCGGGTGCGGGGGAATACGGAGAACATAAGTTAGGTTGTTCTTCTCCAATACCTCAGTGACGATATCATATCGGCGCAGCAAGGTGCCCGAGCGAACCAAAATGTTCGCTGTCACGATGTCTGGTGAAATAGATTCCCAACGCTTCTTCGTCATATGGATGAGGACCGCCTCCGCCAGAGCAGGAGACAATCGGTGGCGCAAAGCGTAATGCAAAAGAGCATTGTAACCAGACAATTCTAGTGGAGGGAGCATGGAGTAGAGGCGATTTCTAACGATGGCATCGGGAGGTGTTCCCCGACGTTGAATGGAGTTTCCGGTGGAAAGTGCGCATTTGGGGAGTGAACGAACGAGACTCGAAATAACGCGGTGGAAGTATGCATGCGCTTTTATTCGTTCTGGACAACCACCAACGCCCACTATCCAAATTTCGTCTTCCACTCGGGGGCATTTGTACATAGTGCTGAGCAGCGTTGCGATGTCAGGGAACGGAATCTGTCTTCTGTCGAGGAGACCGGCGAGATTCCCGAGTGCTTGCAAAGCTACGAGTCGATCATGTGTTGGCTCCAATTCTCCACCATCGCGTGTAAGAATTGTGTTGATGACCACTAAGGCGCTTTCCAGGGAGTGCTTGTCCGGGAAAATTGCCTCACTACGCAGATGAGCCAAACGGCGCCTCGCAACTATCACCTGGTCGGAAGATTGGAGCTCGTGATCGTCTGGAAGAATCTGTAAATTCTGTTCTAGAGAGTATGCTGTCTGCCAATCCCTGCATGTCCATCCGAACAGCAATGAGAAGATGATCAGCTCCCCGTGTAATAGTGAGGCAGCTAGGAACAGCTTGAACATGGTGTCTGTTCGTCTCTGGCGATGCCGTCGCGCGAGGAACAGCAGTTGCAGCGCAAACCGAGTTCTCTGGTCGGCCATGATGGACGGGCGAAGTATGAGGACGTCGGAGGCGCGCTTCAACGGGATGGTGGGGTCGGGAGGTGCAAATGGGAGTCCACGAGTCACACTGCGACGCGGCGCGCCAGTAGATAAGAGCGCCTCGAGGATAGCCTGCATCGTCGCACTGCGAAGTACGACTCCTTCTGCCATCATTAATTTCGCAAGCTCGAATGCGGGTTCGGCCAAATTGTTCCTGAGGAGCCCGTGGAGGAGGACATGCGCGGATAGACGTTGCGAGATGTCGGGACCAAATTGCAACGCAGCCGCTTCGAATTCCGCCCTCGAGTAAAACATTCCGGGCATTTTGAAAGGAAGCGCAGAAGCTTTTTGACGATGCGCGGCATAACGGATAGAATTCAGAACGAAGAACCCATCCGCGAGTCCACCGTTCCGAATGCACAACCGAATAGCCTGAGCGGCGGCGAATGATATCCTGGAAGGTTTCTGCAAGTTGGGTAAAGGTGTTGATGATTCGGACGCTGCTTCGACCGCATCCTCGACGGATATCGAGTTGGAGGCAACAACATGGGAATAGGACAATGCGGCGGACGTCGCCGAAACGCGTGTCATCGACGGGAACCTGGGAGGGAGGGTCGACCTAGATGGTCGGTGCGCAGCGCTAGAGAACCTGGCACGGCCGCAAGATAATGCAACAGTTCTAGGGGAAAAGATAGGAAATGCATTGCTAGCTGTTGACCAGATGCATCGCATGTAGTTTTCATCAAAACCTCTGCGGAAATTTTAGCTACACGGAAGTAAAGAGAGATCTATGTATACCGCAGCTACCACCGAAAGGAGGAGAATATCCGCAGGCCAAAGGCAACAGCCTGGCAAAAAATCGAAAGTCGGCCCGTCAAGTTCGAGGTCAGAATTGCAGTCACGTGCCCAGGTTTCGCGGTGCTGGACAGAACAACCACTGCCAGCTACAACAGCTTGAGAAGTTGATACACTGGTTTTCCTTCATATATGAGTTCGTACCATCGTGGTGGTGGTAACAGAAGACGGCAGCATAGAGGTGAGACTGATGAAAATTTGGTCTGCTTTTTTGGGTCCCGAACCTTGGCTCTAGACGACTATGATGACCGTCGCCGCGACGTCTATGAATCTCCCGCAGACAAACTCAAAAACGCCATAATAAAGCTCGGCGAGGTGGTGAGCGTTGGAGCGATACTTGCTACGTGTGGTCGACTCAATTTCGCTCAAGGACGTCCTCGAGGAGCTTCCCCTACTTGAGAAGCAGATTCGGGAGTTTACGCCACTCGTTATCCCAAACCTGTCGGAAGCATTTCGAATAGCGTATGTGCTCCGCCGTATCGGAGAATATATATGTTCAATTGTGCAGTGTAACCGAACAACCGTTCAAAATCCCCTACTATGCTGCCCTGTTGCGGCGGTTACACGATTCCCCCGAAGACGCACCAAACGCTGACGGGCCATCGCTGGGGAAACAAATCCTGGAAGATTTCTGGAAAGGCTTCCAAGCATATCTTGACAAGTTAGCTTGGCGAGAGACGCGACTATGCGTGAGCATATCGACTTTTTGTGTATTCTAGCTAACATTCGCATAGATCCACTTCTTTGCTCACCTGACTGTCGCCAAACTAATTTCTACAGACTCGATGTTCGCCCTCCTCCAATCTTTCACCACGGTCCTCGAAGAATTTGGTGTTTCTCATGGACGGGCTAAGAAAGCGGCTGTCTGTGCCGCAGAAGGTTTAATAATCGTACGCGCTTCGCCCCTGATTTCTCTGGCTTGTGCCTCATCGTACCCAGGGAGGCCCGATTCTGAAACCAAGCTCTGCGGAACATGTGCAAGAAGTAATCAATGCCATCCAATCCTATAACGACAGTGCTGCGAGCCCCAAATGGCTTACAGGATTGGTCGTCGAAATGTATTCCGGATCTGAAGGAGTTTCTACTCCGAATGCTGATGAAGTGGGTCTTTTGTACTCTTTGCTTCTGCTCTTTCGTTTGAACGGCGTATCATTAGCTGCTCGATACTGTGCTTCAGACCCTTAAAACTCTCAATGAATCCGACTTCGCGGAGACGGCGTCCGGCTTTTTACAACCCTACACCACTTATGCCGATCCTGATCCGTCCACCTTTACTCTTTACGACCTTCCCTCGATCTTGGTACCTCCAGAAGTCATTGAGCTGGATGGTCTCTCCACCGATTCTGGAGAAGACGTACAGGTGAAAAAAGAAGAATGGCCAGAATATTTCCTTCGTCTCTTCGACAATGACGCAAGTTCATCTATCTCCTCTGCGCAGAGCATTGGTTTAATGTGTCATAGATCACCCCAGATCCTAAAACCCCAGCCGGCTATGCTGTCCGGACAGGCATTCTGGACATTCTGGACATATTCGAAGTGAACCGCAAAGAGTGCGCCCGTCTACTGATCGAATATCCCAAGTGGACGATACCTGGCACTTTCAAGCCCAAACCTGGCGGCTCAGTCATTCCGGACCCCGTTCTAGGAAAAGACTGGCAGCTGGAAAGCACGATCATCGAAGCACGTCATTTTTTTTTTCGATGGTTCATTAAATGAACATATAGCAGAATATTCTAGGAGCCTATTTCGTCTTGCCCGAATCTTGCCACAAATCCATCTACTACATCGGCGTGATCACGGAACTGTGCAAGCTTTCGCCGTCCACCGTTGGACCTGCGGTGGGAAAGTCTATCCGTAAGCTTTACAGCATTCTCGGAGAAGGGCTCGATGTCGAAGTGGCTCGGCGGTTTGCCGAGTGGTTTGCGGTCCATATGAGTAACTTTGGCTTCCAGTGGGTGTGGAAAGAATGGTACGTTTACTTTCTTGGTAAGACACTTCCTTATCCAAGATGCAGGATACCGGATCTCTCGTTAGACATTCAACATCCTAAACGCGCCTTTATGCGTCGCGCGCTCGAATTCGAAATCCGTCTTTCTTACCATGATCGTATCCTCAAAACCCTCCCAGCGGAGATGCAAGCTCCAGAGGGCCATACCATTGGTGAGCAAGCACCGGGACCCGACTTTGAATATGACGATCCGGGTACTTTTTTTTTGTTTGACTTTCAGCCGTTCTGTACACTGACTGATATCTAGCAAAACCACACCATGACGCTGCGCAATCTGTCCTGAACCTCTTTCGTGGGCGAGCTGAGGCCAAAGATGTCATCTCCCATCTCGAAACCCTCAAGGCGACGCTGGAGACGTCGGACGATGGCGGAGTTATCAATGCTGACGTGCTCATTCGGTCTATTGCGATCCAATCTCTTCTCCACATCGGGTCCCGATCCTTCTCCCATCTCCTGAACGCTATCGAACGGTACCTCCCGCTTCTGCGTAGTATCGCCAGCGGGGGTGCATCGAGTGCAGGTGGCACCGGGAACGTTGAGGCCAAGGCCGACATCCTGACTGCTTCTGCCGCGTTCTGGAAGCGTAATCGTCATATGGTGGCAATTGTATTCGACAAACTCATGCAGTATCAAATCGTCGATCCCACAGACGTGGTAGGATGGACCTTCATCAACAGGGCAGAGATCAGAGAGCTGAGCGAGTCAACGGGACCGCTGAGCCTCAGTGCATTTGAGTGGGATTTGTTGAAGGGCGCGCTGGATAAAGCCAACGGTCGGGTGATGATCGCACGCAGGAAGGTTGCTACTCTGAGGAAAGAGGACGATGATACCCGTGCAAGGGTCAAGGCTAGCGGTGGTGCCGACGGTAATTCAATGGACGTTGATGCCGATGTCAAAACGGGTTCAGATTTTCCTACTTTCTACCCTCGCCGATTACTTACTTTACTGTGCAGATGAGGCGCCTGCGGTCGATAGTCCAGCGCTCACTACTGCACTGAAGGCGTTTGCGAGTCTGACACGTGAGCAAAAAGGCGCCCTATCTCGGACTCTCGACGGATTTGTCTCATGCCTTGCGCCCGGGGCCACTGATTCGAATCCCAATCCGCACTCTCGTGTTGTCATCTCTCAAGAGGGATGGAATGACCGTGCTGCGTGGGAGAAGGACCAATGGAACGCATGGGAGACCTGGGGTTGGTATCGACAATTCTGTCGCTCGGTAAGTCTTAATGCCGCCTGCGTTTGCGATTGGCTTACGCTTTCTCGTAGTATGCGCCTTATTTGCGGAACTACTCGACGACACTCTTCACGGTTTCATTCGCCAAATTCGAAGGTTCAACGGACCCAGCTGCTGAGTTGCTGAAAAAAATCTGGAACGTTGCGACGGGCCAGGAATAGGTGCGGGTATCTCAGTAATAGCTATGTTTGTAATACAACCGAACATTATACATGACTGGAAGAAGAGACTGTTGAAATAATCATTGATGCCAGCCGGCCGCTCATATGCATAAAGAGAGTTACTGGAGGCGAGTTCTGTGGGGTCTTGGGTTTGCCTTCCAGAGGCTACTTACCTCCAGCTGTTGCCGTCAATCGCCGTCCCGTGACTTCACCTTGAAGCGCGATGTAACATTGTTTGTTTGGCACCACGGTCCACCTCTCCCTCTCTCCCTCTCCCCTCTCCTTCTCGTCAAGCCCTCCATTTCGATACACTTTACATTTCGCTATCACCCGTTCTCTTTACAAAATGTCCCAGCGCTTTCATCCTCACCGCCTCGGAGTACGCCACCCTGCTTCCCTCCTGCCATTTGGTGCACACAATCCGGGTCTCGTCTACCTCATGGCCCAGCCTGTGACAGTCGATATGGTCATCTACATATCTCGCCTAGCATCAAGTGTCCTTAATATAGCAGGCGAGAAAGCAGATGCTCTCCCACATCAATTTGAGCAATACCACCAGCCCATAATCGCCCTCGAGCACTTCATATGCGGTATTGTCAAGGCTTCTCACGTGCAGACCTCAACCTTTCTTACCACCCTCATTTACCTTGAGCGGCTTCGGTCAAAGCTGCCTAATGTTTCGACGGGTATGCGCGCCCCGTTTCCCGCCAGCGTCGATGTCTCACCTTTACCTGTCAGGACTTCCGTGCACGAGGCACCGTGTCTTCCTCGCCACCCTCATCGTGGCTGCGAAATACCTGAACGACTCCTCGCCAAAGAACGCTCACTGGACTGGTCACGCCTCCGGGATGTTTCAACTCAAAGAGGTGAATCTGATGGAGCAACAACTTCTCTTTCTCCTCGACTACGACCTCCGCTTCGACGAGGAAGACGCTTGTGCAGCTTTTGGGCCGTTCATGTCTTATCAGTACGCCAGCACACGAGCACTTGTTGACAAGGTCACACGAGCAAGCAGAGCGAGAGCCTCTCACTCTCACGCACATGGACAGAGACAGAGAGCACCGCCGTCTACCCCTCCGTATGAGCCGCCTTCGTGTTCTTTGTCCTCCTCCTCTTCGTCGTCGTCTTCTTCAAGCGCGTCCTCAACTTTGGTGTCCACAGTCCGAGGGCTCGCCAAGCGCATCTCGCAGACCCACCTCTCTTCTTCCTTCCGGTCTCGCAACAACAACATCCTGAACGGACCCGCCCGCAGCTGCGACTCTGGTTCCTCGTACACATCTTCGGAGATGGGATCGCTAATAGACGACAATGGTTCCTCGTCCTCTTCATCGTCCTCGTCTGACTGGTTAAGTGACTCTGACTCCGAATCCGAAACGGAGGCGCACGTACATTACGACAGCAATGCCGTCTATCCTCGCTCTCGCTCAGGACTCGAAGATTCCGATCTGTCCGATGAATATGTACCTGTGCCGACGTTGTCCAAGAGAGAGTTCATCATACGTCCGGCATCGTACAAGAGTCAACACATCCAGGACCGCTCCCGCAAGCCCTCCGATACATCGTCTGTGAACACAGTAACAGCCGCCTCTCCCCAGCCTTCGAGCTTACGGCGCACATCGATAGCGATGTCTCCACTCACTGCGGCTCTAAAGCGCACTTCCACGGCGGCCTCCGCGATGACCGTGAGCGCGACCATGCCAAGCATACCTCGCCCAAGCGCCTCTGGCAACTTTCTAAGCCGTATGTGGGGAGCTGCCAAGGGAGAAAAGTTTTCGGGTCTCGTGGAGTCTCGGTCGGACGGGATGCCCTCTCACCATGGGCATAGTGCGTTCAGGAGGCTGGTACTGGTGAATTCGCGATCCAGTATTCCTGGAGTGGGACGCGGAGGTCCTTCTCCCGATGCTTCGCTTCAGGTTTGAAGAGGAAGAATAAAACCACCATCCCCGACACTGGCACAACCATCCATGATCTTTGCTTGATTTATTTCCCGAATTTCCCGCCACGAGAAGATATATCCCGAACGCCCTTTCCGCAAGGACACTTACCTTTTCACTTTGTTTTTGATATCCCTTGATCCTGGTCTCGCACACTGCCAACGCTTGGAGTCTCATATACCCCGCACATTTCTATCCCCCCCACATCTATCCCTACACGTCATAATGGACTTTGGTTGCTTCACGGACTCGTACTCGGAATCTCATACGCTTGTATCCACGCACATATAATTATTCCTATCATATTGTACCCACCACACTTCCTCCGGACGTGCTTCATGCTCATCCCTACTCCCCCCCTCCTTAATTCGTCGTTTTGACATCAATTACCTACGTGCAAATGTAAATTCCATGGCCAGTTGGCCTGCGCGATTATTGCTCCAGCCCACGATGTCACTTCCTGGGTTGAAAACTCAGAATTACCAAATTCGGACTCTGGATGAGTATTATTTGGCTGCAGGTTCTGGCTCACACAGCGCGCAATAGCGGTGCAATTGAGCATTTGAGCAATTGCACCAATTGCACCCTCACGTCGATCCACCATGGCACTGAACTGGACAATGTTGAGTCCAGACCGGACTCCTGTTCCCCTGCCACACGAGATGACTATCACCGCCATCGACAGTGGAGTCGAAGTGATACTGCGTGTACCTGACGCACCTCCAAGCGCAGCCTCGTCCGCCGGCGGCTCTGGCGGCTCCAAGACTCTAAAGGCTGCAGGCAAAGTCACCGTAACAGATCAGCGAGTGGGTTGCACCGTCCGTTCTGTAATCGGTAACAGAAATGCTCACGCACTTTGGGTACAGTTCATATTCACCAGTGCTTCTGATCCCGCCTTCGAGTCGCTTTCCGGTGAGTGTCTTGCGGTGCTGGTAGCTATTGATTGAATTTTCGGCGGTTATGTAGTTCCACTCCACTCCATTCTATCAACCAAGTTCGAGCAGCCGACGTTTGGCTCGAATTACTTTACGTTCGACATCAAACCATCTATCAATGGTGGCTTGACAAACGGCACGACGGCAGAGGTACGCTTTAAGGATCAACCCATGTTCCAGTTTGTCGCCACACTGGAGAAGACGCGGGAGAGGGCCATTTATATGAAGCGCCAGGAGGTCGAGAACGAGGAAGGCCCGCGTAAGTTCGGATTTATGCAGTGTCTGGAATAATTCTGACTGCCACTCTATCCGTAGCGGTGTACACGTCCCCAGCGGAGGGCAGCTCTACGTCGTCGGCTGGAGTCAATACTGTCCCAGTCGATGCTCCACCGGGCTATGATTCCTAATTTAAGTGTATTTCTAGGATGTTTGGACTAGCGGACTCGGGAATAGTGTAGAGTAGAGTTTATGCAAGGCGTTCTCATGCTTCAAGACGGATGAGCTCTTTCCACAGTTTTGATTCCTTGAACTGAACGTCCACCTTCTCGAGGCTTCAAGTCATTCCAGAAAGGTAAGTGTGTCCTAGGTTTTAAAGTCGTGACTGAAAATATTTGAATCAAGATACGATTGTCTGCTTGGGCCTCCAAATCTGTTCGGGCGCACAGAATTTCTTAACCTCAAAACTGAGCTTGGCGCGCCGTCGACTTAGCGCGGGCAGTCTCGCTCCTGATTTTCGGATTCATCTCGATAGCCGCCGAGTTTGGCCACATCGCAAAACGTTTAGTTTGAGGGTGATTATAATTATTATCAAGGCACGAGCTGGGCTAACCTGCCTGCTCTAGGTCTTTGTGTTTAGCCGTCCAAGACGCTCAAGTGCAAGCCAGATAGCCAAGATGGCCGAAGGATATTGTCCACGACCGAAAGAGAACGAGACACTCGCGAACTGATTGCTATGCTCTCTGAGCTCTCAGAAATCTCATGCACACGCATTTCGGGGGGCATCACCTGTAAATGGTGGGGATCCGCCCACTGAAGCATAAAAACAGGCCTAGGCCTATGCATGGGGTGGGAGCCATTCACATTTTCTCCGTTGTGTCGTTGGAAATTTCACGATAAAAGTATCAGTGAGGCTCCCGACTCGATTGGCGCCGAGTGGAACGTGAAGCAATCGCGGAACATCCGATGTATGCATTCAAGTCGAGGATGTTCCACTCTCGACTTGCACCACTCTTGAAAGTCAGTCAAGCTAAAAAATCTTACTTCCAACTGAGTATTTTTCGACGGCTACAGTAATAAGCTATATGCACAAGGATCAAACAAGATTTCATCCAATGAGTGTACAATTCAGACCTCCTTCGATACTATACGATATGCGTTATCTTTGGAGATGACAATGACTTGGTTCACGATTCGCATCGGGCCCACTACCCGTATATCAATGCACCAAAGGACTGGCTCGGGGCACCCTCGCGTCACCACTATCGCGGTCGCCGAGGCTGCCGATCCGTCGTCTTTTCCATCCGTGTGGTTCCACTGTGGTTTCCAGCCCTTTCCTTGCGATACCCCAACGACACATTTGGTATTGCGGGATCTGTTGACGTGGCTTTCGGAGTCTAACATCTACGGGGCCCATAAGTATTTTGATGGAATTATTGGGCGACATCGATCAATTGGCGTAGCTACCGCCGAGACGACGCCGACATTCCCAACGATTCGTTCATCAACGGGGTCTGGACTGTTTGTCCCGCCAAAAAAAAATCTGATTGGACGCTGTGGATCTTCGCCTATCTTGGCCTTGAAACGAAATGACAGCTCTCTGGCTACTGCAGGCTGTTCCAGGCTGTTCCTCAGGAGTTTCAAACATTTATGATTATATCTGTTCTCATTGATTGATGTGTTTTGTACCACTTATTTTTCTGTCTTGTGGACTGTGTAATCACTATCCTCTGTAGAGAGCTGAGATATAAAAAGGCTGGTAGGCAGCCAATCAAAAGGACGATTGTCATAGAGACGTCCCGAAGCGGCCGATGGAACAGAGATCAAACCCGGAGATGTGGATGGTATGTACATATGTATATGTGGTTACAAAACCCTCGTCGCCATCAACACCCTTCTCCCCTTCGTTCCCTTTCCCTTTCCCTTTTTTCGCCGTGCCCCCTGTAAGTCCCCTCCTCTGCCGTCGTGTGCGACGGTGAGCTTATCTAAACCTGCCTCAGGCGTTCTTGGCTGCCCGGTTGCACCTCTGGTCATCGCTTGCGATACACTTCCACGTTCCTTAGAAAGCAGGCCTCTTGGTAGCCCTTTAACCTCCAAAAATGCGTTATTCTCCAACTCTTATCGCCGCTCTGGCTGTCCCTCTTTTGGCCTCTGCCCGCCCCGTCCGCCGTGCTGCATCAGCGACCGATGCTCTTGTTTTCCGTGAGTCACCAGCCCATCGTCAAGATAATGGTCCTGACTTGGATCCAATGCAGAGTTCGCGAACGTCCTGGAACAACTCGAGACTACATTCTATGCTCAGGGAATTGCAAAATTCCAGGACTCCGATTTCCAGGCTGCTGGCTTCTCCTCCAGCCTGATCGCCTCTCAGACCCTGACCGTGATTCAGAGCGACGAGGCGACGCACACGACCGTCCTCCAGCAGGCGCTCCAAGACAATGGCGCCCAGCCTTTGATCTGCAACTTCAACTTCGACAATGCACTGACGGACGTCCCTACCCTGGCTGCCACCGCACGTACAGTCGAACTTGTTGGTGTCGCCGCGTACCTTGGTGCTGCGACCCTCCTTGATGACCCTGTTCTGCTCGATGCCGCTGCTTCTATCCTCACGGTAGAGGCACGTCACCAAACACTCCTCAACATTCTGGCTGGTGCTTCCTCGATCCCGAGCGCATTTGATGTTGCCCTGACCCCCCAGGAGGTCCTGTCGATTGCAGCAGGTTTCATTACCGGGCCGTGCGACACTGGGATCACCCGTGAGTGCAGCATTGCCCCGCGTTTTCAGTCCCCACCAATCTGACAACTTACCGATCAGCCACGAACGCCCTTACCATCACGAACAGCAACCCCCAGGTCGGCGACCTGTTGCAATTCCAGGCAGCAAATATCTCTGGCACCGACGTACGTTTTTATACCAATAAAGAAGCCTTGTACCTGATTTTATTCTCGTTCAGGGGCTTTTCTGCAACATGATCGTCGGCGGCGCCCCCTTCGCCATCAACCTGCCCCTCGACCAGTGCAATGTCCCCCCTGGCATCAACGGCCCCGTCATGGTCTGGGTCACCAGCGACGACAACCCCCTCGTCAACAACGTTATTGATCGTGACACTACCAAGCAGGTCGCCGGGCCCGCAGTGATCTTCGTTGACAGCCAGTCTGAACTGCTCGGCCAGATGGTCCGCACCAGTGGCACGAATGGTGCTGCATCGAGCACCGAGACCAGCACGATCACGCCTGACGAGGCTTCGTCTATCATTGCCGGTGCCGCCACCCAGACTGCGTCCTCGAGCTCGTCGACCGATGGCTCGTCCTCCGATGGCTCGAGCAACGGCGCTGCTGCACCACCCCCGGCGTCGACTCCTTTGCCCGCGAACTTCACTGGCCCCTCGCCCGATGGCAAGGTCACCGTCCAAGGCCTGCAGCAGGTCCCCAGACCCGCCGCGAGCGCGTCCGCCAGCGGTACTGACGGTGCCAGCTCGACCGACAGCGCTGCACCCAGCTCCACCTCTTCCTCCTCTTAAACGGGACGGTCGTTGGTGAATGGACAGTTCCGTAGGTTAGGTTCATAGGGAGGGTTTTATTTTCGCAGCCATGTACGGAACGGACAGACCACGGACAGCAGCCAGCACGATACCAAAGAGTTTTCTCCCTTCATGAATATTAATTTGAGTGATAGATGCATTCAGATACCGCATTTTTAAAGCAGCTACCCTAATTGCCCCTTTTTTGTTTACGCCTTGTAGTTGTTGTCAAGAGAGGTACCAACGCGAATTTCTTTTGGGAGCTCTTTTTATTGTTTGTTGTACTAGTAAGACAAGGGCTGTTTTTGTCAATATATCGAAATTCAGAGGCGACTTGCCCCCTCGCCGAGGAGCTGCAACTCGCTCACGACGGGAAGACGTATGTATCGTTCATCACGATAGCAACGTCCCCTGGGAGAATGCTGAGATCCGACATGCCCACAAAATAGTGGCACGGATTGTGTCCAGTACAAAAATAAATATGCTATTTTAAAGTCGATGTAGGGGGGAAAACTCTTCGGTCGTCGTCGTTATACGTACCTCGCGTCGCGCAAGCTGACTTGCATATGGACATTGGCCGCATAGGGTGACCGCCGCGTCGGGGGCCTGCGTCCTCGCCCTCCTCGACTTAGAGCGTCAGCTCAAACTCGACGTCCACGATCAGCGTCGCGTTTCATTCGTCCGAGACCGCGATCTAGGACGGCAGCGCCGCGCGGTGCTGCCGTGGGGACAGGTGGGGACCCAGTCAGCGGACGAGCCGGGGAAAAGAACGCGAGGGACGCAGCGGAGCGGTGCTGGTGGCTCGCGCGGACTCTGACCGCTCCTCTTACGTCGGCGAGCGGTGTTGGAGGGGAAGGCGACGGGACGGCCTGGTCGTCGATTTTCATTACCGTAGCGCGGGTATCGTCGGTCGGGACGCGGACGATAGACTCGGTGTCAATACAAGGAGTAGATTCTACGCACGGGATGGCAAGCAATGGACTCCGAGAGGGCGAGTTTCCACGGAACAGGAACAGAATCTGCTATCTGTTCACGAGGTACCCACCTTTGGTTCAGTGAAGAGTAAGATTGAGGTGAGAGCCTCTTGCGTCTTCGCCATGAACAGGTACATAAGTAACAGTTCTCGAGATCGCCTGAAGATTCACGAGACGTCGACGTGTTAGTCGTTCAAATGTTGAGTTGAACGGTGTCGGCCTAGTGAATCGGACTCGAAGCACCATTAGCTCCGCCTGCTCCAGTGGCTGGATGTTTTGTAAGCTTCGCGAAATGGTCTGTACATCCAGAGACGCGAGAATCGCCCGAGGTTCGTTCTTTCGTGTGAGAAAGGGGAGTCGTCGACATTTCTCGCGACCATGGAGACAGTCTTTACGCAGTGGACCCCGCGTACAAAATCTGTTCTGCTTGGAATTCCTCGAATCGTCGGTGGCACTAAATGCTTGATGCATTCGGAGATTTTATTCGAAGACTTCAAGTTGGTCAGTGTGCGGGGATAGGCAGAACGGGTATCCCTCTGAATTGACTTAGAGGCAAGGAAATATGTAGGAACGAGCGAGGGAGGCTGTCAAGAGAGACTAGGAAATATGTGGCACAAAGCAATAAAGCTTCGAAGCACGGAAGCCGGCCCGGATCAGCGCATGAATTGTCGATCAGTTGGTGCTTGTGCTCGACGATCATGGCCCCGGAAGATAATTCCTGGATCCCTCAAGGAACTCATGAGGTCCAGATAGGCCCGTCTCTCAACAAGGCCCTCAAGGCTCGCAAAGGAGGACCTCCGCCGCAAGTAAAGCGAACTGGGCCACCCGAAAAGGACTTTTATTCCTTTCGCTGTCTGTCTTGGTGTCTTCAGCGAATCTCCCGGTCTCATGTAGGTTCGCAGATAACCGCAAGCCCCCCTCCCTGGACACTACGAAGCCCGGCACAATCGAGGTCTCGCGCGGGAAGGATACCACGACTGTAGTCGTAGAGCACCCCAGCTCACAGGTCGGTTCTGTTCGCCACCGGTGATTTCTGGGAGCCGACCTTCTCTAGCCGGGCGAGAGCCATGTATATACAGGAACAGTCCGAACTGAAACATCTGCAAAGGAGCTAGACTGCGTGCTCATTTATGACGAAGAGACCGGGGTACGCGGATTCGTCTGCATCTTGCCGCTGGTAGCTCACGTCGTTCACCAGTTTTACAAACTAGAGAAATTAGAGTCGTACATCGGCCTCAATTACGACCGCAAAACCATCGCCTGTAAGTTCTTCGTCTTCGACGCGCCTTGCCAACGAGGCAGTAATATTAATTCTGGTATTCATCGAATAATTAAGCTTTACCCCCTTCGGCTGCCTCGACGCCCGCAAAAATAGACACGGACTCGGAGACGCGCTTGTCGCAGGAAATCGATGCAGACGGCGAAATAGACGATGAGCTGCCCAACCATTTCCTATCTCAGCGCGAAGAGGAAGAGGAGGAGGAAGAGGACCTTGAGCCCGTCCCAATATTGCCGCCGCCTCCGCCCCCGCCAGTCGTCAAACCAGCCAAGGCACCTCCTGCGCCCAAGCCTTCCGCTGCCCCGGCGTCCGCGTCTAGAGCGACGAAACCCCTTCCACAACGAAAAGCCACGACCAAAAAGGCCGTGCCACCTGCACCTGCGCCTCCAGCGCCGCTTGTCGACGTTGATGAGGAGCATCTCGAATTCGGGCGCCCTGCAATGAAGCGCACGAAACATGCGCCGCCGGTGTCTGCACCCGCCGTACCCGTCGCGTTCTCTCTACCTGGGTCGTCCGCCGACTGGGTCCCCCCGCCCGCGCTACACACCTACAACGAGCCCTCTGCGTCCGCCGCGCCCCCGTCTCTCATTCCAGTCGCCGACGAATCGGAGGAAGAGGAGGACGAGGAGTGGGACGAGGTCGCCGCGGCACCGATCGCGGACCTTGAGTTTGAGCTGAATCTTGCGGCAGAGATGGAGGACCTGGATGCAGATCGGGACGGGGACGGGGATGGGGATGGGGAGGTGTCGGAACAGGAGGACTTCCTCGCAGACGTGCTGCCGCAGGCGCCCGACTCAGCGGTCACGCCTGTGCGACCGATGTCCCTAAGCCAGTTGGCAGGATACACTGACGACGAGTATTCGTCGAGTGAGGAGAGCGAGGACGACTGAGTTTTCTGCGTCTAGCTCTCACGGACTGGTATTCTTTCTCCCTGGATCTTCATCTCTCCCCCTTTATATTCGCACGCATCGTACCTACTGAAGCCATTAATACCACGCAATCCTGGATTTAGCACTACTGTTGTGTATTTATTCTGTAATTTCCGTTGCTGCACTGGAATCTGACTGGAATCACATCGTTGCTTGTGAAATCTTCCAATGCATCCTGCTCTTTGTAAGAACATGACGTCACGCGTCTGGCTCTCAGCGGGAAAATATTCTACCAGCTGCTGCCCTATCATGGAAGCAAAACCTCTTTCCTTCCCGCCGCTATGTCAGCTTTGTCAGGATCGTACGGATGGACGGACACCCTCAAGAGCGTGAAATACGGACCTGGCTGCGTCGCCACCGCTCTCCCTGAGCTCATCCAGATCCTCGGAGTGAAGAAGGGTCTCATTGTCACTGGGCACAGTTTAGCCACGAAGGTTCGTCATTTTCTACATTGATGGATGATTCCAATCGATTCTGCAGACGGAAGTGGTCACCAAGGTCGAGGAAATCCTCAAAGCGCACAACGCGTACGCGGGTGTGTTCACTGATTTCGGGCAGCACACGCCTGTGGCGGGTATAAACGCCTGCATCAAGATTTACCAAGACATTGGGGCGGATTTCATTGTCGCGCTCGGCGGCGGCTCTCCGATCGACGGGGCCAAGGCCGTGCGGTTTCGAATTCACGAGCAGACCGGTGATGCGCCGCCTCCACAGATTGCTATCCCGACTACACTGAGTGCGGCGGAATATTCGGTACGTCGGTTTCCATTGTCCGAATCCGGAGAATCAAACCGACAAGACAAGATTGGTGCAGGCTACACAAACGAGAACGGGGACAAGGTTGCAGTTTCCCACCAATTACTTGCACCGGCGGGTATCATTCTCGATGCTGAGCTGACCCTTCCCACGCCGAGCCGTTTATGGCCAGTCGCTATCTGTTCTTTTGTTACTTTATTCTGAAGTCGCGCAGGCTTTCCACCGGAATCCGCGCACTCGACCATTCAGTCGGTACGTTGCGCTCTGAAAGCGAATATACATGTTATCTCCAACCTACCTTTTCTAGAGAATCTCTACAGGTCCCTTGTTCCTCACCCCGTCAAGGTGTGTCGGGGAAATCCCCAGCGTTGTATACCGACGTTCAATCAGGGTTGAAAGATTCTCTCCCATGCCGCAATGGCAGACTTATTCAAATATCTTCCCATCTCCATGGCGGACCCCACCAACGTCGAGGCGCGCCAGAAGCTGCTCATCGCAGCGTGGATGAGCCTCTGGCCCACCAAGTTTGAGAAATACAGGCGAGTCCTTCGTTTGTCTTGTTTCTCACAATCATAATAATCGCATACCAACAGCGCACTGGGAATGTCGCATGCTCTTGGCCACAGACTCGGTGCAAAGTATAGCATTCCGCATGGCATTACTTCCGTGCGTATTTCCTGCGAATGAACGCTGAACGGAGTATTTCCAACGAGACCGTGATCAGTGCCTCACTCTTTCCCCTGTTGTGGCCATTCAATCCCGCATCGCGTCGAAGGAAGACAAGGAATATCTGGCCAACACGCTATTTTACCTCCGCAAACCGAGTACGGGCTCGATCGACGGAGATATCCTCAAGTTGTCGGAGCTCATCGCAAGGTATGTCGTGTTGTGCCGACCTATGAGACTAATCCGAGATTTGTCTAGACTCGTTGAACAACTGGGGTTGAAGAGCACGTTGAGCGAATACAAGGTTCCGCGAGAGGATTTTGCCAAGCTTGCTCAAGGGAGCGATGACTTGGTAGAGTTGCTGAACGGAATTTATTGAATCGAGATGCATAAGTTTTCACGAGCTATTGTATATGTATGCAAGACTCGGGAAATGATTCTGAAGTGTATTAAATTTCAAACACGGGTCGTGAATGTGTGAACAGTTCCAGAATAGGGGGGATACGTATTCACGTGATTGTTTGCCTTGCCTTCAGCTTCAAGCTTGTGTCGCCGCCTTTCGCGCGACCAACGGGATATGGACGCGGCGAAAGCCAGAGACGACGACGCTCGCTCGAATAGCGGCAACAATCCCAGCACAATATTTTCCCAGCTTCGTAGTTTTCGCAACAATCTCGCTGTCAATTCTATTGGCTCCATGTTCAGCTCCACTAGTACTGCTTCTGCCTCCTCTTCTACCCAAGACCTTGCTTCAGAGTCGTGGAATCACAGTGATCTACCCAAACCAGCCACTCAACTTAACCCGAACGGCGTTAACATCATGGAAGGTATAACACCTACACCGACTTGCCCTCCGTCGCCTCGTCGTTTCGCCAGTGTCAAGAATATTTTCACCAACTTCGCATCTCGTAGCTCGCGCAAACAGCCCGTCCAGAATTCCGCTACACAGACGCAGGTTCAAATAGAGGAAGACAGAGGAAATATAACCCCGCGTTATGAACCAGTGACCCCGTTTCTCGACTGTGCACTCACCCCATCGTCGGAGTACCCTAATCAAATGGAGACCACCTCCCAGTATCGGCTGATTTCAGCGTCCAGTTCATATGGGTCTTCCGAGCTCGACGACACCCCGCCCCTCACTCCCGAGTCCTTTGTCGCCGACATTTCTCTCCTGTCTCCCTCGTCCCAAAATCTCGAACTTGGTTATCAATACGTGTACGACTACAACCAGCAGACCGTTGAAGGAGGTGGACAAGAAGATGTGTATATGGCCGCGCCCGACACCCAATACGCGTTTCTGCGCCCACGTTCGATGGAGATCAAGGAAGGAAAGAAACCGGAGCGTCCGATTGTATGTCGCGAGGCCCCCACAGGACTGATATTGAAGCCGTAGCTTTCAACCTGCAGAACTACGACGTGCTTCTAGCAGATATCTCCGACGCGCCAGCTGACGCCGGCGCCCCCCTTAGCTCTGGCGACCTGAAGGTGGATGAGCATTTACTTGCAGAGGACGACAAGGACGAGTGGTTCGGACTGGAATACACGCTGGAGCTGAGCACACGCGAGCGGCGTGCCTCTGAGACGCACTCTTTCTCTGCCGGCGAGCATTCCAAGGTGGTGTTCCTAACCTGTGTCGTAACTGCCCTTCTCTGAACATGTCTTCAATATACAGAGCCGCGAATCGTGGGCCGCGATCCACCAGGGGACGGTGCATCCTTTCTTCGAAGACGAAGAGTACTATCAGTGGAAGAACTGGCACCGTTATCTCGAGCGCCAGGACGAAAAGCGCAAACACCGCCGGGGGCGGGCGTTCAAAGCGCACGCCAAGGAGCTCGCGTGGTTCTATGCGGACGAGGTGCACGCCAAGGATCTGATATTGTGGCAGACGGTTGGCGTTTCTCCTCTTGCCTTTATCTCGAAAATCTCACAGACTGGACGCTGCTGTTTAGGAGGTGTACGGCGATGTCAATAAGGAGATATATGAACACCTCAGAGTGCTACAAGCTCATCGACCTGTAAGTGGAGCAAGATGCTATCCCTGGTCGTCCTCAGAATCGCCATGGCAGGACCCGTATTACCCGCCGCAGAAACACGACATTGCGTGGTATCTCAAGCGCGCGCGCTCCGTCGCTTCACTCCGTGAACTACGCCCTTTGCCCGAACTTCAAAATTGACCCCTACTCAGCAGCAAGACTTGGATTAGATGCACGCATGCACCATGGATGGAGGAACAAAATAACGAACAACATAGACACGGAAGAAAGATTCAAAGAAGAGACCGTTGCAAGACCGTTGGACACTTGTACTTTTTATTACTTTGACGAAGGCCAGTTTTCTGCTTGCTTCCGAACGATTCGTAGTGTAGAGTAGTGTTCTTGTAATCAAAGTTCTCGTTTGTAACTGTAATTTATCGTTTTGCGACTGAGTCAATTCGTGCTTAGAACTGGATTGCTTGATGGGGATACATATTGTGTTGTGCTTGGCGGCGGCGTCTCGATCGCAAATTTCTTTCCTCCCGCAAAAAATTGCAGCAAGTCCTGCGCAGGCCGGGTATCCCATTTCCTTCTTCTTCCCCCACGCCGCTCCCCCAAAATGCTTGTTCTATACGAGACCGCGATGGGGTACTGCCTGTTCAAGGTCGGCGACCCCGTGAAGGTCGAGAGCGACGACCTGTGGAAAGAGTTTGAGAGCCCAGAAAAGGCCAGCAAACTGTACGCCCGCTAGAATTGCAAACTAGACTTAGAACTGACTTGTGTCCGCTAGCCTCAAGCTCAAGGCGATACACAGGTTCCATTCCACAGCTACCGCCGTGGAGGATATTACGGCCTTACAAAACGGAAAGCTGGGCAAGGGACTGAAGGAATTTCTCACAGAGGAGGTCGTCGATAAGGGCAAGGCTACGGAGTCGCTTCTCGTTATTGACCCGCATCTGTGTTTGTCTTGCCAATTTTTTTTCATCTATGTGTGGTTTCTCAACATATATGCAATATGCAGCGCGTGCCATCTCCAAAAAACTGAGCATCAATGTGAGCGCTCTAGAGGAGAAACACCAGGACCTATGGCGCGGCATACGGTCTCAATTAACGGCGCTATTAAATGGGGTGGATCCCAAGGACTTGGCTACTATGAGTTTGGGTCTCAGCCATTCGCTTTCGCGGCAAGTTCGGCTTTTGGAACAGTTCTGGACGTACTAACGGTGTTGTCTAGATTCAAGCTGAAATTTTCGCCGGACAAGGTCGACACTATGATTGTGCAAGCAATTGCTCTGCTCGATGACCTTGACAAGGAGATCAACATTTACGCTATGCGAGTCAAGGTGGGTCTCGTCGCCAATAGATGCAGGTGATTGGGATTTACTTGGTTCAGGAATGGTATGGATGGCATTTCCCGGAAATGGCTAAAATTATTGTCGACAACATCGCCTATGCAAAGGTCATCCGGTTAATGGGTATGTTTTGTGCAACAAGTCTCTTGTACGTTTTTCAAACAGTCTCAGGTTTCCGCACAAATGCGTCATCAACGTCGTTCGCCGCTATCCTCCCCGAGGATCTCGAGGAAATAGTCAAGGCAGCTGCTGAAATTTCCATGGGCACTGAAATCTCGGATTCAGATATTGCCCACATTCACTCACTATGCGACCAAGTCATCTCCATCTCCGCATATCGGACACAGCTTGCAGAATACTTGCGCAATCGTATGATTGCCATTGCACCTAATCTGACCGCACTCGTCGGTGAACTCGTCGGCGCACGGCTAATAAGTCACGCCGGCAGCCTACTCAGCTTGGCCAAGCACCCAGCAAGTACGGTTCAAATTCTCGGAGCAGAGAAAGCTTTATTCCGAGCCTTAAAGACGAAACATGACACGCCGAAATACGGCTTAATTTACCATGTATGTTCTCTAAGTTTTCAACTTTGCTCAGTCACTCACGTCGCTTCAGGCTTCTCTTGTTGGCCAGGCCCCGCCAAAATTAAAAGGCAAAGTGAGTGGTTTTCTTTAGTCTCGTCGAAAGACTCATTGGGCTGATCACATGAAAACAGATGGCTCGGATGGTTGCCACAAAAGCCGCTCTGTCCATTCGCGTCGATGCGCTCACGGACTTGGACGGTAAATCTGAGCCCACGTCTTCCTCAATCGGTATCGAGAACCGAGCGAAGCTCGAGTCCCGGTTACGGGCGCTTGAGCACCAAGGGGACCTGTCCGGCGTGCGCCGGTTTGCTGACGGCGGCAAGAAGCAGGAAAAGTTCGAGATGGGCGGGGACACAAAGACATACAACACGCGGGCGGACGCGGTGGATCTGGTGTCGACGCAGCGGGAGGATCCGATGGCGATTGCCGTCAAGGTTGTCCTGGATGTGAAAGAGGAGAAGAAGCGAGCGAAGGAGGAGCGGAGAGCGAAGAAGCGGGCAGAGAAGGAGAAGACGGCGGAGGTCGGGGCAATGGATGTTGACGGCGACGAGGATGAAGGGAAGAAGGACAAGAAGGACAAAAAGCGAAAGCGGAGAGAGAGCGAGGCTGCTAACGGGCACACCCCAGTCGTCGGAGCGAAAAAGGTCTTTTTTTTTTCATCCGGAACCTTTCTAAAGCTGACAATAATCGAAGGAGGAAACGGAGGAGGAGCGGAAGGCAAGGAAGAAGGCGCGGAAAGCCGAGAAAGCAGCAGCGGAGGGAGAGGTGGATTCCGACTCACCGAAGAAAAAGAAGAAGAAGTCAGAGGCCTAATCGTGTATATTTGTCTTTCTGCTTCATCTACACTCTTTTAGTAAATGGTGGTGGCAATTTTGTGAAGGCACCTCAGACCTGTGCGGTTATTGATGGGATCAACTTTATTGGCGAGCGACTTTGAAGTATTTGAACTGTCGTACGATGATTCGCCTCTTTTCCAACCATGTCATGGCCTGTGGTCGTCGTGACTGGTGCTAACGCGTAAGTCGCGCTTTCCCAGTCGACGGTAGCCCCTAATGACCTTTAGTGGTGTCGGTTTTGCCATCTGCCGGCGTCTACTTTTCCAACTATGCCTCTCGAATCCCCCGGATTCATGGCCTCAGAGTTGGGCGACCCCCGCCGCTGACTCCCAAGGATCGGAAGAAGCTCTCCGTGCCGACGGGCTAACATTAATAATGGCATGTCGAAGCATCCAACGGGCTGAGGTAGCCCGCAAGGAGCTTTACCATGAACTGGAAGCCCATGTCGCGCAACTGCGCGCGCAGTCCGATTACGACGGACACGCCGACGTATTCCGCCGCAACTTGAAGATAGAAGTCGAATGTTTGGATCTCGCAGTGCTGAGCAGCGTGTTCAATTTTTCGGCGCAGCTTTCGAAACAGTCCGTGTCAGTACCATCAAGACTTTCAAACACTGAACTTCAGCTTAGATACTCGTACATCTCGCATTTAATATTAAATGCGGGTGTTGCGAACTTCACCCACATCGACTGGACTCGGTGTTTGAAACAAATAGGATGGAATCTTCTGGATGGTATCACCAGACCACAATTCTACGTGCAGAGCACTGGGGAACTCAGTGTCGACGGTTTTGGCTGGATCTGGCAATGCAATCTGTTCGGCCACTACGTCCTGGTATGTCTAGTTCTACGTCACCAACCAACATTCGCATTCATTTCCATCATGCAGTTTCGCGCCCTTGAGCCGCTCCTTAAAAACTCTGCGTACCATGCAGACTCTCGAGTCATATGGTCCTCCTCGTTAGAAGCTTCCCCAAAATTCTACGACAATGCGGATTGGCAGTTGACGAAGACTGACCACTCTTATGAGAGTGTCAAGTACCAGATCGACTTGATCGGGACAATTCTCGACCGCCATGCCCTCCGAGACTCGTCAGCTAAGCGCATACGACATTTTGTGTCCCATCCGGGCGTGGCCTCAACGAAGATCAGTACCAACCTTGTCGCATTTGGCGGCTTTCTCGACACACTCAAGGTCTTGGTATTTTATGTGGTACGCTCAACCGATTTTTTGGACCTGCGGACCCAATGACCAATCTTAGGGCCGCGTTCTGCTTGGTTCGCGTCACCATACGATATCCCCTGCGAACGCGTCCATCGCCGCCGTCCACCTTGCTCTCGCATCTCTCACTTACATCACGTTTTACAACCTCCCCTCGAAAACTGACGCCAATGGCTCCGCGAAAGTTCGCATCAACGATGTTGAATCCGTAGGCCCATTTCGATTTGGGGCAGAAACGACTCGGTGGGGACATGCAGAGGTGGGGCTTACTCCAGTTTTCAAGTGGAAGGAGAACGAAGACGAGGGTGAGTTGCTTTTGAAAAGATGCGACAAGATTTTCGAAGAATTATTGGAAAAGCGACGGGTATTGGCAATGGATTCGTAGAGTGTCGTGTATAGAATGTATTTCCTTGTTGAAAACTTCGAGCGCTACATATATCATCGGGCTACTAACTGGTATAAGTACGTTGGCTTGTCTCTACTCGACATTTTTGACTTTGACTCCACATACGTAGTCTTTGGGGCACGGGCGGTAAGCTGAAGCGTCATCCTCTTCGCCAAGTTCAGTGTCCAGCCAGAAATTCGCCTGCCGGCGTTCCTCTTCTGAAGCAGTAGAAATACGGTTTGGAGCCTGAGGGTGACACAACAGCAAACAAACAAACGCTCGAGTCCCAATTTGGCAATTTTAGGCAAATCACGTACCAGACAATTGCACGTTGAAATGAACAATACCACGATCAAATTACGATGCCAAGGCGTCTTTTTTGTCCCGTCTCGGATGCCCACCAACCGTAACCTGCCCAGTCGTCCACGGGCTCGTTCTGGCTCGCGCCTTGAGCGCCAGCTTGCTTTACGCGCCACGCGTGAGCCCCCGTACCCGTTAATCCTCCGTGCTGAGTACACAATAGACCAGGTCTAGTTGATCTGGTGGGTTCTCCGGAGGCGGTCGAGGATCCGCAACATCTCTGCAGACTCTGCTACGGTGGAGTATTTTTTTCGGCGGGACGTTTGAATGAGCACAGTGAGGTCACGTTAACGAGTGTGGAGTCAACGGCGACGGCAGCAAACTTGCAGTCTGAAGTTGCTCCCGCGGACCAGAGCAGCTCGTAGAGTTCGGTATAGTCGTGCGTCGACGACAAGGGCGAAACCCGGCAAGGCGTCGTCGTTGAAGCTCTAAATTGGCTTGTTGCCTGACCATCAACACGATTATGCGTTCACCTGGAAACTTTGACCGTCGAGCGTGAGATGAATAACCCAGTCTCACAATTTGGAGAATGCTGCCTTCTTCAAGTAGCAGCTCACAGAACAATCGAAAAGAGGGCTATGATATTATCACCATTCATGAATAAGTCTGGTCAAAAAATGCTATTCAGAACAGTGGTCATCTGCGCCTCTCTCACCCCAGAATCCTCCATTGGCGGCTTCTTGGCAGGTCGCTGCTGAGAGCCATCATCATCGTCGCCACTAGACCGCTTTCTCTTCGGCGGCCGCTCTTTGAGTTGCATGACCTCACCCTTCTCCCTCTTTTTTTCTGCCCGTTTTTCTAACACTCGCGCGAGTTCTACGTTCTTCAGGTAATCGCGCTGCTCTTCTCGCGATTGAGAGAGCTCAACCCGTAGTTTCGCAGTGTGCACTGCGGCTTCGTGTGCTGCTTCCGATGTTAACAACACAATTGTCTGATTTAAGGGATGCTACACACCGACTTGCTCCGTGAGCATGCTCCACTTGAACTTCGGGAGGTATTTCATTGTCCAAACGTCGTCTCGCCAGCGTGTCCCTTTCTTGCCGCCGATGGGCTGGGCGTTGAGCATCTCGGCGACGCTTCGAGCGATCTTTTTGTCCTTGAACTCAACCCACCCTTCGGTGAAATGAGGCTTTTTGGTGGAGGTGTATTTGCGACGGAGATATGCGCGTTTTGCGTCTAGAGGATTATAAATGAGGACTGGAGGCATTTCTCGAGACGATTGTCAATACCTTCTTGCTGGAGGTACACTCGCCCGACCTCGCCGTGAGCGCTCATGAGATGGCGCACTTTGGTGGGACGCATGCCGGGGGGTATTCGGGAAATGTAAATGACACCGGCGCGGTTCTGTGCTGCTTGGAATGCGGCGAGGGCTTCGCGGGTGAGGGGTTTGACAATTTTTTCTGTGGGACCTGAGAAGCCTTCGGGGTCCATTCCTTCCGGAATATCTTGTGCCTCCTCCTCAACCAAGACCTCTTCCTCAGCTAATCGAGAACTGGAGGCTTCACCGTCCATGGTAATAGGTCGAGACTGGGACTGCGTGGGAAATTTGATTGGGATATAAGGCTGACCGGCGGGTGTTTGGCTTCATCGCGAAACACAACGAGGGACGGTATAACAGCGCTGTCAGCCAGCGTCCGTGCCCTGTGTTCGTGATCCAAGAGGTCTGTGCTTCACTATGCTCGACCTCTTTCATCCTCAGGCTCTGATCAGCCATCTCCTTGCTTTGCTCTTTTTCTCTTGAAATCTCAGTCTCGCTCTAGCATGTCCTGGAACTCTTCTTACCCCCCTCGTCGCTCTCGTTCGCGTTCACCCGTGCGCGGCTCTTACCCCCCAAGAGAGCCCCCGTATCCGTCTGACCAATACCGCGACTGGGAGGGCTACGATCGCGAGCGGTGGGCATCATATGAAAGGGAGCGCGGTCCATACGAGTATCGTCGCGGCCGCAGTCGCAGCCCCCCACTAGAGCGTATGGTCCCACATTCCTTGTCTTTGTGGTTTTTTAATAATCTACTCCTCAGTCAATCGCAAGCGCCAGCGCTCCAACTCGCCGTATGACCGAGAGCGATACGACCCACGCCCGCGCTACGATGATTACGGTTTGACTTGTCGGATGGGTGTTGCGGATTAAATATGCTGACTGTGATTACAGATGGTCACCGGCAATACGGATACTCATCACCCCCCCGCCGAGGTCACTCTTCGAGCTACCCGTCTACCCGCCGCCCGCCGCCAGATCCCCACACATTTGACTACCCCGCGTCTCTCAAACAATATGCGGAATGGTTTCGCTTCTTCTTCCCCCAACAGGCCATCGAGGAGGACAACGCGGACAAGGCCGCCGAACAAGAGGCGGGCGACGGTTCCAAGCCCCGTAACGGCATCAAAAGCAGGTGGGAAAAATACAAAAAGGACTTCGCCGCAGCGCAGGTTAGTCGCGCCCTTGTATTCCACCTCTACTCTTGGATGACACCGCTTGTGTTATAGCTGCAGACGATGTTCGACCACCACAGAAAATCTCCCTGGTTCAGCGAAAAGTATGATCCTGCGCCAGAGTTCGAGAACCTGCGCAAGCGAGTGCGCAAGGAGGGCTGGAAAGACCGAATCAACACGTTCCTGCTTGATTTGGAATCAGGCAAATTCGACCCCGACCTGACGACAGAACCTGAAGTCATCGAAGCCCCGGTTTCGCCTGCTAAGGAAAATGGCTCCTCTGCAGCCAACGGCGGGCCTTCTTTGGACAGTGTCGCTGTGGATCCGAATGGCGCCGCCGCTCCGATTTCTGACGAACCCAAGGCCAGCGGCGACGACGATGAGATGCAGTTCAACATGAATGTCGACGACGACCTCCCCGCCGACGCCGATGCTAATCGTCCCGACTCAAATGGGAAGGGTGTCTCGAACATGGGCAACAATACCGGCAACAGGCGAGCATCAGACCGCGGGGACGAGGTGTCTGTGATGCCCGAGGGCAACCAAGTCATGATCCGGACAATTCCGCCCGACATTGGGCGCGTGAAGCTCGAGGATGTGAGTGTTTGCGGTGGACTGGAAAGCATGGCGCTGACCACGGATTCGTAGGCATGCTCGAAAGTCCCTGGGTTCATGTACATCGCACTAGGCGACCCGCTGCAGAAGCGTAACTACTACCGTGCAGGCTGGCTGCGCTTCCGTGACGACGCCGACATGGGCGCAGTTCTTGCGGAGCTGTCTGAGAAAAAAGTCCGTCTAGTTGCGCTGTGATTTGTGCTTGACGACAACGCTGACTGACGATTTCAAAGATCGAGGGCTTCAAACTGCACGTCACGCACAACGTAAAGCCGTTCACCAACCGCATGCGGTATGCGCCCGAGGTGTCCAGCAGGCCGGACCGCATGAAGAAGGACTTGGTGAATGCGAAGGCGCTGGTGGCAAAGCTCGAGGCCGAGGCGGCGGAGCTCCGTAAACTGAAGATCGCACGCGCCAAACCCGCACCAGCTGAGGACGGTGCGAACGGGGAGGATGTAGCGATGGCAGCCGGAGGGGATGATGGTGCGGAGGAGGAGGAGCCGGAGCCGAGGGAGCGAGGGTCTGATGCCGTTGAACAACGTGTGGAGAAGGTCATGGCGGACCTGCGCGCGCAGGAGCTCGTAGATGTGAACGATGATAAGGCGTATGAGACCAAGAAGGTCTGTTTATCGGTCCCGAGCAAGCACAAATTAATGCTAAGATGTTGGACAGACAATGGTGTCGCTTGACCTGTATCTCGCGTATCTGCGTGCAGCGTTCCACACGTGCTACTATTGCTCCATCGTGACAGACCATCAGGAGGAGCTGCAGCGCAAGTGCTTGAAGCATGAGCGGAAACCGCTATCGAAGATGCTGCTTGAGGAGATCAAGGCGGCTGAGGCGGCTGAGAAGGTAGCCTCGGAGAACGAGAAAAAGCCGAAGGAAGAAGATGGTGGCGAGGAGGCGCCTGCGGAGAAGGAGAAGGAAAAAGAGACGAATAAAGGGTCAGGGAGGGACCGTGGGGACAAGGATTGGAGGCGTACTGGTTTGTTTTTTCGCGGCGTCTTTTTTTTATGCACGACTTGATGATTTTTTGAAGACGAGCGTTGGGTTGAGTGGCTCGATTCCAAGATTGCGCTCTTGATTAACCGTGAAGGGGTCGACCCGCGAGATTATGGTGGAAAAAGTTACGATGAGTATGTCCTACGCTTGTATCATGTACAGCCGAGACTAAATGATTTGTAGGGAACTGACGAAGGCTGTAGAGCCGCATTTGAAGCAAGAGGACGAGGGCAAGTTCCGGTGCAAGACGTGCCAAAAGCTGTTCAAGGCTACGGCCTTTGTCGAGAAGCACATTGCCAATAAGCATCCGGAGCTCGTCAAGTCCCTTGATGAGGTGATTTTTTTTCATGCGTCGCGAGAACGTGCTGATGACTCGTGCAGTTACCTTACTTTAACAACTTTGCACTGGACCCACACCGCATCCAGCCTTTTGCGCACCCGCCGGCAGTGACGGGCAATGGGCAGCTGCCACCGCCGCAGGCGTATGGGATGCAGGCGCCGTCGCACCATCGCGATGGGAGCGACAATTACGGGCGCAATCAGTATGGAGGCGCTGGTGGGTCCTACGGCCAATCTGGCTTCCCGCCTTCGGGGCACGGTGGCCCGCAGTGGGACCACCACGGTCGCGACGGGTATCCCCCAGGGTATGGTGGTGGGTATCAGGGGCCAAGGGGTGGGCGGGACGACGGGCCGAATGGGCGAAGGCTAAGCGAAAGATTGGGTGGGTTTGCAGAAGGAGCTGGGCTGCCGCCAAAGCCGACTGCGGCGACGATGGATGGGGCGCTGGTGAGTGGGAGCGGGAGCGGGAATCAACGCGGCGGGCGAGGTGGACGTGGAGGTGGAGGGCCGCTCCCACCGCCTCCACCAGATGCGAAAGAGGATCCCAGAGCTGCAGCGGGCAAGCGGGTGAGTTATCACGACATGGACCTGGTTGCGGAGGTTTGTGGATCATTTTCTGGAGAATGTCGGTTACTCATGTTTTTTTGCAGGGAGATGTCGAATTATTCTACTAGTCTTTTTTGTATTTGACCCCTACTCATAGCGCGTTTGTAAGAGGTACCATAAAAAAATATTGGTGCTATTCTAATTTAAGATTGTATTGAGCGGAGTTTGCCGAAGGTATATTTGAATACCGCGGCGCTGTTGCACTTGAACCAAACCTGGCGTGCTGCTCGGCCACGTTCCTCCAGCCAAATTCAGATGGCAGAGGACACCAGTGACCGGCCGGCCATACAAGACAGAGTGAACGGCGACGGCAGCTGGACAGCAAACTCTGAAGATTTGGGCTCTCAGTCGACATTTACCTTTGTGCGCAGAAATGATTCGGGTCTGCCGTCCAGTCCTCCGACGCCGACAGACCATCCGGAAGAATCAGATACTGTGTCCGAGGCAGAAGACAGGAACGATACTCCTACTAACCACCCACCACGTCCTCATCCCCGCTTCAGCCGCGCTTTCTCTGTGCCTCAGCTTGGAAGGCTGCAGAACCCGCACCGCACCGGACAGCGGCCTACACTCGCTTCCCACCCCACAGACCCGGGCGCGCTGTTCTATGAGTTGTCGCTCGAGCTTGCCGACATGGTTCAAATGGCCATCCAGACTCTACTGCAGATCTCTCCGCCGCAAGTACTCGAACCAACAAGAGAACAGTTCTCTGCCTGCGCATTGAGTGTCCCGACGCCGTCCATGTCGGCAATGTTCACCGCTATGCGCAATCTCAACTATTTCTCCGCAAACATGGCCACCTTCTGCCAGGAACCGCCAGACGATATGCTGGGCCCCACAGGCTCTATCGCCCACACAAACTTTGATTTGGGGGAGCTGCTGCAGAGCGTGGGTGACGTTATGAGCGGTGCCGCGGCCGAGGTCGGCGTTGACTTAGTCCTCTACCACGGCGACCTCATCTTGAAGTATGCGTGGGTGAGCGGCGCGGAGAGCGGGTTGACAGTTGCGTTGTCCCATGTGAGTCTCTTTCTACTTTATGTGAAAACTATATAGCTGACTTGGCACAGGTCCTGCGTCAAATCATGTCCGTCGCTCGGGCAGGCGACTCGATCGAAGTCGGTCTTTTTATTGGCGTCGCTCCAGCTCCGGGCCAGGAGATCATTATAGCTGACGAATTCGTCACTGCGGAGGCCTCCACGTCGTCGCCTGCGACCGAGGACGGCCCCATCCACTGCACCATCCAGATTGCTCACAAGTTCGCGCAATTGAATTCACACACGTCCGAGTTCGAGCCCGAGTTGCGCGCGGAGCCACAATTCTCCAGTCCCATCCTGCGGCGGCTGCTCCGACAGATTGGAGGTTCACTGACGCATGACCTACCGTCCTCTACAGGAGGGCGGACATGTGAGCTTTCCTTGGCTTTCGACCGTGCGCCGGCGGGTGCGATGGACGTGAGCCCGGGTGAGACAGCGGAGCCAACCCTTGAAGAACTGGCGGCGTTTGCGGAAACGCTCAAAGGCGCCAAAGTGGCGCTGTACGCGTCGTCAAAGAGCTCGTTCGCGCAGCACTTAACGCGCTACCTGGCGGACTGGGGCATGGACGTCAGCCACATGTCTGCAGATGGAGACTCGGACGAGCTCTCAAGTCCACCCAGTCCCACCACGCCGTCTGTCCTCGATCCTACGGTCAAGCAAGTGCCAGTAGACCCACAGCGCCCCTCGTTCGTGTTTATCGACGATAACGTAGAGGTGCTCAAGGAGAGGCTGAACGCCCTCAGGGTAGAGCACCCCCCTCACGCTGAACCCGAAACGCCCAGAACGTCCGCCGCTGGCACATCATCAGGACACACGCCCGCCGCTCCCTCATCCGCTTCACTCACGCCGCTCGACGACTCAGATCCCGCGCGTCATTTCCGCGTCTGCCACGCCCCCATCCTTCAACCCGCCTTCCTCCACCGCTTCTTCGGTCGTTATCGTTCACTTCACGAGTTTGGCCAACTTCAAGGTCGTCAAAGACGTCCTGCAGTCCGTGCTCGGTAGCTACTCTTCCCCAATACCTGAGGTGATGATCGTACCCAAACCAGCTGGGCCGCAGAGGGTGTTGACGCAGCTGCACATGGCGGTAACGCGGCCGCCCGTGGATCCGTTCTTCTCCCCAATAGCAACCAGTCCCGCCACGCCTGCGTCTACCTCGTCCTTCATGGGATTCAATTCGTATATGCACCCGTCGAATCGTTCACCGAGGCCGCCCAGCGCGCGGAGTAATTCAGATCGTTCGAACCGCTCGGGTACCAAAGAGATGTCATTTGAGCGTGCTGCGGCGGGTTTACCGCCGCCTTCTCCCCTGGGGATGTCGCACACGAACTCGAACGGGAACGAGTACTTCTCCTCAGAAGATGCGGTACATCTCGGCGCGGGTGCCGTCCAATTGGGCTCGACGCCGTCATCTGGACTTCTTATTTCGAGCCCGCCGGGTCAGCCTGCGGGAATTTTCTTTAGCCCGAGAGCAAAGACGAATGCTGCGACGCCGGTGGCGAAGAAGGGGTCGTTTGGGCCGCCTATGGAGAGGGATCGGGGGCAGTTGGGGATACCCACGTCGAGTAGTAGGAGGAGTTCGGGCGCGGGACAACGTATCCCGTCATTGCTGTCGACGGATAAATTGACTTTTTTGGCCGCGGGAGTGGACCGATCGCCAAGGCCGCCGTCAGGGCTGCCGGTTGGGACATCGGTACCGGTGTCGCCGCAGCCGGAAACCGTCCCAGAGCCTGTGTTGACCCTCTCGCCGGTGGTGAGGACGGAGAGCGGCGAGGCGGTGGCGACGCAGCCGGGACCAAGCTCTACGGCCTCACCGCAGATGTCCAGTCCGACCGCATTCCGTCGGCCCATGCGAAGGCGGACGGCGACGCCGGATATCAAGGTGCTGGAGAACGCGAAAAAGGCGCCCGATATTGATATCGTGCCGCCGATTAATGTGTTGATCGTCGAAGGTTCGTGCTGTTAATTTGTTCTGTGTCCGAATTTGCGAGCGACTCTCCATTGAATCGTTGCTCGTACGAATCGTTATTGTTCTTACTGACAGAGCGTGACAGACAATGTGGTAAATCAAATGCAGCTTGCTGGGTTCATGCGGAAGAAGAAACTCAAGTTCCAGCTTGCGAATAATGGCCTGGAGGCGGTGGAGAAGTGGAAGACGGGGAATTTCGATCTTATCTTGGTGAATAGCCCCTTCAGCTCTTTGTCCGCCTCTCTTTCAATTGACAAACCTCGAAGATGGATATCCAAATGCCCGTCATGGATGGAATTGACGCGACTAAGGAAATCCGGCGGCTGGAGAAACTGAATGCAGCAGAGGGATACCCACCCATTTCCCCTTCTTCGCTTCCCTCGCTTGACTCAGAGAACCCAACGCTGGGCGTGGCGTCACCATACGTCACCTCCGGTGCGTCGCCGTACCGATCCTCTGTCATCATCGTCGCGCAGACGGCGTCGTCGCTCAATAGCGACAGGGTGAAGGCGCTTGCGGCGGGGTGCAACGACTTTTTGACGAAGCCCGTAAATCACCATTGGTTGAATAATAAGGTGACAGAGTGGGGGAGCATCAAGGCGCTGCAAATGTGGGCGGATATGCCGCCTCCCGGCGGCGGCCAGCAGAATTCGTTGTCCGAGGCGCATGCGAGGGAGGTTGCGGATCGGTTGCACGTACTTGAGCGCAGGCGAGCGGCTGTGAAACCTGAGGCGAAGGCGCAGGCGGAGTGCGGAGTAGAGAAGGATAAGGAGGAGATGGTACCGGAAACGGTGGTTCCTGCGACCTCGGGGCTGGAAAAACACAGCTATCTCGACTCTCCGTCTCCAATCGAAGGTGAGCCGAACTCTTTTCTCTGGGTGAATCGGATGCTCATTTTTTCACGCTCCTCTCTGCAGATACGAACAAGGCTGATGAAGCTGCGACTGACGCAGCGACGGGTGTTCCGCGTACGTGCAGCGACACCTTTTCTCGTAGCCATGTGCTAACTTTGTTGTTACAGCACATGCGCCGCCGCCTTCAGACATCCCTCCCATTCGGTGACGGTACTGGGCGACTCTTGGAGTCGTGATACTGTGGTGGATGGCGCTACCCGTCTTGTACCCCCTGTACCATGTTTCTCTGAGGCTCGCCGTGTCTTTGCGCAGATTTATCACCAGCTCTATTTGACGCTTGCTCGCCATCTTGCTAGCCATACATATACACTCCCTTGTCCTCCACTGCTTATATATTTTTAGGGCTGGATACACGTTGTAGAACCGCATTAGTTGCCTGGATGCGGAGAACCGTGAAGGAATAACCTTTGTGTGTAAACGGCCGGATGATGCCGGCGATCGGCTGGCTAGGTTGAGATTTGGACCTCCGCGATAGCCTTTACGTACAACAGCCTTTGTCTTCTGTTCTATCGCCTGCTCGCGTCGACCATGGCTATGTCGTCGCCTGTGGTGCACCATAGCAAACCACTCTCTATGTCCATTGACCGCCTCCTCAATCCGCCTAGCCCATCGCCCCCAACACCGCGGGTTCAGCCGCAGAATACGCGCCGGATGCCACCGATACCTCAGGTGAACCAGGCATATGCTGATCCCCGACTTGCAGAAACGGGGTACGCCCTCAAAGCTGTGGACGAATCCTGGAGGCAGGACGCATCAAGGTCGTCGAACAGCTCTACGGCGCCTATGCGCGCGAATGCCATCAACTCCTACCCGCCGAACCACAACCTTCGATTAGTACCTCAGAACATAAGCCCGATTCATAAGTCTACGATGTCGCCGTACACGGAAGAACAGATGGGTATATATGTTGGCTTGATTGATCTCGCATTCGACACTGAATCCATGATTTCTAGCTGCGGCCCGGAATCAGGCTTATTCGAACGTTTCTTATGAATCTGGGGCGGGGTCCATACGCTCTGACAATCGGACAGGTATGTCTGTAATGTAGCTTGTGGCCTGAAATCCCGACACATAGCTGATAATGCTGTACTCATAGTCCGCGCAGTCGCAGATGTTCCTCATGAGTCCCGGTCTGCCATGCCGATGGACACTGAAGTGTACCCTGGCGAGCTTGGTAGGTCTGCCTTTCGTGGGTTTCATTTAGGTTCAGTTTCAGCCGACTCCGCACCCCGTTAGTGTGGCTGGTCGTGTGCGTTGCTTGTGACTGATCTTGTTTATAGATGAATCCTCGCACCAAGAGTCTCCGGAACTGGACGCGTCCCGTACGGCTTCTTCTCGGTCCTCCATCTGGCAACTCAATTGTGATTAGAATATCAAACAGCGGAACGAGCCTCTCTTCGCCTTGTCGCTCGAGAGGGTTCTCCCCGAGAAATTTCTCCATCATACGACTATAATCACAACCATTTTACCCAGCAGCTGGTGCGTATCTCCGACGTTTTTCCCATGCTTGAAGATCGAACACGGCCTAGAACAAACGGGGTCTTATCCAAGTCGAAGACGCGGAGCACCCACCAAAGAAACGCAAGTCAAGGGAGCCAAAGACCGCATCGGGTTCGTAGCCAAATCTTCCTCTTTAACTTTACCTTCTGGGTCTGATCTGATCTCGACAGGCACAAATAAGCGCAGTGGATATGCGGTCAAGAAACGTGGCGAACAAGTTGCCGCTAATGGCGGTAATGACCGTTCGATCATATTCGAGAATAACTCACAATCTACGTGTTTAGATCAGCTGCCCACTACGATGTATGAGGTGGTGAAGCCCTCGGGCAAATATCGAGATGATGGTAAAACGTTTCAGGGTTTGGCATATTTCTCCAAACTCAATAGGAATCGTTACAGGCGCACATAGGATCATCCCAGTCAAGATTTCTAATGTCACCAATCTGTTCCGTGAGGATCAGACTTCTCGATGCATGTCGAATCGCTACAAGAGCGATGAGTACCCTAAATGTGTTTCTTGCATTCGCCGTTGGGCGGGAGATACATGTCGTTTTCAGAACCTTCGATCTTTCTTTCGAGACAACAATGGGAACCTAGTGGGAGTGTCTTTTACAGAGAAACAAGACGACGAGATGGTCCCTAAGATGGAGTACCCTGATAATTGGAATATCCCGCTTGACAAAAGCCATCTTCATGAGACAAAAGTACGCGTTTGTTCTTGTTGCCCACCTCCCATTCTGACTGGCCCAAGAAAATAATTGCCGCTGCACTGTTACCCACTCTTCGCGAAGAACTCGACCACCTCAGCTTGGACTTAGTCATATACCGACCCAGGGAAAACGAGGTCCGCGCTACTTGCGGTATACAACCCTGATTTTACCTGGTTTCTTTCTTTGCTGACGGACACGCTAAAGACACCTGCCTCACTTCGATTTTTTGTTGCTCGTGGATGTGTCGCAGTTGTGGGCGCGAAGCATGTCCAGAGTGTTTCCAACAAGTAAAAACTCTCACCATCGCACCCAATGGCGCACCACAAAGCATGCTCGAGGAACTACGAGACCGCAAAGACAAACTCTTGCACGCAAGCCCTTTCTTCTTGAACTGCTTGAAGCGAAACGAACATGGCGCCAAAGACTTTTCCCCCATGACAAGGTTCAGCAAACCCGAGCTCGAAGACGCCATCAGGAATATGGAGCAACTCCTGCGGGACGAAGGTCTCCCTATCCCAAGACGGTCGATACCCTCATCGGAGCCTCCTTGGACACACGCTTCGACGTCCCAAAGCAGCGGCGTTTACGCGTCTCCTCACGATATCGCAGCGTCTCCCTCCAACGATTCCGAGGCCACGCTGGTACCTAATGGCGACACGGTGCACCCGTCCCCCGAATCGGCATCTGCTATCGTGTCTGGCCTGAACCCGGAGGAAATACCTTCGCACGAGATCTTGAGATTCACTAATTCAGAACTCACGGACGATATTTTCCGCTCGCTCTGGGCCAAAGGCGACCCACTGCTCGTTACAGATACCGGGAAGAAGCTGAAAATCAACTGGTCGCCAGAATATTTCATCGGGAAATACGGCCCCGCGAGCTGTCTCATAATTGAGTGTCAGACCGAGGAGAACAAGATCACGACAGTGGGCGAGTTCTTTCAAACATTTGGACAATACGAGGGCCGAGAGAAGTGCTGGAAGCTCAAGGTCAGTTATATGCTTGTGCCCGCGGTGCTCCAGTTTGCTTATTGTCGCACCCATCGTAGGACTGGCCTCCAGAGAAAGATTTCAAGACTGACTTTCCTGAGCTATACGAGGATTTCAACCAAGCTGTGCCGATTCCGCATTATGTCCGCCGAGACGGGGCGCTCAACATAGCGTCGCATTTCCCCACGAATACCATCGGTCCTGATTTAGGTTGGTGAATCTATTTTCTTCGGTCGACCCTCCGCCTCATGGATGCCGCGTTTTCAGGGCCCAAGATGTACAACGCCAACGCGAACCGAGAAACTCACGGCACCAAGGGGTCGACGCGGCTTCACATGGATATGGCGGATGCACTGAACCTCATGACGTACGCTGCGCCCGATGCGGATGGCAAGGAGGGGTGTGCGGCGTGGGATCTGTTCCGCGCCCAAGATAGCGACAAGATCAGACAGTTTATGCGGGCAAAGTTTGCGCTTACTGCGCTCGATCCGATCCACATGCAACAGATATACCTTGACGATGACGCCCGGCGCCAGCTTTGGGAGGAGTATGGCGTAAAGAGCTACCGCGTTTACCAGAAGGCTGGAGAAGCGGTGTTTATACCTGCGGGGTGCGCGCATCAGGTTAGGCCCTTTCATTTCTTCCTTGCTTCGGGCGTTTCTCATATTTGTGACTTCAGGTCCGCAATCTGAGCGACTGCATCAAGGTTGCGATCGATTTTGTATCACCGGAGAATATTGAGCGCTGTGAGAAGCTCACGAGGGAGTTCAGGGAGGTAAATCAGACCAAGGCATGGAAGGAGGATGTCCTGCAGCTGCGCACGATGATGTGGTTTGCGTGGCTTTCGTGCTGTCGGCAGGAGAGTCTTGCGGCGGCGAGACGTGAATAAGCAAAAATATCTCCAGGTTCATGCAAGCCTTGCGTGCATATTGTATTTCTAGCCGTAACAAGTTGTAACACCAAAACGCCCAAATTTTTGTCGCTCAGTTGGTATGTACGATTCCATAGACTTTTGATTTGTGTTCGAGCCCAATTCACACATACATATTGCTAAAATCCTGCGTCTGTACATGCCCCGTCCGGTTGAGCTGCCGAGCAAAATATTGGCTTCACGTCCAGCGACAACGAGTTGTGCAATAAAGCGCTGGGACGCAAAGTCTGGCGTTGATGGTCACCACGCAAAGGGCCTCAGTCTGCGGCATCATCTCGGTCGTGGCCTCCGCTCTAAGAACTTGAAGAAGACACTGTGCAAAATGGGATCCTTCTACGACTTCAGATTCAACAGATTCGAGATCTGCGCTTGTAGCGTCTGCGCCATCCTCTGCGCCCCAGATAACGGCCCAGCACAATGATCAGGCGCAAAATTGGCTTCAGCTCGCCCGTAACCTGGCTCCTTTCCTATCAATCGTATCGCCTTGATAGCGTGCTCAATGTCCATAAATGCCACGAGCGTGGTTCCGCCTCTGATGCGAGACGGTTAGACTGTGCGTCTGTTTCGGATATGGACTTACACGAGCTCGACGCGCTCGACGGGCCCAAAGCGCTCAAAGTCTCGCCGTAAGGCGCTTGGGCTGAGGTAGGGCACGCCGACGACGCGCACACAGCGCGAAGCGCCGTCAGCTACGGCGGCCGCAATATGCGGTATCTGCTTCGTCAGCTCTGGCTTGTCTGCCTTCATCCATGCAGCTGGGCGGTGCCCCTTGACCGTGATACCATGGTAGAAAGCGTGCCGCCAGAAGGCCAACGCCGCGTCGTGTTCTAGGAAGAGCACGAACTATTTTGTTGAGTCAGGGTGCGGATTCGATTCGAGGGAGACGTACGGCTACACGTTGTGGGCGAAGATACACTATCCGCTCGAGTGCACCACCACGGATTTGGTCGCATAGCTCGGCGGCCAAGGTCCCGGCGGGGATGTTGCTGAGAGTAACCTGCCGCACACGGTTCTGGATCGCCGCAGCGTGGGCGCGCCCCCCGGACACGCAACGGTCGTCCCCAAAGCCGACCTCCACGCCGTCGCTGCGCAACCATTGAGCCGCCTAGTATAAATAAAATCAATGACAAAAATGGCACGAAACACTTCAGCAGTAAAACTCTGTACCAAGAGGGCATACTTGACAGCCAAGAAATCGACAAACGCGGACTGGCCATTATTTTTGAACACCACATGGTCGACGGGGCCAAACTGTGCGAGGCGCGCTTGAAATTCATCCCTAGTTCCCAGCTGGCGTACATCGTGAATGAATATTGAACGCGTGCCGAACCGAGCCCCTGGTCCGCCTTGAAGGTAATGTGCGCGGCGCCCCCACGCGAATTGGAGGCGCACACCGTGCAAAACGACCTCGTTCTCAGTCATTTCGCGATAGAACTTGACGGCGGTTGCGTTCTCAAAGAACGTGAGCCCAATAAAGCGCTTTGTGCCTAGTCCCTTGCTCTTTACGCGGAAAAGCGGACCGACCAAGACGAGATGAAGAAAATCGGTAATGGTCGCATCTGGAGGGACATTAGAGACCCAGACGGTTGTGGGCAGGGGTTCGTCATCGGTGCGCGTTGGTTTCAAGACGCGGTTCACCCAATTGACTGCCGCATCAACCCGGGCCTGTTCTTTATGTTCTGTATGCTCCTGCCGACTTGCGCTCCAAAAACTGGATGAGAATCTGCGACACCAGTGTTTACGGAATTGTTGAAGAAGTAATGAAGAGGAGCGGGACAAGGGCATGAAAGGTCTGGCCAAACCAAACGATGCGCCGATTGATGCGGTAATTGGGCCCGCTCATGCCAGAATACCCTGACGCGCCTTTCGACGACGCCCTCGAGGCTATAAAGTCTCTAGTCCCAGAACACCTTCAGAAACCGCAGGTGGGCATTATTTGCGGCTCTGGCCTAGGCGGCATCGTCGACTGTATCCGAGACGTCGTTATCATCCCATACAGCAAGGTCCCTGGGTTTTCCGAGAGCTCTGGTGAGCAGAATCGTGCGCCGGATCTTGCACACCTCAAATGCTCGTTGTAGTGCCTGGTCACAAGAGCTCTTTAGCGTTCGGCTTCATGGGTCATAGTGGCTCGGACGTGCCCGTCGTGGCCATGCTGGGTCGCGTTAGTGCACTCTCTGGGCCTGTGTGGCCGTTCTAAAGTGACTGGTTCTTCAGTTCCACCCATACGAGGGGCACGATATGCGCACAGTCGTGTATCCCATTCGCGTTTTGGCCAAGCTCGGCATCAAAGACCTTATTGGTGCGCTCGAGTCACCTTGTCTGGCGCCGTTGTTCATCTCATGCAGTTACCAACGCCGCCGGAGGCCTTAATCCTAAACTAGCTGTTGGCACTAGTAGGTCTTCCTTGAAAATACGCGTCCCCTTTCATAAATTCCATCTAGTCGTAGTCATCCACGACCACCTTGGGCTCCCCAACATGACAGGAATGAACCCCCTTCTCGGCCCGCTAACATCGCCGACGCACCAACGCTTTATCCCGCTCTCCGACGCGTACTCTCCCTCCTTGCGGCGACTCGCATTCCTTGCCGCACATCACCTCTCACTTGACCCAGCTGCGCTAGCGGAGGGAACCTACGCGTGGGTCAGCGGTCCTACGTACGAGACGCCCGCCGAGGGCCGCTTTCTCCGCCTCGCCGGCGCAGACGTCGTCGGCATGAGCACCGTGCCCGAGGTTCTCGCCGCACGCGAGTCCGGCCTGAACGTCATGGCGCTCAGTCTTGTCACAAATGCCGTCGTGATTCCAGACGGCTACCGCAGCATTCGGGAGGAGGTCCTAGCTGAAGTAATTTTTCCTTCCTTGTTTTGAGACTCGAGTTCTGACTGGAGAACAGCTTGCGGGGAAACGGGTCGAGTTGCCGGTTGCGGACGTGGTTTCGCATGAAGAAGTTCTAGAGATTGGAAAGGCGAAGGGAGAGGTCATGATGAAATTAGTAGAATGGGTGGTCGGCTCTATTCCGGCCAACATCTAGATGCATTAACCTTTATTTTTCAGTAGTGCATCATCAACACTTCGGCGCTTGAGTATTCGCATTCTTGGATTGTGGGCGCTTTTATTGCCCCACGCTCCAGGTATTCCACTGAAGCTGATGCACTATCCCCCCATCCATATGACGGTTTCCGAGAATTTTGGTGATGTTCTCAAGCTTCCGGGTGCTAGGTAGGAGATAGGAAACATCTTTGATGCATTTGCAAACGCACGTGGACTTGGAACAACTTCTCTCCGCAGATACCACCCCTCCCAAGAACGGTTTACCAGCGCACACACAACCACAACAATCAAAATCCGACCTCTGTCGGCATAGCCATCGCTAGACACACATCTTGCCAACACCGTCAACCCTGCAAACGCCGAGGCTCCCGACGTGATGAATTCAATTAGTGGACTTAGGAGCTCTTAGGAGTTTGTGGCGCAAGCAGCGACGGACGGAAGCCATATGATCGCGGAGACTGAAGAACAGGGTTGCAAAATGCGGAAAGGACGAGCAAATCGTCTCCCTGTTTTCAAAACCTGAAGTGTGTAATGTATCTTCGGTGTGTGAAAGCTGAAGCCGTCCCTATCCAACGGTGTAACAACGACGCCCGCACCTCACTTCGCCGCGCAAATATTAGAGCGTCCTCCTGGATGTCATCACGTCCCCGTCTAAGATCGAGCTTCCATGAAGATCTTTTGACATGCATCATCATACTCCTTGGTCGATTATATATACTGGAAGTCTTGGGCACCGTGGGGCTGGCTTCGATGGATCCCGCTTTGGTTGCCCACTATGCTCACTCTTTCCAAAGCACACGCCTGGCTGCAGGTTTGCATATCTGACGTATGTATCTGTGGTCTTACTGAAACAACGCTCAGTTGGGTCTGCGACTGTCTTGCTGTATGATCACCGTACGTTGTTTGTGACTCGACTTGGATGGCACTGTTTGATGTTTCTCGCCTCATTCTTACAGTTATAACTCTCGATCGAGAGGTTCGTGCCCATGAACGAATGACTCAACAAATAAATACCCTTCTTACTCGTCTCCCGCGTTAGATCGACCTTGTTTGGGTGTGACAGGCCTCAGTCTACTTCAACTAGTACTGACGCTTTCTCAGAGAAAGGACTGGTCCCTTCTTAAAGGTGTCTTCATATTGGTCAGTCCATTTCTTCTTCAATTATTCACTTTCAAATAATATACCCCACCAGCATCGCTACCTGGGCCTTGGATGCGTGCTGTATGTGAAGATATCAGTTTTTGCTCGGTTCTCTCTCATCTAATGACTCTAGATTTGAACTGTATGGTGCGAAGCGGCCCTCGATATTTGTATGGATTACTGAAATGAAACGCACTCAGCCATTATAAGTCCTAATGTTTCCGATTCAGTCAGTACACACCTCCGTCGCTGAATATCCACTAATTCTTGTGGACGCTCAGTTGTCTGTTCACGTCCATCTTCACATTCACTCAGACTCAATTTGCCGATAGATGTTTGTAATCCACTTGCCCATTGTTTAGTTTCTGACGATGGACTTGAAGGTGCTTTCTGGTTCCAATGGGAGATGTGGAGTTATACCGCGGCAAGTCCATAAGCCAACCTCGCGATCTCGCATTCATATGATTCCAGGTCGTATTAACAACAGAACGTGAGGATCGCAGCATTCCCCGTCATCTTGATGAGATTCATGGTTTTCAGTGGTGCTTTTGCTTTGGATTTTCGTGATTTACGGTAGAAGCAGACAAATTTTGGCAGCGCTCGTAGCGCTCTTTGTCGCAGAGATGGCCGCAGTCGTTATAATTCTCGCCCAATCTTTTGTTCATCTCAAAAGTACTCATTATACGCGTTTAATTGACTGCAGTCTGACATTTTGCAGTCACCGCCAATATCGCACCTGGCACCCCCAAATTCTGCTCCCTCTACAACGAACCCCAGTTTTTCTACTGGTATTGGCTACCCGTGCTTATATATAATACAGTACGCTCATCTTCATTTCAATATCGAGGCCCTATCCACAACTTATTGCTTTGCAGGCCATCCTGGCCCTCTTCATCGGTAAAAGTGCCAACGCATTTCGTGGCTCGTACGCCTCGGACAACAGCTTGGTGGACCGCTTGTATTGGCGAAGTTTCGTCAATTTTGTAGCGTCAGTCTTTCTTTCACAATACTGCCCACTTGAGTAATTAACTCGTTCCGTTCCGTTTGGCAGGATCTTCGCAGTGTTCTTTTTATGTTGCCTGTTCTGGATAGTGGGCGACGTGAGCTTGCCCGTTTTACTCATCTATCGGAACCTGATTTCTGTGTTGCGTTCATCAGTTCTCTTTAGGGCAGATCCCTGTTGGATTCGTACTATCGTTTTCGATCACGAACTCGACGCGCCTCTTGATCAACATCCGGCAAGCGTACTATTCACAGGAAGAGATGAACTTGGATAGGCCTTTTGCACCCATTATATACGCAAACCAGGCACCGCCGGAAGAGTGGCTCTTTGAGTTGAGGGCGCTTAAGGTTGGATGAGGCTTTCGTGTTTTTTGTAACTGGCATTTTTTTGACAATCCGGGATGGACCTTTGTATGTACATTAAGGAAAAACTGAATGCTGCGCGAATCGTCTGGTGCTAGGAGTTCAGCGCGGTCAAATTTCGCGCAGCATAGTTCAGTGCGTTCGGTGCTATTTTAGAGACGATTGGATGAGGTCAGGGCGCTTTCAACGGTCAAAATCCAAGGTTGAATCGCTTGCGCCTTGGTTCCGCAAATATCCACCACACACGAACGTACCTTTGGTTCTTTACACCAATCAATCGATTCCATCCAGAACGATCAGCACACATTGATATTTTTTTGCACATACAGAATGATTTCAAGTTTCTATCACCAACTCCAAACTTACACCGAAGCCTCAATCTCCCACAGACGCGCAGCAGTGTCCTTGATGCACTCGTCAGGGCCGATCCATGGTCGTCCAAGGAGGGCCTCCGCCTCAGCGGTATCCACCGTGTAGTGGGGGTACGCCGGGTCACCCTCAGCACCACCGTTCTTGATGCGCGCCAGCTTATCCGGTTGGCCGGCGAAGCTCTTGACGAGACTCTCAACGTGTTGGTGGTTGAAGCGATCGAACGCGATGGCGATGAGCCGACGGTCCTCCGTTGCGGAAGCGGCGGTCTCGACGGCACGGACGTGCAGAGCTGCAACGTCGCGAACATCGGTACCCGAGACGATGCCCGACTTGGGGACCGGGTCGGACGATTTGCCGTTGATCAGGTTCCAGATAGCCTTGCTGGAGGTGTTGAGAGAGGCAATGCTCTTGACATCCTGGGTGGCAGGTCCGTAGACCATGGCTTTCGGGATAGCCGTATCAGTTAAACGCATTAAAGCTTAGGGGGGCTTGCTATTTACCAGGGCAGATGGATGTCACGCGGAACTTGCGCGAGGGGTGGTCCCAGATAGAGCGCTCCGCGAGGACTTTGGCCGCGCAGTACACGAAGTTAGGGTTGGGGATGGCCTTGGCGATTTCGTACGCTACAGAGATTGTCAGTCTAGAATCGTGAAGAAGACCACCGAGACACGCACTGGCCGGGTTCCATTCCTTCCCAGTGTATTTGTGGCCAGCGTTGGGCAGATCCTTGGGGTTGAGAACCGCCGCAAACGTAGAGGTGATAACCAAGTGTTCCACGGATGGCTCTGCAACGGCAGCCGCGGCGATGGCCTTCGCCATGTTGATGGTGGGGAGCAGCATGACAGACTCATTTTGCTCCAAAGTGAAAGAGTCTAGGTTATAGTTTTTGTCAGAAGAATCCACAAAACAGAACGCCGGGAACACTGACGGTGGAAGGGTGCTGCAGAGTGAACAACGTATTTCACGCCCTTGATGGCCGCGTCATAAGCACCAGCTGCCGAACCGTCGGGGACGACGACCCCTGCAACAATGTTAAAAACTAAATTCAACGGTAAATGGGCATGTTCGCACATTCAACGCTGCTGGCTTCGGGGTGGGCCTTCTTCCAGTCTGCGATTTTGCCCTCCGAACGAGCGGTAGCACGGACAGTGTATCCAGCCTTTGCGAAGTGGACAACAATTTCCGTTCCAACGAAACCAGTACCGCCGCTGAAAGCACATTCGTTAGGACGCTCTGGATCTACCACTAGGTGGATAACATTACGTTACAAGAACGAGTCCTTTGCTCATGTTTTCTGAAAGATGGTTGTTTTTGGGAAAGGGTGATTGAAAATAAAACTGCTGAGGGGCCCTACTTATATGCCTGGGCGGGTAACTATAGCTCCGCCGACGTGGCCAATGGTATGGCAGGATCCTGCTTGCAAGTGATGAATATCGATCATCGAATTTGCCACTGAATTAGTCGACTGATCAAGCCACCTATAGGTCCGAGGCCCGCTCCATCGGCGTAATCTTCGTTGGACTCAGCAGTACTTTGTCACCATTTCTTCACAAATTAACCGAGTCCACCGCACGGAAACCTGCAGTCGCTATTGTTCTCAGCTTGAAAGGGAAAATTTGAACCAACACAGTTTTCAACCAGGGAAGAGAAGGAAGGAAGTCCGGGAGGCTCTGTGTCAGGGGCGTGGAGGGTGTGAGCAGGTCGTTTTTCGTTTTCATTAGAATTTAGAACGTCATAGAACCTCGTAGAACTATCTGTCCCAGTCTTGACTCAGCTCTAATTGGTCCGAGAAAGTTGTTGCGCATCCAAAACATGTTTGGAGGTATGTACGGCGTCACTTTTGGCTCCTCTTTGTAAGATAGGCCGCATCCATATGCATCCAAGGCTGATGGCAAATCAAAACTACTGTAATAAGTTGAGTACGTCGAAATCAAAAATTCCATCCCGTTATTCTCTTCGAACCTGTCCTAAGAGTGTGAACTCCAAAAATCAGAGGCTTTGGCCAAGAATTGAAAGAGTTAATAGGTTTTTGGTGCGTTTGATGCAAAAACAACAATAATCAGCAGTGGCCACCAAAAACCTATTAACTCTTTCAATTCTTGGCAAAACTCTCTGGTTTTTTGACTGAACATTGCCAGGCCTATTTACAAGAGATTAACGGGATGGAATTTTTTATTTCGACGTGGTTGAGTTATTAGTGAGGGAACAACCCGCCATCACTGCTTTGTTTGGCCTTGGATGCATATGGATGCGGCCTATCTTACGGTGATAGCGTCTGGCGATAGCTATATTCGGATGAAGAAGATGGATAGAGATGGATCCTTAAAACGTGCACTCGCGGGTGTCTCATCGATATCGGGTAGAGGGACCATCGCTTAGGCTCCACTGAAAGCCCGAATCTGATAACGGGCTTTTCGAGGGCAGGAACAGGCAAGAACTCTGATCAAAACCCAATTGATCTTGGCTCTGTCGCTTCGGCAAAACCCGGCATCACATTGCCGCCATCATGCCGAGTTTGCCGACCTTCAAAAGTGATATGATTTGATCGGCGTTACTGCTCGGATGACGTGCGATCAAGGCAGAACAACGACTTCGGTTGTCCGAAAACCCGAGCAATCCACGTAAGGGCACTGTAAGGGCCCGAAATCTACCGAAATTATTCTGGGGTAGTAAACGGATCAGCTGTCATATGTCACCGGGATTTTGAGCAAGTTGAAGGGACCGAAATTGTTTCCGAGTCGTGATTGGTTGATCACGATCGATCATTGCTCTTGCGTAAGCAGCGCGCCAAACTCAGGTAAACATGCTGCTTTCTGCCAGCCTATGCTGAAATACTTTACGCCACGGCAGCTCTTTCGTAGACATTCTTGGAGTCGCGCTGGCTCTTATACGTCCTCAAATATCCCGCCCAGTAATCACCCAGACCCCAGACGCTGGGATGGACGAGACCAAAAATCCGCAACTCAGTTCAAGTTGCCAGCATTTGAAACTCCTCAGGCAGCACTTATAGGTCTTCGAAGTGTACACGGGCTTACCGTCTGTATACAAAATATACCCCTCCAGGCCCTCATAGGCGAAGTTCTTGACACCGTTATGGGTGGGCCCATCTTTCGAATAGACGATCTTGTTCACAATGGATCTCGAACTGTTGCCCTCACTTTTTACGACACGACGGATGCCAACGTCTTTTATCAGGATGCGACGAGCCACCAGGTCGATTTATTTGGCCACCGACTGAAGTTCTCGTGGCAGCGGGGCACTGCGCCACGGTGGAATCCTCTGTTAAGTCGTTCGATCGTCTTGTATGACAAAGGTCGGCTCGGGACAGAGAAAGACATCCTGAGCTACCTACGCCCGTTTGGTCCAATTGATCGAATCACTCTCATGAACGAGAAGACGGCTGACAGGGCGTTCGTCAATTTCCTGAGTGCCGAGTCTGGTCATTGGGTACGAGTTTTCTGCAATTTTTTTTTTTCGTTCTAATAGATGGGGTAGGCAGTATCAGAGCTTCGGAAAACTGGAGCTAGAGTCGAGCTCACACAGGATCGCTGTTTCGCCGCCGCCCGCAGTCGGACGACTGCTCTAAGAAATCATTCGCGGACGGTCATATTGCGCGCCATTCCGTCACAGACCTCCCTTTCAGACTTGTTTGACCGGATTCGAGGCGGAATCGTACATAGAATGAGTTACGTCCCGGCAAGCGGTGTTGCTGTACGTTCCTCATTTATTGCAACAATCAAACTCATGTATCCCAAAGTTTGTCCATTTCGTAGAACACTCATCTGCAGCATACTTTCTCCAGTATGCTGTATACCGTGGTATCATAATACACGGCAGGCGCCTCAACGTTGTATCCGTCGATCGCTCCGAGGCCTTGCCTCCATTCCTCGCTCAAAACATCCAGCTCGGCGCCACGCGCTGTCTGGCTATCGAGGGTGTCGTAAATCCAGATATGCTTCGGGATGACTGCATGCAATACGGACATGTTGAACGCGTTGTCTTGTCCGAATCAATGTGCGTCCCATCTCACCTCGTATTATCTACCTCTCAACCTTCAACTCAGGTCAACTGTGTCTTTCACCCATATCCAACACGCGATCAAAGCCTCGAGGATGCTACCCACAAAATTGGGTTACGAAGGCCTTAGAATAACGTTTGCGGCGGATCCCTGTGCAGCGCCATACTCACAAGACATGCAAAGTGCCGCAGCTCTGCAGGCTGAACTCTTCTCCCTTTTGGTTCCCTCGGAGGAGGTTTAGAATCCGTTTGGCGGTTTGCTTCTGAAGGGCGAGCGACCACTTGCTACACAACACATAAAACATGAAATGTAAACCTGATGAATTTGCACCACATCTAGTTAGACGGTGGCAAGCAATGCGAATGTTCCGTCCATTAATTGAGTATGTGAGTATGAATACAGTGGATACACGATGCCATGTAAGCTTTGGTTGTGGGATATATGAATATGCAGGAAATACGAATGCAATGCGATCGATACACGAGACTCGGATAGTACGGTCAATAATAATAAGTGGGCAAAGTACATATTCAGTGAATATGGCATTAGTGTAGGCAGTTTTTGGAGGTCGAAAAAAGGAAGGTGAGACAAACCGGTGTGGAATGTTGGTAGTCGGATACGAGAATCAGATAATGGGGAGGAGGGAAGGAGACTGGAAGAAACACATAGATATTAGCTAGTACAATGAATAGATGTCTTGGAAAAAGACGCACCTTAACTGGAGGCGGACCCACTGGTGTAAATTCGCAGTTTGTCTCGGCCATGTTCCATTTTCGGGGACTGCGCAAGCACCTGGGCAATGGATGGGGGCCGCGCGTGCTTCAAGTTCGCAGAATATGAAGCAGACGCCGATGGCGCAGTCACGGGAGAAGTTGATATTCGGGTGGAGGCACGACTTGCTCGCCGATCGTCTTTCGCTCGGCGCTCCTCTTTTGCTCGCTGGTTTTCAGTCGCAAGGATAGCGGCAGCGACGACCGGATCCTGTGATCTGGGAGCTGGTGCAGCCGCTTCAGGAATAGCGCCGAGGGATGTCACAGTTGTAGCCGGTGTGAGAGTGCCAAGGGAAAGCGACGACGTTGAAGATGATGACGAGGTCCCAGTTCCAAACGACGACATCGACGACCGTTTGGTGTTGGGACTCGATCGATATGGCAAGGCCGTCGTCGGGACAGCCGACTCGGCATCTGGTCGCGCATTTTTGAAAGAGGTCCGATAAAAGCCGGACGTGAGTGTATGGTTTCGTTTCACCTTCCTGGTTATACTCGATGAGGACGACTCGCCGCCAGATATACCTGAACCCCACACCGACTCTGGGCCAGAATATCTGTACGAATCCTCTGCACCTGAGGTAGTCGGATGCGATTCAGCACCGGAATCGTCAGTGGGATTGGAGGGGCTAAACGATGATGATAGCTCGCCGTCCGACAATTCTGTCGGCTGCGCACTCATTGACTTCGATGCATCTGATACCTCCGCAACGGATCCTCCACTTCCTGGTCGAGTGTTATTCGTGACCAGCCATGTAAGGCCTTTGATCTCGTTTTTTAGGCGCCCGGCCTCATGTTCAAGTGACGCGACCTTCTTGAGTAAGGCTTGTTTTTCGGCAACGTGAGCCTCAGTAATTTTAAGGAGATAGCTGGCAAGCTCATCGAACTGTTGATTACGTCGTTTCAGTGCTTCCCGTAACTGTTCTGGCGACGCCTTTTCCACATCCAAGTTTTCCTTCCCAGCCGGTTCAGCGACTTTTTTCGCGAGGGGGGAGCCGGCACGGGAGCTCCCCTCGCCGGTGGATTTAGTTATCCGCCTCGACGGAAAGGTGGACAACGTCGATGCTGGGAGTGAAGATAATGTGGTGGGAGAGTTAGGGACAGAGGACAAGGTCTGTGCTCGTTGACGCGGCGGAATTAATGGTGTGAGCGGGGGACTGTCATTCGACGTTCGGGACAGAGAAGGTGTTACCGGGAGCGCTGACGAAGGAGGATTGGTAGGCGGAGGAGGGAAACCTGGTGATCGATGGGCTCGGTCTGAGCTCGGTTTCATGATCGACCTTGGTGTTGCTTTCTCCACTGAAAAATTGTACGGCATTGTAGCAAGCGTTCTTCGCTTTTCTGCTGTGGGAGTGGGCCCAGCATTCATGGGCGGGGACGGCCTGGGAGAATCCGACATAACCGCCTCGGAATCCTCTGCATCAGTAGAATCGACTTCAGGGGGCCGGAAAACAGCGCCGGCATGTTTCCGGGATATGCGAGAACCTCGGCTGGGCAATTTTTCGCCCCCTGCAGATCGTGAGTTGCGGTGTTTTACCGTAGTATCTGCGTCGGGCTGCGGAGTCACGCTGGGAAAACGTAAAGGAGGAGTGTTCGAAGTAGTGGGCGTTTGTTCTGGATCGATGGATGAATGGCTGGACGCGGGCAATGTGAAAAGGCCTTCATAACCTTCGAGCTGGTCCGGAGGAAGAGACACAGTGATTGTGGGTTGAATGGGGCGGGGGCGAGGTGTAATGGAACGGTGGTCAGATGACGTGCCGGCAGACTCAACGGAAGCTGCGCGAGAGAGGGAGGAGGGAGGTGATAGTGATGGGTCGGAGATGGGTTCATTAAAAGGCCGTGCTGGTTTGCGCGGCGAAAGATTAAACAACTTTTGACGTGAAGGAGCGAAACGGGCTGCGAGTTTAGAGCTGAACGAGGGAGAAGAGGAAATTATTGGAGCTTCGACCGGCAGAGCTGGCAATGGCCGTCCAAGGGTGTCATCCAGTGGTGGAACAGCGGGAACATCTAGCCTGAGTGGGGATGAGACTTTACTGTTCGTTTCGCAATAAAGCCCCTTTAGCTCACTTGGGGTCCACTTTCGAAACATTGCTATGCCGGACGTCCACGTCTGACTGGCGGCTCGATGGTCCCGCTGAAGACGCAGACGCGTCAGACTGCGTGGACTTCTTGCGTGGCCTCCCCAGAAACGGGATCCTGCTGCTCCGCTTCCGGACTGGCGAATCTGGTTCGGAAAGAAAGGTCGGAGACGAAGGACTCGACTCCTCCACGTCTGTAGCACGCGAGTTTGTTCTCAAAAATTCCGTGAGGTCTGAAGTTTTTGTGTGGAGACGAGGTTTGGACGGTGAGGCCATGATGGTGGAAGAGGTAATGAAGAAGCAGCGTCCGACAACGAAGGCGACGCAGAGGGGCACACGGCTGATAGTTCAAGTGTCGTAACGGCGTCCAGCAGTCAACGCCAGGACAGACTGGGAACCTAGGGAAAAGTACATTACGGAAATGGAAAAGATGCCGTCGGCGTCGTCCCTGCTCTCCGCATGATTCTCTCAGTCTGCACCGTGTATCCCCATTTGTCCATGCGAGAACAATAATTGCAACCATCTCGGAAAGAGCCACAAGCACTTTCAACCTACTTGCTGCCTCTCCCTGCACGTTTGGGCCTTTGCAGTTGAACTCAAGATCCAAGAGATCTAAATCGAAGGACCACACTGAAACTTGGCTCCATGCGAAGGCAGCGAAGCTTTCTACCAGAAGTTCAAAACTTAAAGAAGCCCTCTTGTTCCCAGCCACCTCCATTGTTTTATATGAAATGCCCCCGAGGTGGTCCAAGTGATTCTCTTAGTTCCTTTCAAGTTTCCCGAATGGTCTCCTGTCTTCTGTCTCCTTCAAAAAACAGACCTTTGGTCGTGTGCGGTTCCGAAATTCTTTAAAATTGCGGTCCGGCCCCCGTATTTTTCGGCAATCATATTGCTTGCTGCGGTCATTGCCATAGCCATGGCCTGGCCGACGGCCCACAGTATTATTGCATTGCTTTCAAAGGGTCCATATACAACCGGGCCGTCGCACGCAGGAATTTTCACCTCATCCCCGGATTCCAGGCTTCCTGTGCCCGCCTTAACTCACATTTCTTCCCATTCTGCGCCACTGCTGGATGGCATGAGAGCCTGTTAATTAAAGACGTTTGGTGAGACCAACTCCTAGGACTTTCTGATTAGCGTTGCTTATGAACTTTTGTCCCTATATGTATGCGCTGCAGCGTGTTAGGCGCATGGCTGAGAGCGCATGCCGGTACTTACTCTCGTCGTCCTCATTTTCTTTGAACCCTCGTATATGGGAAGACTAATCTCCCGCCTACGGCCCCCGCGTGCGGTTCAGAAACACTCTAGGGTACTTATCTTTGGTGCGCCCTTTCTTAGCAGTTCGTGTCAAAATAGCGGCCTTGGCAAAGCCTGTTCTCGATTTTTTTTTCTCCTTTAATTCTTGCCGATCCGCACACACTAATTGCATTGCGAGGCTCGGCTAATAGGTAGGTCCTAGACTGAGCCGACCGCTACTGCTGATTTGATAGCCGCAGAATACTTAATTTTCTTTTCCTTCTGAAAATGCAACTTGGACAACTTTCCAATGACCGTGCCTATTCCCGTAAAGATTTTGTATCGTGTGTAAGCTGGTGCCATTCACCTCTACAGGCTTTCCATTCTGCAAGTACGCTTTCGAGAAGGCGACTAAGGATCTTCGTCAAGAAGTTCCAACCTAAGTACCGATGGTTACGAGCTCGGCAGCCGTGCTATAAGCGGGACTGTCAAAATGACATCTCGTATGATTCTACTTACTTAACTTAATGGTCCGTCAAATCTTGGCTGAATCGTATGGGCCTAACTCATGATTTTCCACTTCCATAAAGCTTAGTGGTCTGCGATAGTAGGATCGATATCATGGCGCAACGTGTGGTTGTAATCAAAACTGCAAGTGAGTGTGTTAATTTTTAATATGCGCCAGTTGTCTAACAAAAAGATGTATAGTCTGTGGAGAAACGCATACGCGATCGTATTCAAGTACCTTCGCACGGTGATAAACGCGCAGATAGCGAATATATCGCGGTAGGAGGACAGTTTTACTTGTACCGGCCTCTCACTGCGGCGAAACCTCCTCACTCATACGTACCAAGCCAATGTTCCTCATGGGAGAACCATTTCTTGGACTTCAAAATATACCTTGCGATGAACACACAATCGTACTCCTGGTGGCCACAATGCGAGGTATTTTACCCAAGTCCAGTCCAAATGACGAGCGAAATTAAAAAGAACTTCCAAAATTTGATCAGCCAAATTGAACCATCAAATGAACACGGCAGAAACTTTTAACTGAACGAGGGTGAAGATCCGTGACACGCTCGAAGGTACGATTGCGCAGATGGTACCTTTTTTCTCTGAGCTTTTTACTGCTCTTCGGGTCGAATCAAAAATAAATGACCACCAAGTTGAACACCAAATGTACCACACCTGAACTTTGGCGAAGCTGAAGATACCGCCAGCCAGGCCCATAGCGTATGGCATGGCAAGGACCGGAGACCCTGCATCTTCGGCCGTGCTACCCGTTGCAATATCAATTTTAGATATAGCCGAAGGAGAGGCCCATCACAGCCGACGGAGAGGTGTAACAAACACAACGGCGACTTTCGCTGGTCGGCGGGTTTCCTGAGCTTGTTATCGTCTCCGTCAATCGCTGACAATGGTCCGAAACAGGACCATGCTTCCGCTAATGCTCCAACTCCTCGAAGTGGTCACGAATTCCATGGAGAAGCCCAGTCGGACGGATACAACTTTATTAGGGGGAAGCTATGTGGCATTCTCACTCACCTCCTTGTACCATTGACACGTCGAGGGGGCGTATTAATACGCCCCACACTTGCTATACCTTTGATAAAATACTTGCTCATCCTCCCGCGTGAATAAACAATTTTTTTTGCCATGCCGGTCAAGAGAGCGGTGGACGGCTGAGCCTTCATGTGGTGTGCCAGAGTCGGTATCAGGAGCAGTTATATTAGATTTCAATTGCGTGGGACTCGTAAAATTCTGTTTGAGGTCAGATGCTTACCTTGGTGCACGAGAAATGTGGAGAACGTCGCGACCGTGAAGATGGGCGCTAGTCAGTCTGTCAGAATCATGCCAGTGAATTTGCATGTAGAACTGGTGAAATTCTGTTGAGAAATCTCCACACTTCCCCGCACGCTGCAACCGGCGACCAACCGAATGAGCGTCTGCAGCCTGGCGCTCGGCCACGAATAGGTAGGCATATCGGGCCTGACATGTCACGCTGTCCTCGTAAAATTTGAAACAAACTTGAATACTCAGGGTGCATAGGTCCGACCCAGTGTTTGTACGTGAAAAAACTCTAAGCGGTCACCGGCTGGCCCGAGTTCGAATTCATTCTAGGCGCTAGGCTGAACCTGGCCGATCACGTGACATCGCCGTTTCTCAAGCATCGAACTTGAAACCAATTTTAGTGCAGAGTGACGTTCACGAGAAACTGGTGCACTAGTAGCCGAGGCCATTTCTGTTTGAAGGAATGCCTGAATAGATCATTCTCATAGCGGCAGGCCGTACAGTACCAAATATATGGCCCACATCTGCATCTGCTTCCAGGGAGAATGTCTTGAAGCGCAGAACTTGGTGTCGAGCAACTAGTACACTGGAACCAGCAGGTTTGCTTCGTCCTTTGTGCGGAACGTCACAAGGTGCATGTTTGTCGCTCGATGAATAGAGCTACTAGAATCCCAAGTGCCGTTGAAGACCAGTCATCGAATGTGAGCCGAGATGTTCGACCGAGATGGCGTGGTTTTGTTGAGAGCCTGTTCGAGTTTCAAAGTCCGAAAGGAAGATTCCGATAAAGGTCATATGCCCCTTTTTCCCCTGACACGTGCCACACTTTGTCGCAACTTCAAGTGCCACCATGTCCAAGGTCGCCCTCGACGACCTATACGGAGGCAAGAATGACCTTCCACTTCTAGTTTCCGTTTTCGTTGGCTAATGGGCTATCCAGATATCTATGGTGACGAGGACACCGAGATTTCTGCACCTGCAGACCCACAAACACCGATAACGCCTACCCCGTCAGCAGCACCGGTCATTGTGAAGCATGAAACGCACCACAATCTCCCCCGAAAACCTGGCTCTGCTCCAGGGTCCTCTTCAGCCGCACAGCAAAATGCAGCATCTTTATCTTACTCGGCGCAGATTGCTCAGCAATTCTCTGCATACCAGCAGATGCCGAGCCAAGAGCGACAGCAGCGTCCAGAGCCACCTCGGACTCAGTCGACTTCGGCCGTTTCTACTCATACCAGCGGTACCCCGACATACAGTATATCTTCGTTGGAAGATACTGTATTCGGGAAGAAGCCGTCTGAAATGCACGATGCTGGGTAAGCTCGCTCTTCATATCTACGCTAATGTGTCCTGCGAGGCATATGTTACTAGCTACCTCTACCACGTATGCTGGAGCTATCCCTGTTACGTTACTCATTATTCGTGGTCTCTCTTCGTCTCGTCTCTTGCGCCCATCTCAGCCGATACTAATACTCGTATCCACCTTTTGATTTGGTCACCCTCTCGCCATACTTTTCTTATACGTTGCCTTCGCTCTCTGTGCTGTCTCTGCTCTTCACCTACGGTCCACACACACATAGCAAAATGTTTATTGGCGGTCTTAACTGGGACACAACAGATGGTACTCGTGCTCTTGCATCTACCTGGTTTTATATAGCTAATCACAACCGTCGTTTTCGTCGTTTCATCGCACAGAAGGTCTAAGGAACTACTTCTCCGAATTTGGAAAGGTATTGACAATCTTCTGGCTCCTGGGCCTTCCTCACCTTTCCAAGGTCGACGCGTGTACGATTATGCGCGACCCCTCTGGAACCTCCCGAGGCTTCGCTTTCATGACCTTTGAGGACCCAGCATCGGTGGCGCTCGTGCTAGGGCGTGAACATACTTTGGATGGCAAGGCGGTAGGCTAAACGAGGTACATGAGAGACCCACCTGCTGATGTTACCATAGATCGACCCCAAGCGGGCAATCCCTCGAGAAGAGCACTTGCGGAACACTCGCTACTTTGTCGGAGGGCTGTCGCCCTCGACCACGTCGGAGTCGATGAAGCAGTTCTTCAGCGCATGCAAGCATATTCACGATCTCGGTTGTTCTCGAGACTAATGCCTGGTTCTCAGATGGCAAGGTCGTGGATGCAACTGTGATGGTTGACCGCGAGTCCTCACGGTCGAAAGGCTTTGGCTTCGTCACGTTCGAGGACGCTACTAACGCCGACCAACTGGTCGGGAAACTCGGCCTGGCAATTGACGATAAAGAGGTACTGCGGCTATTTTCTCGAGTCTTACTCTCCTCTTACCCTTCGTAGATCGAAGTCAAAATGGCGCAACCCCGGAGCCAACGCGATCAAGGACGGATGGCAAATGGACGCGATTCGGCGATGTTCAATGATAGGGATTCGCGAACGCCGCCTCAGAGCATGTCGTTCGTTAATCCTCAGATGCCAATGATGCGCCAGATGGGGCAGGTACCTATGATGGGCGCGATGGGAGCCGGCATGGGCAGCGGGATGGCCACGGGGATGGGTAGCAGTGGGATGGGCGCCGGGATGCCGATGATGGGTATGAACATGAACCCCATGGCAATGATGGGCATGGGAATGGGGATGAACGGGTTCAACCCAATGGCTGGGATGGGTGGCATGAACATGATGGGCGGTATGAACGGGATGATGAACATGGGTAACATGGGCATGGGTGGAATGCGCATGGGCATGGGGCCGATAGGTGGGACTGGAGCTGGGATGGGCGCGATGGGAATGACGGGCATGCGGCCTGGCATGGCGGGGATGAACCCTAATTTCGGTCGGATGGTCATGAATGCTGGTGGAGCTGGGCCGGCGCGCACAAATACTCGTGGACAGCACAACTTCCATCCATATTCCAGATAGCAGAATCATTCTAATTTGGGTTTATACGAGTTGACGATAAAATGCGAAGAATCCAGTGAACCAAAACCAATAATGAAATCTTGAAGCTATCCCTTTGCTGATACCAACACAGTTGACCTCAAGTTCGACATAAACTCATACATCATCGTCCCCTGATCTCTGCCTGTCTTTTTTCTTTCTTTTCTTTTTCGTCGTCTCACTCTCGTCAGCACCTGTTTCTTCCACAACGATCTCGGCGTCGATAGCTTTGCGCTTTCGATGCCGTTTTTGTTCGACGGTTGGCGCGGCCTCTTCTGCGGGCGCTATGAAGGCCTCTGCACGCTCTGCTTGCCGTTTGGCAGTCGTCTCGGATTGCTAACACTTTTGATTAGTTCTGCGCCGGTCGCTCATGGCGGTAAATACCTTTTGTTTGCGTTGTTCAGCCTCCCGGGCTTCTTTTTCGTGCGCTTTTAGGAAGTACTCTCCGGATTCAAGTTGCAGATCAATCTACATAGCGTCAGCAATTGTGCGGAGTCCTCAGATGAAAAAAATGTACCTTGCGAGGCAGTTGCGACGGCGGGAAGGGCGTGTACACTTTCTTCGCCGGTTTAGAGGGACCGGCAGCAGGAAGACCTGCGGCAGCTCGGGCGTCGTTCTTGGCGTCGAGTTTTTCGTTTTTCTTGGCGGTTTTCTCTGATGTTTTCAAATGACGTTTCCGGAACTTGGGTAGGAAACGATCCCAAGACTCGGTTGCCAGCTTCGGATCTTTGGCGAGTTCTCGTCGAATCATGAGTTCCTAGTGATATAAATTATTCGCGGCCGTCTGGCAAAGAGAGCTGCATGAGGCACACCTTGATTCGATATATGGGATGGATGTTCTTCATGCAGTCTAGAACTATGCGTCGGACCTCTTTGAGCGACTTGTAGGGTCCCATGACGCTGACAGTATTTCCTTGAACAAGGACATAGCACTGCGTCAATAGTTCAATAGCCTAGAGAATTGATCAATACGAGTAACACGATGTGTGCTGCTTCACATCACCTTCAGTGTACTGCCATCTGGTCCAATTATCCTCTGTCTCCGCTTCACGAATCGCTCCTTATTCCGCACGAGCGTACCAATTTTTACGATATCGCACGCTACGGAATCATCGAGAATCTTGACGGCCTGAGATACCGGAACACCTCGAGCGAGCAATTTCAAAAGGTCACGCCCTTTGAAAACAATATAGGGATCGAATGTTTTACGAGTTGTACGGACAGACATTGAACCGCGGACCAAGTCAAGTGTGCAGGCAAGAAACTGGACAAGATGAGCGCGTTAGATAGAGACAACGAGAGGGACTCACATGTGTATCTAATGCCTGGGTCACAGCACTCCATACTTCCCGCAAATATTTTTCTCGGTATTTCGGAAACAGAGTTGCAAAAGAAGACTCCTCAAGGAATGGCTTGGCATTGGCGTAGTCTTCTCGCACAAAAGGGTCCACTTTCCACTGTTCGAGGTTAGAACGAGAAATAGACACGAGAATCGTCTTACACTGCAGGGTATGCGTTCAGCGGCGTCTTCGAAGATAGACTCGAAAGCAGCTTACTGGTCAATGTCATCTGTGTCCCATGCTACACCGCTATTAGTACTAATGTAAGCAACGCCAGAAACCAAACTAACGTTTATCTTTTCTGTGAGCCTTGTTCTTGTTCACGACAACGACCTCTTCGTCTGCACTCATGTCTTTGGCGAAGAAATTTCAAACCACGTGAGAGCGGCAACTGCCGCAGCCACTGCACTCTCGACCATGGACACATTTCCCGAGGACAGCGCTCCCGACGCGTTTCCCGTTCTTTCGTACGACGACACTACATACGAGGAGCAATTGCCAACTGCGGCTGAGCAAGCCTCTCTCGCAAGACGGATCGGTACAACCAAAGTCTACCTGTTGTCAGAAACTGTATCCACAAAGGTCGGCGGTAAGGTGCGCTGAAGCATGTACTGGAGGGGCCACGGCAGGACCTGATCTACAACCGTTTGTCCTTTTTTTCCTGACGGTAAGCGCAAACATGGGGAAGAGGATGCTTTGGACGACGAGGACGTCGACATGGACGAAGGTATTTCAACCTCCACTTTGTGCGCGACTTTGCGTCTGACCATCGGACAGATACCACCTACCGAAGGAACGCGCTACTATTCCACGGATCACCCATAGCCAACTTGCCCACTGCTGGTTTATTCGCGTATGCGACACACTTTGAGGCCCACCCTCTCGGTTTAGAATGGGTAACTGGGTTTATTTAGTCATTCAAAGTAGAGGACTGATGAACGCACGCCAGGTCGACGACGAACGTTGTGTCTTTGTCTTCAGCTCGAAAGCCGAAGCGCGTACCGCGTACAAATCGTTGCAAAAACACATCACGGAAGAGCCGGACGAAGAGGAGTACATAACAGCAAAACCCATTCCTGTGGCCATCTGGCCACCAGAGGAGCGCATCAACAATAGCCTGGGGAAAGGCCAAGGGCTAAAGGGCATAATTCGCATGCGCTGGGCCAGGGTTGACGATGTAAAGAAGCGGGGAGCCAAGAAGGATAGTCAATTCTACAAGAAGCACGGATGGAAGGCGGGGAAGGAAACATACGACGACGGCGACGCGCCTGCACCTCGGGAGGCCAAGCGCCGGCGCCGCGGGAGCACTGGGCAGGATGAATTGGAAAGGGCAGCACTCGACGCGGAGCTAGACGCGTTCATTCACGCAGACGGTGATCAACCAGAGCCCGAACTCGAACCAGAGCCCGAGCTTGCAGATCCGCCTTCCCCCGTATCGAAGATGCGTTCTGACTATATATCGACTGATGGCCGGACACTCCTCGAACGCACGTCTGTGATGCGCGCCCAGCCGGGGACACTCGAATCCCGGCTTACGGCGCCACTTCCTCGACGTGCTAGAGCGCCGCCTCGAGGAACGATGTATGCCGACATATTGGAGGATACCCGGACGGAGGGAAAACTTGAATGGGGAAGGGAGGAGCGCGATCTGAAATGGGGTAGGGAACCGCGCAAAAATGGCAGAAGTAATGGAACGCAGAGGGAGAATGGGAGAAGGAACGGGCGAGGTGGGGAACGCCGCGGTCGGAACGAACGATCAGCTCTGACACATGAGGATTTGGATGCGGAGCTCGACGCCTTTTTAGAGGAGAAGGATTAGACCCATGATGCGCTCCTGCTTTTGATTTGTTACAAGTACTGTACATATATCTCGCACCTCCCCTCAGTCATAACATATTCGATTGTACTCATATTGAACTCCGGAAGGATTGTTGAACTGCAACAAATCTATGTGTAAATAAGATGAGAGTTCACCCACACGACTCAAGTTTCCTGCCACTTGGTTTGTTTCACCAGGTCAGCCTAAGATGAGTGGCTATGAGTGGCTGTGCAGACGCGCTTCGGAGTTTGTCTTCATCGCCTAGCAATCCGTGGACCGTGGCGAATGTGCGGTTCCCACTAGCCTCAAATTCGAATGCAGTGGCTGCAAATATCTATAGAGGATTCTCGAATTCTCCGTGCGTTTACTAGATAATCGTCTTTTTCTTTGGTGTCCCTTTGAGCATTGCTAACGTGGTCAATATTCAGCAGCGGTTGGACGTGCCGCAAGCAGCGTGGCGTTTCTAGTCATTCCCATTAGCAGTTCGCCGCTGCAACTCGAACTTTGCCTCATGTAAGTAGTCTTAGTAGAAGATTGGTCAGTCGTGCCGATGCGATGATGCGCCTAAAGGCAGACTCATCCGGATCCGCAGCACGGATTGGAAGAAAGAGGCTGGCAAAAAAACAGACACCTGTAGACACAGACAGGTAAGCACCAAGATGGACGATAGGTGATGTAGGTCGAGACACAGGGCCCTTTTCTGCCCTTGTATCCTTCTTACTGATAGGGATCCAGCCACTTGGCCGGGACAGGCGCATCGAGAAGTGCTTATGCAAGAACAACGACAGAGGTCTACGCGTACCCGGCTCAAGCTCTACGCGTACGCGGCTCAAGCCTAACTTGGCCTGATACGCAGCTCGCGATCACGTGCCTCATTTCCTACCCGCTTTTCCGCCTTTCCGACCGGAAAAGCGGAAAATAATGGTCCATACTTTAAGCCAGCAACTGTTGTTGTTTCGCCGTCCGTTCTCCCTAAATCTAGAAGATGGTCTCTCCGACGTTCGACTCCGAGTTGGTGGATGACGTGCAGACGCTTAACGAAGTTTCGCCCAACCCACCTATTCCAGACGCCCCACCACCAAAAAGTCGCGCATTCTATCTTTCATTCGTTGCGATCATGGTGGCCACTTTCTTGAGCGCCATGGACTTGACCGCAGTCGGGACGGCTCTACCTACCATCGCCAGCGCGTTGAATGACACAGAAGGCGACTATATTTGGGTAAGTTGGACTCATTAAATTATTTCGAGCAAAACCGACTCCATTCTACTAATCCAGGTTGGCTCGGCGTATGCGCTTAGCAGTACGGCTTTGATCCCCTTGAGTGGGAGTCTAGCGGAGGCTTTCGGAAGGTTCATTTTTCCCTTTCCAGTTGATTCAATTCTGATTTGGGTATCGGGTACAGGAGACCAATCATGCTTATTTGCATTGCGTTTTTTGCTGTCGGGAGCGCTCTAGCAGGCGCGTCACAGAACATGGTAAGTTTAATGGAACGTTGGTGTATTGTCGCTTCCTCAAACTGTCACCTTTTAGCACATGATGATTGCTGCCCGAGGTATGTTTATTGACTCCGCTATTTACTCGAAGACCTGACCAAATTATTTCCAGCCATTCAAGGTCTATCCTTTTCTCACTCCTGATCGAAACAAGCTCACAATGTCCAGGCATTGGAGGCGGCGGAATCATCAATCTTACCGAAATCTTGGTGGCCGATTTGGTTCCTCTTGCAGAGCGCGGATTATACCAAGGATTAATCGGGCTCGTTTGGTCTTTCGCATCTGTAAGATTGTATATGCTTCATGTCGGCTGATTCTGGACTCATATTCATCCAGAGCATCGGTCCTCCCATAGTGCGTCTTGTTCTCGTCCTTGCGTCCTTCCATTTACAGTTATGCAGGGTGGGGCTCTGGCAAACAAGGGTCACAAAGCATGGAGATGGCTGTTTTGTGCGTCACTTGCCTGCATAACGTTTACAAACTAATTTACCTTAGACCTCAATCTGCCGCTCACCGCGATTGCATTCGTGCTCGTATCCAAGTTTCTTTCTGTCCGCCACCCGGAGGGGTCTGTACGAAGCAAATTGGCCCAAGTGGACTGGACGTTAGTCGCCGACTTCTCTGGTTTCCATGGAGTTCTTATTTCTTTCCTCAGTGGTAACGCCATCGTCGTTGTCGGCTCGGGTCTTGCCATCATTGGTATGACCTGGGGGGGCATAAGATATCCATGGGCATCTGCCGAGGTCCTTGCTCCCCTGATCATAGGTTTTGCTCTGTTAGGCGTCTTTGCGGTCTATGAAGCAAAAGTGCCCAGTCGGCCGACGATCCCCTCAGATGTGGTGGCCAACCGCACGTCGCTCAGCGCGTACGCACTTGCTTTCTTCCGCCGCCCTGACTGACTTTTGATCCTTCAGACTTTTGATGACGGCCGCTCACGGGATAGTTAGCATTTGTGCGTCACTTTCATGGAACCCATAACTTGAAACTCATTGCACGTCTAGCTGTCATCTACTATGTCCCAGGTACGTCTCTTGGACGACGAATTCTTTGAACGCACGACTTATCTTCCTCCAGTCTTCTTCCAGGCTTGCTTCGGGGCATCCCCAATTCGGTCTGCAGTGGGTATGTTCTCCGTTTTCTTTTCTCCTGACTCTGGCTAACGAACTTTGAAAGATTTTCTTCCTGGGGCGTTAATTACAGCCCCGTTCGCCTTTGTCGCTGGTGCGATCATAACTGTCCTCCAAAGCTATCGCGCTGTGAACATGAGCGGGTGGATTGTCGCTATTGTCGGTTTTGGACTGTTCAGCACCCTTAGGGAAGACTCTTCTGTCGGCAAGTGGGTCGGCTACCAGGTGGTCACTGCTATCGGGTCCGGGATCCTCGTATGTTTCTGTTCCTTTGGGACCAACCTCGAAATTTGATCTCGAGTATAGTTCTCTGCCCCGGTCTTCCCACTATTGGCACCGTTACCAATCAACCGGGCTGCATCCGGACTCGCCCTGTTCACGTTCACGCGCGCTTTCTTCCAAACCTGGGGGATCACGATCTCGAGCACAATTTTGCAGGTCCGTAGACCCAATCCCTTCGTGGCCGTTCGATGGTATTAAGCTATTTCGCAGAACATGCTGGAGAAAAAGCTGCCAGCAGAATTTGTGGCCCAGTTCCCGCCCGGCTTCGAGATTGCATATGCTGCGATCCCCGCTATTAAACAATTGGAAGAACCGCTTAGGAAACAGGTCCAGGCCGCGTTCGCAGAGAGCATGGCTGTCATTTGGCAAGTGATGATTGGGATCGCTGGCCTGGGCTTCTTGTTCAGCTTCCTCATGGCGAAGTGCCGATGAGCACGAGCGTCGATGAGGTTTACGCGCTGAAAGAGAAGAAACCAGTGCCCGATGCTGAAAAGCAGGTTTCTTAGAAGATGTTACGAGTTAGACAGAAATAGAGCTATATCAATAACGATTAATGTATACATACTGTAATCAGTAATTTCACGTTGCTTGCACGTTTGAACGTCAACGATATGCAGCTTTATTGAACAAGAGATGAGTCCTACTTGAGCTCCCGTGTTTCCACGGCTGTGATCCGCGCAATACAGTAACTTTCTATCCTCTGCCTAGATTACTTTCGGCAGCCGAAATTGAGCACAGTAAAGTCTTTTCTATAGCGTCAAATATTTTGGGTCTTTCTAGACCTTGGCTGTAGGAGATATGAGCTTGCCGATGATGGAACCAGAATCGGAATCGGGCTTTGGGCAGTGTCACAAAGTGTCACAGAGTCTTCATTTCATTTCTTTCATCCAGGCTTTTTCTATTCGGCCCAATTGCAAAGTTTCCCGCCGATAGGTGCGGTTCCCAGATTTTTCCTGGCGATTGGAGACACCCAACTTGGCTAAGCCTTGAATCCAGTACTTATACGAGATTGTCGCGGTCGTACATGCGTGCGACAGTCCATGTCTTAGCCTCTGGTTCTGTTGATTCCTATGTCGCCGATCCGCCAACGTAAATCCAAAATCCTTACTGCCAAGAAGGAAGGAAAAATCCCTGCTGGAGATACAACTGCGCCGACCCACGATGAATGGGAAAGCATGACACCATATGGGAGTTTCTCCGGCCTGCCTCCTTCTTTGACACTGGCACTCTGAATAAACATCTCGGGAAAGTTCCAGACGACCAAGGACACCCAGTACTGTTCGTGGTTGGGCAAACGTAGGCCTTGAAGGAAGTTTAATATCATCTTTGACTCTGACGAATCAGCGCTGCTATTTTGCCGAGGCAAACCAGAGTCGGTACCCAACTCCCGCTTCAAAAATACTGGTTTGCGAAGATATTGGCCATCCGAGTACGAACCCAACCGTCAAAGAGGGCCCGATCACGTAGGAAGCAAGTACGGATACAAGTACGTACTATTTTCTACCATTCGTCTAGCATATCCTCACTCGTAACTAGGTGCAGGCACCCGACGTTTGGGTGCAAATAAATTGGTTCTATTCCCCAACTGAAGTTTCGTATAGGATCGAGAGATTGTAGGTTTCATTCGTACCGCCGAACCTCAATAAATTTATGATGCACCAGTAACCCCCGTCATTGCTCTGAATTTGAGCGCATATATTCCGACCACTCAGATATCATCTCTGCTCTGACCTTCGAAGGTGGAGATTGCGTTCGGTTCTCATCCTAATCATCATGTTGATTGATATATCCTCCAGCTCCAGCTCCAGTCATAAAATTCCGTGAAGACAACCCAGACCAAAGCCATATCCCCGAAGGGGAGTTCTTTTCCAGATATTTCCTTAAAACGACCTCCAAGCAATACGAGATCTATGTCATGCATTCATCTATGCACCCAGACGATCTCTGTCTCTGTCAGTGCCCATACAACGTGAGAGACTCCGATCCTCTGCGTGTTATGCACATGTGCCCCCGCCCGAACTGCCGTCGCTTTTATCACCGTTCATGCTTGCTAGAACATGGATACTGGGGTCCGACGACCGATCCACTACTCCGTCTCTCGTGCTCTCCCGACACTGACCAATTTCCACCCCAATTTATGAGATGCAAAGCTTACTCCATCGGATTCCCTTCACCGAAAACCACTGATGTGCACCTGCCTCCTAATCTGCTTACGCTCGCCGCCCAGCCTATAATCCGGGGAGCTGCGCTTCCTAACTTAGGGATTACAGGCAACTCACGCGAAGTCGTTTACGCCCGCCGCCTCGTCTATGCTGCGTGCCAGGGAACAGCTGTCCCAGTAGCTGGCACGACGGTATTGACCTCGCCGCCTCCCCAGTAGACCCTTACTTCCAACTCAAGGAAACAGATGAAGACTGTATGTTCGCATGCCCGAATTGCTGGGGACCGATTTGATTGCGCTCTCGATTCTTGTGGGGAAGGGAGTGTAACTATCTAGTTTAGCGTATTGAATCTTACGCTGCGTGACGCCAATGTTTCGTGTCATGCCCAATGTTCATCGTTCAGCATACATGTTCTTATGCCTGGTATATATCGCCAAACATATGCGCATCGCAAGGTTCCTGACAGCCGCACGGTCCTTTGCACCACTCGCCAAGTTTGTGCTCTTCCGCTTCCCAGTCGGTGTCTACGATTTCGACCAAGCGCCTTTCAATCGATTTTAAGCACATCCGTTCGGGCACATAGCTACGTGGCAGATTTCAGACGTGGGGCAAATACCCAGATTGAAACAGACATACGAGGCAATTGGATTGGCGATAGCTTTCTTCACGGCTGCGACCAACCCGCGTCTATCACCTTTTCGAACCTGGGATTGTCAACATCGGTCTGATCGACAAAAAACTCCGGCACACCCACATTATAAACGTATGGCTCCGACAACAGTGCCGCAATGGGATGTTGGCTACGCCACTTTGAAGAGTCTTCCGGATTTTCCGGGTCCCATTGATGTATAGGATTGATGTATGGAACACCGAGACAGAGTGCATCCCATGGCGTCGGCGAACTAACGTTGTTAACGGGTCCGAACGAAGCCTGAATGGGTACGGAACTCACATAATAGGCCGCCCCATCCCAACGACCACCCTGCTCTCGGCGACTTTCTCCATGAATAGAGGCTGTTGGATGCGTCCAAGATTAAAGGAATGAGATTGGTCGGGTAATGCTAGCGCCAATTCCATATCGTTGTCTGATGTATTTGCGGGAAGACTCGCTGCCATCATAAGGTCTGCGCCTGTTTGCTCTGCAACGGCGTCCAAGTCCTCTTTCGACCATGCGCGTTCCGGATTTTTGGCTTCTACGAAATACGAAAGAAGTTTGGCCAATAACCATGCCCGTGGCGGAGAGGGTCGTTCGTGGGGAGAGAGGTATCTCTGCTGGGCACAAGATGCCTCGATCGAGTAGCCGAGATATGTGTTATTCGCAACGCTTTCAGACGCAGTTTGGAGATGGTAAGGCTCTGGAGAAAGTATCCAGCGGGGACCCAACGGATGGCGAGGGAATGGCTGGCGTGAAGCTTAGTGCATCTGGAAAACGATACGAACGAGATATTTACCCAAAAGTAGAATGAGAGCAGCTATGTATATTACAAGTTAATTGTCGCCGAAACTGGCCTTCGAAAAGACGTACCTTGTAGCCTGGGATTCCCGTAGGGTTTTGCTCAGTGCGGAGACATTCGTGTTTGTCTTGCCAGCACATGAACGAGTGCCAGTCGTCTACGATGACGATTCTAACAAGGTCGGGGAGAAGGCGGTAGACCTGAACAGCTTCCCGAAGACTCTCGGCGTAAAGAACTGTATAGCCGAGGTTCACCATTGCTGCAATCTGTTGAAGTCCCAATGAATATTATATTTCAACGCCAATACTTCGTACAGACCGTGGAATGGGCAAATATTTCTTCGCCTCCTACGTCCCCGCGCAAGTGATTTCGGAAGTACATGCTCTCGACGATTATGACTGTCAAGAAGCGGCCTCGTCAGCTAGACAAACAGAAACATAACACAACTCACCTTTTTCCTGGTTTGCCAAACAGCTGCTTGTTTCGAGGCAGGAGCGCAACCTTCGAAATGCTGTTTCACTCGGAATCCTCCACTCTTCAAATCTCACTTCGTGCGAAGATTCCCAGTATAATTTTTCGGCGATCTGAGGACGATCCCCAGAGTCTAGGCCTCCAGCTTCCCCCACGGAGTCCTCTCCTCCATAATCACCTGCAAAGCGAAGCCCTGTAAAGTTGAAAAAGTTCGACAACGTGCTCGGCGGTGAAAACTGCGGTAACCGCTGAAAATCCAGTTGTGCCAAAGACTGGTAAAAGGCTACGCTGAATAGGACCACAGCAGCAAGGAAAATAGCACCAGCTAGTCGAAAGTGGCTGTGACTGAGGGACATCGAGTTCACGTAGAACCTTTCACGTTTTGCAAAAAGATAAACAAGTAAATCAGAATCTTAGGCATCATAAGCATGTAAAATGGCGGGTAACGAAGTAAGAAACGTACCCCCAGTTGCACGAAGTAATGGTTCTGGTTAGACGTCTGCGCGCTGCATAGGGGCGCACGATCGTCAGGTTGTCTCACATCTGAATAGTGAATCGGGAAAAAGTTGAAGTCCGTGATTATCGATATGTGTACAGATGGCATTTAGGAGAATACCCTATAAAATCTTGACATACGAGGCAGGGAACAAACCAGTCTTTCCTTCAAATTCTCCCGTCCACCTGTTGAAATGTGCAGTTTCAAAATACTTGTAAACGGAAGATAGACGTACCAATCATCTGAAGTACGCTCGGTGACCCAAACATTCTGATTTGCTCTGATCCCAAGATCGCCAGGGTCCTATAAAAGAGTGAGGAGAGAGAGACCGTGCCAAGAAGTACCATACCGTCGAATCATAGTCATACATGGCTTCTGCCCATTCTCCTTGAGCCGCTTCCTCCTCTCCTTCCTCTTCTTCCGGCTCTTGCGGGGGTGGAGTTACAGCACCTCGAGAAGGAGGGGGTCCCCATTTATTTTTTGGGGGAGCCAATGCCGGCGGTGTCATCGGGGGACTGTTCCCTTTCTTTCCAGAATTGCGAATGGAAGAAAACATGTTCTTGGCCGACGTAGTGTCGACATCGGATCCGAATTTCTATCACAAAGATTATGCCGGGTAGTAATTGAGAGGGGTCATTACACACACGGACTGATTTCAGGCCAGCTGCGGTGTTGTTAGCGGATGGAGTTGACGGGGGCTGAGATTCGGAGGTTCCTCGTCGTGGAATCGTAGGCGGCGGGTGCGATGCCGCTGCCGCACCCATTCGTCCGACCGCATTGGCAATATCTGGGTTCGATGCCTAAGCAAAGGATGCGCCATCAATCGTCAATTACCCTGGTTCCAAGGGTAAACGCACGGCTGCAGAGTATGGACTCGATTTCGGAAGGCCCTGCCCGACCGAGCGCAGACCACCAGATATGAATTTCGACGTGGCCTCTGGATTCGCTGCTAAAGCATTACGTGCGGCGGCGGCGGCTGATACCGCTCCCGAGCTCGATGATTCGGCTTCCGAGTTGCCAAATATCTCTGGTCGGGAGGCAAAGTATCTGGGGTCGAATAAGAGGTGACAAGCCGGGAGGTTGGGCGCGCTCACTCATCGAGAAGCGAGAAAAACGCGTCCTTTTCGTTCGTGCCGAGATTCGTGAATACCATAGTCGCAGCCTGAAACGTGGGCGTCTAATTTTAAACTCCGAAAACACATTGATCGCTAGCCGATGTTACCTCTCGTACCACAAACAAGAAATTGAGGAGACTAATTTACTCTGCAGGCTCGGGGTCTTCAAGGACGTAAAGAAGTTGATTAGAATTCATTGACGCAACGGCAATCGCAGTTGGCTACAGCACACAGCCCATGAGACCGCACCCCATCGTCCCCGAAAAACCAATCTAGAATATGAGATGCATGCCCCCCGTGTCTGCACGTCTGGCAAATCACAATAGCATCATCAATCGTGTCTGCTCGATTTTGTGAATACTATCTAAGTAATAAGGATCGAACGAAACACACCTTTCGCCGGCGAATACGCCAACTCCACATCGCGCGCAGCGTCCGGCACAATACTGAGCGTCATGAGACAGACCGAGCAGCGGGGAAGCGCCCGACTGCAGTTCGCACAAGTCGTAGTGGGCTAAATCAGACGGAGCGGCGGTCAACGCGCGAAAAAGACTTCAACGGACGAGACAAAACCCACCCTATGCTTCGGTGCAGCACTCGCACTGGTATTGGTCACCGGTTTGTTGCAATAGTTACATCGAATCAAAATCTGGCTCGGCGCCCATTCAACAGGATTCCGATCGCCATATTGGACAGCGTCTTGCCACAGCCCGCCGCGCTCGATATCGAAACTGACCCGATGGTGGTGCAGCTTGAAGCCATCCAGCAAATCGCGATACGCCTCTACCCAACGCTTCGCTCGTGGATCGGTGAATTTGAATGGACAGGTGTACGACGAGAGGATTGCGGCGGTCTGCACATCGCCCGAACGGTTGACGTGGCCCTGCAGAATATCCATGCCGCGCTTTGTTAGCCCCGTCACCAGAAGCCCGTCAATGTCGCCGCGATGGCTCGAATTTGCGACGCATCGATGCAAATACGAGGTCAGCGCCTTGTCTTCGAGAAATTGGAACGCTATAGCCAGGCGCTCGCTAAAGGGAAGAGTCTCTTCGTCCAAGACTTCAGACCAGTCTCCCAGCGTCAGCTGTGTGAGCATCGCACGGAAGTACGGGTCTTGTAGACGGATAATGAGGCGCTCGCAGTGTTCACGGAATTCGGGGCTTCTGTTTGAGCCACTCGACGTAGGCATTAATGCAGCGAGGGTCCCAGACATCATATGATAAGATTCGTCTATTCAAGGTTGAGAATACACATCCCACGATGACAGAAAACATACCATTGCTTCGCATGAGAACTTCGATTGCCTTGTTGTACTGCTGAGTAAAGACGAGCCAACAAGCGGCGCGGGAATGATTCCCGTCCTTCTCCCACCTAAGTAACAGCGCATCAGAACACTCAATTTGAACCACAAATCGAACAAACTTTTTGATATTATTCCACAGGTCCTCTTCTTTAAGGCTCCACCCGCACAGCTGCAGCGCAACCTGTCTTTGCAGGATCTTGGACGAAGACACCGAATGAAATTTCCAAGGAGACGTTTTATCTCCACTACGCAAAGCCAGCTCCGTCAAAGCCGCATGGAAATTGCCGTGCAGATCGTCGGCGGGTGACTCGCTACGCCGCGAGCGAGAGCGGCTGCGGCCGGCGCGCAATTCCATGAGACCACGATTCACGGGCGGTGCAACAGGCCCAACTTCGGGCAGCATCTGCGGTTCCCCGTGAGGGGTAGTGGCGGCCAGAGGCGGGAATCCTTCCCATATTCCCATGATCCCTTGGTGCGAAAAGTCGTACCCATGTAATCGAGGCGTAGGTACGCACAGGAAGTCTTGTGCGTCTGTAGTCCAAGTAAGTGTATGGCCACCAAGGAACAATGGAAGGAAATTACTGTTTATCCAGAGCCACAGATCAGACAGCATCTGCGGCACAGGTCCGTCGTCGTCTCGAGTGACATAGGTGTTGTGGTACGGCTGAAAGAAATGTTGTCATCCAAGAGTGACAAGCTCGCACAAGGACGTACATTCCCGATGCTATAGCCTCGCAAGCACCTCCGCCGCATAACCATCGAGATGTCGTCCTCCACGATGTGTTCGATTCCCCGTAGCTTGCTCAAACTGCGACTCTGGCCGCCGCGGGCCGTCTTCTTGGACCTACCGCGGCTCTTTGTCGCAGCATCAGTAGAGGTCGGGGGCACGGTCGACGACAGCTCGGGGTTGGTAGTCCCTTTTGTTCGTGAAAGCGACCGTGACTGTGTTTGCACCGACGTCTTATGGGGGTAGTGCCGCATTGAAGCGGGGCTGAACGGCCTTGAATCGGAGAGTGAGGCCATAGAAGTTGAGAGCGACCTCGGTCGCGTCGCAGATATCCCTGTCGGTATGGCATTGCGAATAACGGACGACCGCGAAAGATCTCGATGCGCAGGGGGCGGCACAACACCAGCACCAGCGCCGAGAGCCGGAAACCCGTCTTCGTCTCCGCGACCAAACAATGCAGGCGGGGATTCAAGAGGAGGTGCAGACGTTCTCCCTCGTTCCATCGAGAGCCGGTCTCTGCTCTTTGATTCCACGGTCGTAGACCGCGACCTTTTGGCCTGCATAACTGCCTGCTGTTGCGCATACCGAAACTGTTCCAGCGATGACTCCCGTTCTTGCTGCTGAATCACTTCCTGCTCCGTCTCCTCGTCGGGTATGATTCCGGGAAATACGCGGCAGGATTGACCGGCGCTGATGAGGAGAGCGCCGCGGCTGCTCCAGATCGCTTGCTTGGGAGTATCATGCAACGCGTAGAGCTCCAAATCACCCTCCCTATTAACCACCATCACATTCGATGCGAGAGGGAGACGGGTACGAGATGGCACCAGGGCGAACGAAGATAGGATCTTTGGGAATAGTTTAGCTGCACCATTCAGTTAGTAGTGCTCTTAGTGCGTGTAATAATAAACGCGACTTACTCCGCCGGGTGTCGCCTAACACAAGATCCGGGTCCTTGGCCAGGGTGGAGCCCCCGCTTTGACTTGGGGGCAAACTTGGTCCAGAGCCCGCGTTCCACAAGAGCCCCGCCGTCCATGACTTCCTCGTGACGCGACTGGACAACGAGGAGCTCTCTCCGGCGTCGCCGTCAGACGACGTCTCCCCACCCTCATTCGGGCGATTCCCGTGCGGCGACAGCACATCCCAGAACCGGACATACGCCGCATCACGATGCAGAGCCGCGAGCGTCCCCCTCCTCGTGCTGGAAAATTCAATACCGGTATACACCCCCGACGCGCGCACCAACGCCCCATCCGCGCCGGCATCGCTCTCCGTGAACGACAACACCGGGCCCGCCGCGAGCTTCCTTGCGTCCCAAACACTGATCGTACCGTCCCCAAACGTCGCGATGCGGTGCGCGTCATACGGGTCCAGCGCGATGCCGAGTACCTTTGCTGCGTAGCTCGTCACAGCGGGGACCGGCGTGCGTATGTCGAGCAGGCGGAACCAGCGCGACGACATGCCCGCGAGGACGAGGTGGTTCGAGTTGCTCATGTACGCGACGGACGAGACGACCTCCGTTGGCGCGTGGTGCTGCACCGTGCGCTGGTCCGCGCGCGGCGTGATGTCGTACCGCGGGATGAGCGGCGGCGGGCGTGCGAGCGGCGAGACCACCTCTGCCTCCGCCCCGCCGCCACTCGCGGTTAACGACAGCGTGAGCTTGCTCCGCGCGGTGCTGATGTCGTAAATCACAAGACTCGAGTCCCCGCGCACCTTGTCGAGCCCGACGGCGAGAAAGTTGGGGTCGACGCGGCAAAAGTCAATAGCGTTGCAGGCGCGCGAGTTGCGCGCCGTGAGGGACACAATCGGGCCGCTGGACAGAACACTATGTCCTGCAGACGTGCGCCGCGTGTGCCGCGTCGCCTCGAGGCGCAGGAGGTCGATGCGGCCCGTACTGAGGCCCACGGCAACCAAGTCCTCGAACGCGGGATCTGGGGACCACGCAAAGGTCTGAATACGCGGGATGGTTTGCGCCGATTCACGGGGCTGGTGCGCCGACGCACCTTCATAAATTGTAGGTCATGCTGGGACGTGATGCGGCGTATTTCTTGCTGGTCCGGTGCCCATTCGTAGAGCGTTATCTGCGACCCGCCGCCTACCACGAACCTGTTCTCTTGCCGCGGGTGCCAGAGTAGGCGCTTCTCAGGTTGAGCCATTTCGTTGCTAGTATTACCAAGTCGTTATTGCAGCGTCGCGTAGCAGTATGGCCGTGTATTTGATAGGCTTGCCTAGGCCGCTATTGCAGCGTAGTATCGCCGTACTTTTGTAGGCTCCTCGACGCGTTGAAGGTTTGAAGCGTATCTAACCGGAGCTAACCGGCAAAATCCGTGCGATAGCATGATGGCGGTGTTTCTGCATCCTCTTATTTTCAACGCCTTTCTGGCGGTATTCAAGGTCCTCTCAATGCAATGTTCTGGCCCCCAAAGCGACTCTTCCTTCACTCCTCATGTCTTTTCCATGTAGCCCAGCGAACTCTTCATCTGAACGCCTGCCGGCCTAGCCCCTGTCGTGTCTTTGCTCTCTCTCTCCAACGTTGTTCAACGTGTTTATCTAGTATTCTATTTCTTTCAGAAGACGCTAGACACGAACAGTACACCTACAGTGTCCCGAGTTGTTACCCCTGGCCTAGGTTTTGCACTTGAGTGGAACTTGGCGAGTTTCCTGGAGGCAACCCGACTTGACTTTACTGGCGGCCACCTCGTGCTCCCTGGCGGTAACCCCGTCTACCCTGAGCCTCCATGCGTTCGATCTCTCCGCGTCCTCGCCCGAGTCGACTCAATCTCTCGCTGCACCTATTTTAACGCGTCGCCCGAGCAGCCCAAACACACCACCCTGATCAACGGGTTCATGATCTTCGGGTCTGAAGATGAAATAACTCAGGCTCTACGCATGCGGCAAAAGGTCGAGGGCGACAACCGCCATATCAGCATCACCGCCGCCGAGCTTTCACGGAGGAGGAGAACAAGAAGCCGTACCAGATTACGGCGGAGCTCGAGAAGCTGGAACACCGTTGTCCTTCACGTCGACCAACTTCATCAAGCGCAAAGTGCACCGCAGCGCTCTCGCCAGTTTGTGATCTTGCGCCCTAGGCCCAAAGTTCGCAACTGGTGCCGCACAATAAGTTACCAGAGACGTCGCCTCACCTGTCCCCAACAAGGTCGAGCGGCCGTCCCCAACTACTCGACCTCCCTCCCTGTCGGGTGACTCTCCGAATCCGCTCCGCGAGCCCGCACCAGCATACGAGAACGTCGTCACTACAGTCATCCTTCTCTTCACTCTATTCTCACATCAACCATCTCAAAAATAAACTCATCCACTCCTCCAGGACAACTCTGAGTCTATATACATACAACAATTCATTAATACGCTCGCATAGCACTCGAAAACATACGTTTTTTAACTGAAAACCGAACAGAAACGAAACGAAACGAAGGCAGAACATAAGAAAAAAGGAAAGGAAAAAATAAAGTAGCGCTGAGGGTGGGTAGTATGTATGTATATAACACAGAAGCAGAGAACGGAATTCCATGTACAGAGTAGTATGTGGTAAAGCAGAATAGAACGTCGTCCTCCTCACCCCCAATTAAACGGATCAAACTCCCCCTCCGTCGGTATACCCGCCCCACCCGGCTGCTGCTGCATCCCACCACCCCCAGGCGCAGGCGTCCCCGCCAAATGCCGCAGGTCCGCCCCAGGCGAGCCCGCAAACGGATACCCCTGCGGCGCACCCCAGTTTTGATTTTGATTTTGCGCGTTGTTGTTGCTGTTGCCGCCCATACCCGGACCGCCGTTGCCGCCCATACCAGTCCCAGGCGGCGACGGCGCCCCGCCGTACCCGCTTCCAGGCCGCGGGCCCCCCACCCCCATCCCGTATTGCCCTCCCCCGCCACCACCGCCACCGACACCCATCATCTGCTGCTGGAGCTGATGCTGCTGCTGCCCCCACCCCTGCCCCGCCTGCTGCTGCTGCCCCCCAAACCCCTGCCCTCCCCCGCCCCCGCCAAACCCACGTTGCTGCTGCTGCTGCTGCTGCGCCATCATCCTCTGAAACTCGTCCCCGCTCGGCATCCTCGCGCCCATCCTCGGCGTCCCCATCCCCCCTCCGCCCCCTCCCCCTCCTCCATCCGACGGCGACCGCGCTATCCTCGCTATCCCGGGAATCCCCCCCGCGTTCGCGTTCGATCGTAGCGCCGCAAAGTCCCCACCACCGCCCATCATGGGCGACCCCGGCACAGCCGCCGCGGCCATGCGCTGCTGCGCCTCCATCCGCATGCGCTGCTCTTGCTGCTGCTGCTGCTGGAACGCCGCCATCTGCTGCGGACTCATCCCCCCCATCCCCCCTGCGCCGCCCATCCCTCCTCCCCCGCCCATCCCCCCACCCCCGCCCCGCTGCTGCTGCTGCATAAGAAGCAGCTGCCGCTGCTGCGGCGTGATCCCATTCATCCCCCCCGGCAGCGGCGTCGCGTTCATCGCGCGCAGGTCCATCCCCGCGTTGTTGTTGCTCGCGGCGTTCATCGGGAACATCGCGTTCTGCGGCGACCCGCCGCCCACGCCCATCTGCGACACGGGGCTCGTCTGCCCGGGGAAGCCGCCGCCGCCGACGCCGGGGTTCATCGGCCCCCCACCCCCACCCCCACCGCCGCCTTGCCGTTCGCGCTGCATCACCGCCTACGCAAAAAAAAGGTATATCAGCATCACAAAGAAACAAAGAAAAGGAAAGAAGGAAAGAAGAAAGCAAGGAGGAAGGAAGGAAGGAATAAGGAAGAACCACGCACCTGCGTCTGCAACATCTTCTGCAACTGCATCTGCACCGGCATCTGTCCAAACCCCGGAAAGTTGCGCACCATATACGACGAGAACGGGTGCGCCGGGTTCTGCAGAATCGCGTACATCTGCTGAACGTTCGGCGGCAGGCTCGAGACGTTCACGCCCATCCCGCCCCCGCCTCCACCAGGCCCACCGGGGTTGTTGCTCCCGGACGGGCCGGCGATGGCGTTCATTCCCATGCCGCCGGGGTTGGACAGGTTGGACGGCGGCGACATCTGTCTGTTCCCGCCCTGCCCTTGCCCTTGCCCTTGCCCCTGCTGCGGCCCCCCACCGCGCATCGCCAGCTGCCGCGCCCGATCCCGCGCCGCCGCACTCAGCTGTTGCTGCTCCCCGCCGCCGAGCATCGCGCCCGGATTGGGCATGGGCATGGGCAGGTCGCCGTTCGTCATCGGGCCCGGGCCGGCGCCCATCATGGATGAGACGGGGGACGGCACGGGCATGGGCGGCGGCGGCATCATCGACTTGCCCTCGCCCGTGTCGCGGCGCTTCGTCATCGGCATCCCCATCCCGTCCCCGGGCATGCCGTCGTCGGACGAGCGCTCGCGCTTGAGCGGGGAGGATATCGACACCGCGGTGGATGAGGAGGCGGAGGTGGCGGACGAGGACGCGGACGCGCGCCGGGCGAGCTCTTTTGCGAAGACGGTGGGGAGCTCAAGGTAGAGCTCCTGTATGCGCTCGGTGGGGTAAAAGTCGAGTGGGGGGGGCGGGTCCATCATGGGGAGCTCCCGGGATTGGTTCTGTGGTACGGTTATTTATTAGCACGAGGGATATTGGGAGGGAACGCACGCCTCGGGCGTTGTCGACGACACTCGCGGACCATTGCAGATTTGACTGTAGGCGCGCAGAGTATCTGCAAACAGTTGGATATGATGGGCGCCGAAAAAAGAACCAAGAAAAACGCACGCTTGGAACTGGGGTTCCGCCAGGGCCATCCGCCGGTTCTGAAACTCCATGCATACTCTGCAGGACGTGAAAATGAGGCTGTGAATGACGGATAAGACGCACTTTAACAGCTCCTCGTTGAGCTCGAGCATGACCACGACCTTTGGGTCGCCCGGGACCGGGGACGTCGGCTGTGTGGCTGAACCCGCGGCCGAGGGAGTCGAAATGGAGTCGCCGGCTGCCGACGGGGATGGACGGTGCGCGGATGGTGACGGGGCTGGCATGGAAGAATGTTGATGCTGTTGGGACGGCTTGAGATCATGATCATCAGGTTTTGTCGGCGGGGAGGTGGTGGACTCTGCTTTGTCGGCCGGCGCGTCGGTCTGGTCCTGGTCCTGCTTTGTTGCGGGGTCGTCGGTGTCAAAGTCGTCTGGGGGCGGGGAGAGCTCGCTGAGGGGGGTGGAGGCGGCTGTGTGCGCGTTCTGGAGCGCGTTTTGCGGGGACGGGGCGGGGGAGAGGGACGAGGAGCGCTCGTGCGTAGGAGAAGCCGAGTTTCCGTCTGCGGGACTGGCTGGAGACGAGACACCAGACTCTGGGCGGGGGTCGGCGGGGTCAGTCGGGGTGACTGGGCCCTGTGAGCGCGTATTGGGGGTCTGCTTCACGCTGGGATAGTCGTCCTGCGGAAAGGCATCGTCCCAGTTTATTGGATTTGTTGTCGGCAAGATTAGATGTTTGTTGGGATCGAGATGAATCATGCTGCTAGGGTGGACAGATGCAGTGCAGACGGCCCAGATGCGCTACAGACGGCAGAAAGGCGCTACAGGGGCGCGGAGAAGCCGGCGGACAGGGCCAGGCGTTGTGTGCAATGGGGGAGGATGCAAACAAACAGTATGCCTCAATGCGGTAAGCGGAGTCCCAATGTCCGTTCTGGCAGAGGAAGACATGGCGAGTGCTGGGGCAAGCTGGGGGATTCAGACAAGGCACACTGGACTTGTAGAAACTGATTTGCTCTTATCCTCTGAACATGCATGTAAATCTTGATCGGTTACTTCCTTTGCACTGACAGAGAGCGGCTTCCGAGTGCTATTTCAAGCGTCACCTGCCACACTCCACGGATACAAGGCACCCACAGCCGTGCCTAGTCTGCAAGTGTTTCCACGAAATATCACATCAATACATAGACCCATATGTCGGCCTTGCTTGCATTTAAATTTCATCCAATTGGATAGCTCTGAGTTGGACAATAAGACACGCCTCGCAAATGTAGCTAGCACAAGGCGAGATGTCCGAGTCGACCGTCGGCGTCGGTGACTCAGAGCAGACGTGGGCAGCGATTACGGCAGACTGTATTGGCAAACAAGACAACACACACCAGCAGAATCCTCAAGACCACCTCCGCCGTCCACAACCATGTAAGTGTCTATCTGTGTCTTTTGAAGGCCCTCTGCACCAGCCGCGGCCTGAATTCCAGGCTGTTCTGTGGTAGAACAGTGTCTTTGAGGCTGGATGCACTCTTTTACTTTCAGATGTCGCTGACTTTCTGATCAGAAATGGGACGAGTAATCCGCGCCCAGCGTCGGTCGCACACGATCTTCAAGGCACACACCCACCTCAACAAAGCCCCCGCCCGGCTGCGCGCCCTCGACTTCGCCGAGCGCAACGGCTACATCCGCGGCATCGTCAAAGAGATCATCCACGACTCGGGCCGCGGCGCGCCCCTCGCCCGCGTCGTCTTCCGCGACCCCTACCGCTACAAGCTCCGCAAGGAGACCTTCATCGCCACAGAGGGCCTCCACACCGGCGCATTCGTCTACTGCGGCAAAAAGGCCACCCTCGCCGTGGGGAACGTCATCCCCGTGGGCCAGTGCCCCGAGGGCACCATCGTGTGCAACGTCGAGGAGAAGGTCGGCGACCGCGGGGCGCTGGCCCGCACGTCGGGCAACTATGCGACTGTCATTGGCCACTCGCCGGACGACAACAAGACACGTGTGCGGCTCCCCAGCGGTGCGAAGAAGACCGTCTCTGGCTCTGCGCGCGCAACCATCGGCATTGTCGCCGGCGGCGGCCGTATCGACAAGCCCCTCCTCAAGGCCGGCCGTGCGTACTACAAGTTCAAGGCAAAGCGTTACAAGTTCGTCCTCTCTTTTCTTCACATCCATCATAGTCTCTAACAAAAGACTCGCAGCTGGCCCCGTACCCGCGGTGTCGCCATGAACCCCGTCGACCATCCCCACGGAGGAGGAAACCATCAGCACATCGGAAAAGCCTCCACCATCGCACGCTCCGCCGTCCCAGGTCAAAAAGTCGGTCTCATCGCCGCACGGAGAACTGGTCTCCTCCGCGGTACCGTCAAGGTCAAGGAGGTTTAGATTGCTTTTCGCTTTTTACGAGTACACAAAAATTGTATGCCATGCCCGTTATGCTATGCGTTCGACATACAATCACCGTCTGTCAACCCAAGACTCACGTAAAACGCCTACTGTCTGTTGCTTCTGGCTTCGTATTCTTGGGGTTTTCTCTGCGATGAATATATCGAATGGACTGTCCGAGGATGTTTCCTAGGTCCCGCAACAGGTGAACTCGAGCGACCTATAGACACTTTGAGTTGTCGCGTTGTTTTTGCTCAGGATCTACTTATTACAAGATGTACGACCGACCTCCGTTCAGTTCCAATCAATACAAATCCGACGTCTACCGTGACGCTTTTGCCTACGAGGTCCGTCAAAGCACGGGTCTGACCTCAACGGCGAACAGATTTCGACGAAAGTGTCTTTCCCGAAGGTGGCTAACTTGACAAGGCCGCAGTCATTTTCCTGGTGGTGCTTGAAGCTCAAAGTCCGCCCTTCGGGGCTTGAAATGCTTTTTCCAGACGAGCTTCGACGCCTGCATGCTGGCACCAGAAAGCTGATGACAAGCGACTCACATCGCTATACTACGACGCCCGTTGAACCAGCCATTCGGGGAAGGAATTCGGGGATCTCAGCCAGCGCTAGATTTCGCCGTTCTATTCAAGAGTGACCTCTATTCCTATCAATTGCTGCGCGAAGGATGCCCCCCAGACGCAATGATTGTGCATGTAGATCACACCGGCTCGGTCGCCCAAAGTCCCTGGGTGTTTCTATTTTGCCACTAGTACCAGCATCCTCTCCTTGCTGAAGTGCGGACTGTTTGACTGATTTCGGGCATCGGAGTTTGAAAAACTTCCCCACGTTCATTACAAGCAAAGCCGACGCGTCTTCTCGCGTCTATACCATCTAGATCTCTTGCAGCTGCATCATGATCCATCTCAATTGACGCGTGTAATTGCGCCAACCCTCGACTGTTGTCTCTAAATGGATGGGAATTGTTCAACAACCTGTGCAACTGGCTCATAACTTGCAAGCAGCTCGTAAGTAGTACTATTCCATCCTCTGGGCAACGCGTGCGATTGCGTATACCAACGAGTCGGTAAGATGGCACACAAAAATCACTCGCATTATCCCCGAGGCCATTGTCATCTGCGAGTAATAAGCAACGGCCGTTCGAATTTCGAAAAACACCCAAGTTGTGGATTGGGTGTCCATGAGGGTCGTACCTGGATGCCATGGGTACGTACGCCACAGGCTTCCCGCACGCAAATCCGAGGCACTAACGGCCTCCATTCGACGCTAGACTCGTTCGCTTCCCATCCCCGGCCCTCGGCAGAATTGTCCACTCGGTTTCCAGTCGTTCAAGCTCAATCATAGTTTTATACGCGCCCAGGCACACTGTCCGATAACTTCGTGTTAGCGCCCAAGTCCACATGCATCACGACGTTTCGTTGTTTAAGCTAATAACCCGATCCGCCTTTTTCCTCCAACCATGTCTAACCCGTCTACCAAACTTGTTGGAACATCGCCCCCCGACAATTCTGCACAATCCGACAGCATGAAGGGCGGAGCACCGCTGGAAGGCCCCCAAAAGCAGCCGCTCGACATGAGCGCTTCCGTGGAGGAGTTGTGGGAGGAAGCGGCCAAGGATTTTGAGAGAATTTGCAGCCAGTCACTGCAGAAAGGCGAGGTGAAGAATTTTGACGATTTGAAGAGGAGGATCGAGAGCGCCGGCAGCTTGAGTGCAACCGTGGATGAAGGGAAGGAGGGCAAACAGGAGAAGGCCAAGAAGCTCGGACTCGAGTTGCTCAAGTATCTGAAGTTACTCGTCAAAGTCGCTACTGACGCCCCTTCGTTTGTATGTTGGATTCTTGACCGGATGCCCATTACTCACCGATGCTGGTAGATCCCTATTCATGGATGGGTCTCCAAAATTGTCAGCAATGCCCTCTGCTTCGTGTTCGACATTCCCGAAGCCATTAAGGGTTATATCGACGCTATCGACCAGGTCTTCAGCGACGTGTCCTCGGCGCTCTGCCAGTTCCGGATCTACGGATCGATGGAGAACCTCTATAACCGCCCCCTCCTCAATCAAATCCACCTCGTCATGGCCAGTGTTGTCAAAGTCTGCGCCCATGTTGTCAAGTACCGCCAGAGCAGCTGGACAGACCGCCTCGGCAAGCAACTCAAGTTCGTCCTTCGCGACGACTCCGGCCTGGCCAAAGAGATGGCCAACTTCAACCGGGTCCTGCAGCGGCAGCGCGATCTCGAGGGGACCGTCACCCTTGCTGTGATGGTCGAGACGCGGAACGATTTGGTCGGGATTGGCAAGATAACAGAGGAGACGAACCAGGGGGTGAGGGTAATGAAGGACAACATGGACCGCATCGGGACGCTTAGCAAGATCCGCAACGCCCTCTCCCTGCAGGAGACGGTGTCCCTTGATGCCAGCACCACGCCGGCGTGTACTGAGATCCGTGAGAGATGCCTTGACGGGACGGGGACGTGGATCTGGACCCACCCCGCGTACACTGCTTGGACAGGGCCCAATGATACGCAGGATCCTCGCATATTGTTCCTGACGGGCCCGCCGTCCTCAGGAAGGAGCTCGGCGGCCGCGCTCATCACCAAGAGCCTGGAGGAACAGCAGAAGAGTCGCACATACGTGGCAAATTATTTCTTCAGCGCAGGCAGCAACAAACCGAAGGAAAAGGACCCCGTGCGGTTAGCGATGAAGGACTTGGCGTTCCAGATCGCGCGCGTCGACAGCACCGTCCGTAAAGCGCTCGGAGACGCCTCGTCCGAGTCTTTACGCGGCCTAGAAAACTTGGACTTACGATGGAGCGAGCTGAAAATCGGTGTGCCCGGGTCGAGCGCCACGTACTACCTCGTGTTCGACGGGCTCGAGAACCTGACCGACGATCAGTCCAAGAAGCTTCTCGATTTCATCCATGGCCCCAAGTTAACCAGCGAGTCAGGCGGGCGGGTGCGCGTGCTGGCGAGCGGGACGGACGAAGTGTTCGCAAAATTTCGGAACAACATCCCATCGTCCCAGCAGATTCAAATAGTGGAGCACAACGGGAAGGATATGCAGTTGATCATCGAAAAGGCGCTGCAGGATTGTGGTTTGCTGCAGTCCGTGAAACCAGACTCAATCCAGCAGCGAGCGCGGGACAAAATTCTTGAAAAATTGCCGCAGAACGTCAAGGGCAGCTACTCGCTTCTGCAGTTTGGACTTGATGAAGTGATTGATGTGCTGAGTATGCGGTCGTCGTCAAAAGCGCTGGACCTCGTCCTCGACCAGTCGACCAGCAGCTACGAGGCAGCCGTCAAGAACCTGCAGCGGTCGCTGACGGAGGAAGGTATCAGGGAGCTGAACGAGCTGCTAAAGTGGGTGATTTATGGAGATAACCCGACGCTGGATATGCTGGAGGCTGCTATGGTGAGTGCTGTCTCGATACGCATGTACGCTGACTAAGCATCATCATAAAGTTCCTATACTCCGATACAGAGTCTCTTGTCTCCCTCCAATATATCATCAAGAACAAGTACTCTGCTGTCCTCAAGGTCGAGGGCGACCACGTCTACTGCCAAGATGGCTTCAAGGAGTATCTTGAAAAAGAAAAGGGCTCCTTGAGCCAAGCATCGCAGTCCAGAGAGTCCCCCACCATTAGCATGACCATCAACATTCAAAATGCCGACAAAGAACACTGCGGCAACTTCTTGTGGGACCTCGCGCACAAAGCCAACCGCGACAATTTCTCGTTCGACCTCGCGACTGCGTCCCCCAACAAGCTCTCGATCGCGGTCAACGAGTTCGAGGCGCACCACACTATTGTGAAGCGGGCATTCAAGTACTTGTCCAAAGACCCGGAAGAACAGACCGGCCCCATCGGTCTGTACCTCGTGACTTGGCTGCCATACCATCTGACGTGCCTGCGCGAGCTCGTGGAGAACGACGAAGTTGGCGCGTTGAAGTCAAGCGAGCAACTTGAGATTGGACAAAACTTGTGGGTGCTATTCAAGGATGAGCAGGTTTTCCAACGTCACAGGAGGTCCTTCGAGCAGGCGTTTTGGTGCGCCAGCGAGATGACCGACGTGAAGCAGTGGTTGATGGACCCGACAATTGTGCGGAAGCTAGATAAGGCATGGCGGGACGAAGTGCAGCGTCCAGCAAGCCCGGCGAGGGGGTTCATGCGAGGGTTGGCAGGGATGGTTGTGAGGGGGTTTTTGAGAGAGAGAAGCTGGGATGTGGCAAACGCTTCTAAATGGATTCAGGGGTTTATGTCGATGGTGAGAGTCTTTAATGAGGGTCTTTTCGTGGGAAAATCGCTGACCGTATTTGAAAATAGGACCTGCAGCCCGTTGGCCCCGAATCCAACGACGCGAGTAGCGAAGAGCTCGCGTATATCGACTGGGGCCTCGTGAGCGATTGGTGCCAAGACTTTCTTTGGCTGCCACCCTCGGAGCTCGACTCTCTCTGGTACGAGCGCCTCGCCGAGGCATCACTCCAGTACCCCAACGCCGACACCGAGTCGCTCTACCAGTGTGCCATCGAGAAGGAGAACCCCAGCTGGTTGTGTTACCGCGGCCTCGGGAGGACGTACTTTGACACGGGCGAGACTGCAAAGGCCATCACGGAGGTGGAGTTGGCGCTTAAGAAGCTGGTGCAAGAAGGCGCCACACCCAAACCTGAAGCAAAGATATTGTCGAGCTACATCTGCTCCTGGGACAGTACAACTACAACGCAGGGGATGCGCAGAGGGCGGTGGAGCACTTCAAGCTTGTGCGCAACAGTGAAGAAACCGAGCTAGCGAGACAGGGCCAGCTGGGCTATCTGAAGGCTATGATGAGGATGAGGGTGTGGGAATGCTCACCCGGGAGGCGTGGATGGAGGCGCTGACGAGGGAATGGGGCGAGGAGAGCTAGTGTGGATATATAAGCATATATATGAACCTTTGTAACTGCTCTTCAAGACAGATCAAGCTTACAACACCATCTCTGGCTTGCGCCGAGCGATATCAGAAGGAAACTCAAGTACTGTCGCGAGTCAACATTCTGGTCACACCTCGCCGCCTGTGTAACTGATTTCGGGCTGTTCTGCATTGTGGACGACTTAGATTTGAAACTGGCGTTTCCGAGCCGCAGTGGTCGGGGCACTGTACGATATCAAGCACCGGAACTATTCAAGAACGAAAGTTTCAACCACTACAGATCCGACGTCTATGCTTTGCTGCGTAGGCTACCGGCGACCGTCGGTCAAAGCACTGGTCGTTTAGTTGAACTCGATGTCGGACAGATTTTGACCGGAAAAGTTTGAAGTGGCTAACGAGGCGGCAGTTATTTGCAGGTGGATCTCAAGAGATGGGGGCTTGGAATAATTTTCCAGACGAACTTCGACGACTGCTGGCACCAGAAAGCTGACAGGTGACCCAAATCGACTACCATACTACGACGTCTCTTGAGCCAGCCAATTGGCGAACAAAAACACGGATCTCAGCCGTAGCACATATAGCGCTTATACATCCAAGAGCCCTCTATTCCCAGCAATCGGCGTTGAAATAACGCGAAGGATGCTTCCAAACGCAATGGTTGTAGGTCTCACCCATGGATTAATGCGCACAGAGGAAAAGCCCAGGGTGTTTCTACTTTGCTAGATGCACTACCAGCATCTTCTCCCTGTCGAACCAGCCGCAAGAACCAGCGCGCCACGGCCAGCTGGAGATCCCGAGATGTCGTGGCCCAATGACAAAGAGGTCCAGGCAAAGAGGAAGGCTCACACCGCAAAAAAGAACGGTACATCCCTCATCTATGAAGTAGAAATCGCTCACCAAGGGACGATCCCTCCCCACAGTCGCTGTTGGGACTAGCCAGCCTCGCGATACGTACTCCCACGTCCCGAACACGCAGCACAATGCCTCGACCCAAACAAACGTGCTTGCTGCCCAGTGCCCACTGGCACGTAAACCAGCTGGAACCTCGAGACGCACTCCTTGACGACCGACCCACTGCCTTGCTTTCACGCAGCTTTAATTTCCTGCGTGTCTTCCACCACGTACAATGGCAATGGCGCAGAGACGTATTAGTATTACAAGGCTATACACCGGCCATTGTTCCCTGGACATAAAAGGCTGCCAGTCTGCGGTAGCGAGAAATCTAATCGTATCTTCTTCTGTCTTCACTCGCCCTCGCCACCTTAGCGCGCTTTCATATCACTTAACCATTTAAGTTATATATATTCTCCAGTCGCGGTACTACCATGGTACGCACTCCCCTTTCCTCACCCCAGTCCAGTCGGGGTATTGAATTTCTCGCCATATGTAGCAAATCATTGAAAACCAACACCAAGCCCAGACCGCCCTTCGTACGCTTCAGGAGAAGGGCAAAGCGGCGCAGATGAGGCGGCGGATAGCTCGGGAGGAAAGGGAGAGGAGAGAACGGAGCTCGGATACGGCTATTTCGTTTCGTGAGGAGCGGGAGAGGAGAGAACGTAGCGCGGATATGGGGGCTATTTCGTTTCGTCACGGTGTTGTTGAGCTCGAAGTAAATATCGAGATGTTCTTCGTGGTGAATACGAAGTATTCACATTGAAGATTGTTTTTTTTCGGGGGTGTGTTTAGGCCGTCCGGCTGAGGTCGGGCTTTTCGCAGCGTGTCGAGGTGCGCAGCAGGAAGGAAAAGCCGACTTGGGTGAAAGGGGGCAAGGGCTCGGGACGCGAACCCAGATGCAGCAAGAAAGCCTAAGGGCACAGAGAGACCCGGAGCAAACCTGAGCGTAAGCTCGAAGAGGCGTAGAGCAAGAGCGTAGGTGAATACAAATGATCTTCGTTTGCTTGCTACTGGGAACGCGGAGGCAAAATCGTCCAGTGCTGCGCCGGTTCCGAGTCGTAAACAGACCTGCGAGATATCTTGCTCTGACCTTTACTTCTTCAGAGATTGTCCGACGTGGATATCATCGTCACTGGACGAGCGAACCTCGTACACTGTACACACGCCGAGCTCCGAGTCCCAGTCGGTGAAAGCCAAGGAAAGGGAAGTTCAAGGTAATAGTATCGCAGCTGAAAAGCCTGTAAGTTGAAGACGTTCTTCATGAAACTATCACCCAGCAACCACGATGCCGGACTCGAATCCATTGTCATGGCGGCCAGCCCTAGCTATAGGTCGATGTTAACAGCCGAAGTCCTGCCGCCCAAAGCCCAATTAAAATTGATCTGCGGTGGGGTAACAGGGGAACGAGTCAAAGCCGTTTCACGAGAGACGAGCCAGGGCTCAGAGTCGATCACGGTCGAAAAGACCGCAACTGGCACTGCGCCAGAGTAGCCACCTTCGCGCGCGCGCCGCTGCTTTGTCAGAGTCAGAACCCAGTTGGTCGCCGTCCGATCGAAACTTGACGGAGTGGTCTCGATGCTGCGAGCCACTGTACTTGCCCGGCAGTGCCGGCACCTCTGGCATAGAGTTCAGAGCCGCTCTGCACAAGGAGTGTTGAAGAAGCTGCGACAGCCTGAGCTTACTAGGTATACCATACCGAGGAGGATACCATTCACTCCAGCCGCCCCGCAAGTTCCTTTATATCAAACGAGGTACGTGTTAGAACTGATATAACGCTGAGCATCTGTCAAGAGAGACTAGCAAGTTTCATGTATGTTTTGCGATTCACGAAATTCGAATGCTTCCATGCAGTCCAAAAGGTTTTGCAGCGTCAACTTGAAACAGAAACTGATCAAAGCATCAAAGTCCACTTCGCATTCAGAGGATAGGAGTAGTTGTAGAGATGGATGAGGAATAGGAATCAAGAAACAAAAAGTTCAGCACGTGCCAGTCGCGTCGCGGTGCCACTGCGAACCAAACAAACGCGTTGATTGATCTCAACTCGCGAAGGACGCGTTTGTTGAACGCGTCGGGTGAACGGTGCTTAGCGGACAATCCAGATACATACAAGCATAATGCCATAGAATAGTGTGTTACAGTACATGAACAAAATAATGCGTACAGAAAGATGATAAGGTGCCAAGCAGACGGCATGCATGCTATCTATGCATGGTCAGGGGGGAAGGGTAGGAGTGCATCTGCTCTACGAACGCTCGCCGCGGAGGCGCCGTGCGAGGGCGAGGTCCTTGGGCTGGATGGTGACACGCTTAGCGTGGATGGCGGCGAGATTCGTGTCCTGCGCGAAGAGGAAAGGAGTGTGAGTGGGTGGCATCGGAGAACAGGACAGAACAGAGAACGACCTCGAAGAGGAGACGAGGTAGCCTCGGCGGCCTCCTGCAGCGCCATGACGGCCGACGACTGGAAACGGAGGTCGGTCTAGATGAATGGACGTCAGCAACGACTCGGAGAGAAAAGATAGGTGGCACGCACCTTGAAATCCTGCGCAATTTCACGGACGAGGCGTTGAAAGGGAAGCTTCCGGATGAGAAGCTCGGTGGATTTTTGGTAGCGGCGAATCTCGCGGAGGGCGACGGTTCCGGGGCGGAAACGATGGGGCTTCTTGACACCGCCGGCAGCGTTGGAGGGCTGCTTGCGTGCACCGGTTTTGGCGGCGAGCTGTTTACGAGGAGCCTTGCCTCCGGTGGACTGGAGGACGCGTCAATTAAGAGAAGAAGGAAGGATAGGGAGGGACCAGACCTTGCGAGCGGTTTGCTTGGTGCGGGCCATGGTTGTTGAGTGGCAAAAAGTAGTGGGAGATGGTGGTGGTTTGTGGTTAAGAGAGAACGCGTCGTACGAAGTTATTTATAAGGACGCGTAGCGTCTGAGTTTGTATCTGTTTGTTTGATTTCAACAAAGCGTGACCGAGGCGCGCTCTGCCTTTGCTCTTTCAAGGTCTTTGACCTCCCGGAGCCTCTGCTTTCCTCCATCGACGAAAGATGAACTATCTAACGGCTAAGGCTGGGAGATGCCCATACCTAGGACTCGGATGAACTTACAACTCTTACTCGCTTGATTGCTGCACTGGTGCTGAACTCTCCGTCTCACTTGGGTCTCACTTTCTTTCTAGATTCCAATGCTGAGTTGACAAGCGGCGTGAATACGGAAACAATCATACTCGTCTACGCAATGAAAACGGACGCGCCAATCAACCTTTCTTGTAGTAGCTGCGAAGCCATTCACTCTCGACGGGATTGGCCCACGGGATAGTGATCGCAGAATTGTCGACCTCGTGCAAGCACAAAGGGAAAGCACAGCAGCAGTGCTGCAGGACACGGGCTGGCGTGGACACATCGCGCTGCAGTCCCGCATCTCCTGCTTTCGAGTCTGATTTCACACTCTTCTTTCTTGGTATCGTTTTAACTTAGCACAGGCTTCGTCTCCTTGTACCTACCCCGCACTCCTCTTCAGGTTGCGACATTCGGAATAAAAATGTTTCAAAAGATGGGTCGCTCAGTCCGTAAGTTCATTTCCATTACTTACAATCCATGCATTTTGTTAAAATCACTAGAATGCAGCACGAACCTTGCGGCGGTATTGGGATCTGCTTAGACGAGTACGACTATTAACGCGAAAAGTATGTTCTGCTTATCGTTCAACTTCGAGTCGTTGATGAAGTGTGTACACACAGTTACACAGGTGCGAAAAGGAGGATGCCGGACAGAAAGGTACTATATGCTCAAGTCGGGTGAGTTGCCAGCACGCTTCACTTTTAACCCTGGAGCTCTTGACAGGCAAGTGAAATAATTATTTTTTGCGCAGGGATTGACCAAGGTACTGGTAGACGAAATCTCTCAGTATAGTTGTGGCCTGTCGAGAACGCTAGGGAGAGGACTCTCGTTCCGGATCCAGCCGGGGAATCGTAGGGAACCCGGTAGGCATCTGGAGGATGAGCAAGATGAGCCCCATCTCAAACCCAAGTGTTACTTACCCTTCTGTGATACTCTAACCACCGTAATGGCCTTATTTCAGGTTGACACTGCAAAACCCTTTGAACTGCATGAAAGCATTCGTGAATCGCGAAAAGACATGGAACTTGGACGGAGGCTGGAGTTGATGATATCCTCGTTATTGCGTACCTAAGCTGTCGCCGCTAGACAACAACGCCTTCTTCAAAATTTCTTGTGCGAGCGGCTCCGAATTCTATCCCGAGGTGCCGACACAGGCAAGCAGTGGCGGGCAGCATCGAGACCCACCCCCTCGACCGGACGATGACCAACTGACGACTGGGTTCTGGCAATGAAGTTGGGTGATGCTCAGTTTGTCTGTCATGTTACGGACTTTTGGACCAGCACTCCGGGGCCCTCTCTCGCAAAACGCTGTGGACTCCTTCCCCTGTGCTACCCCACCGCAGATCAAGTTTCACTGGGCTAGGACTGAGGAGGGATCTCGGATGCCTATAGCCAGGGTTGGCATTCGGCATCGTGATAGTTTCATAAAGAACGTCTTCGATTTACGCAGCCAGATTGCGCTGCAGTCCCACTCCGCATCTGTTGCTTTCGAGTCCAGTTTCACACTCTCCTTTCTTGATATCGTTACAACCCGTACAGGCTCCGTCTCATTGTTTCCACCGCCGCGGCGCCGCGACACACCCGCAGGCTGCGAAACTCGGACTGGTGCACGTAGGACGAGTTTGTTCATCTAAAATAACATGTATTACCCAAAATTCATACCACTGTTTCCTTCTCTCTTGAATTGCATTTAAGTAGAAGACGGCTGTGCGGCGGTCGACATTCGCGCATGGGAAGATATTTCTCAATATGGGCGTGGGAGTGATCGGATGATGGGTTAGGTGGGGTGCAAGCGCAGAGAGCTCTCTGCAAGTAACGTCGTTGGGACCCATGGTGAGTGTCTTGCTCTGTCTCCACGCCGCCCCCGTACCTCCCTTGTGCTGCCTGCGTCTGTTCTACATGCATTCGCAGTGGAAATGGGCTGGATTCGGGACTTTTCTTGCGGATGACGGTCTCAAAGATAAGGCTGATACTGACTCTCCCCCCAGGCCAAAGCAAAAGCACCCACCACGTCAAGTGGCGGCAAGGCCGCCAAGAAAAAGAAGTGGTCAAAGGGCAAGGTCAAGGACAAGGCGCAGCACGCCGTCACGCTCGACAAGGCGACGTTCGACCGCATCATCAAGGAGGTCCCCACCTTCCGCTTCATCTCCCAGAGCATCCTCATCGAGCGCCTCAAAGTAAACGGCAGTCTCGCACGCGTCGCCATCCGCCACCTCGAGAAGGAGGGCACAATAAAGCGCATCGTCCACCACTCCTCGCAACTGGTATACAGTCAGTCGTTTCTGTGCTTTGATTTGGATGTACTCTGACGAATCCCTCAGCACGGGTAACAACAGCATCAGATTAGTAGTCTCATGTATCCACTGCACTAAAATCCATGCGTATGCGTATCGAATCCAATGCTACTTTGAAGCCTCCTCCATCTCGTCTCTCCACCGCTTCTGTATCTCAATCGACTCCCTGAATATCTTATACTTTGCCTCCAACAGCTTCTTGTCCTTGGCCGACGCCGCAGGCCCCACCCGCGTCCCAGCCGGCGTCATCTCAACCTGTACCCCGTCAGCAAGACACAAGACCAGAAGATAGCTCGCACCATAATCCGCCAAAGCATCTCATCCTGCTCCCTCTCCCCCATCCCCCCCTGCTGCCCCGCCACCGCCGCCGCAAACCGCCCAAGCACCGCCGCCCCCCTCACGACCGCCCCCGAATGCTCAAACGGCAGCACAACCGGCATCCCACACACATCCGCAAACAGCTGCATCAGCCCCCGGTTCGTCGCCTGTCCCCCACTCATATAGATCGCCGTGATCGCGTGCCCCGCGCCGTTGAGCGTGTCCACAATGTGCCGCGTCTGCAGCGCGATCGCCTCCAGCGTCGCGTGGTACTTGCGCGCCAGGTCCGCGAGGGTGGAGTCCAGCGCGAGCCCGACGATCGCGCCGCGCATCCGCGGGTCCGCGATGGGGGAGCGGTTGCCGTGGAAGTCGGGGTACATGTGCACGTCTTTCAGGAGCTCGGTTAGGCTAGTGACGCCCGCCTCGACGCGCAGCTTCTCGAGGAGGTCGTTGAGGACTTGATAGTTGAGTTAGCGGCGTTGAACGTGGTACAGCGTACTTACCAGTGAAAATGTTCTTCCCCTGTGCCTTGGCCCGCTCCTGGAGCTCCCCGTACGCGGGGTGCGTCTTAAGGATAAAGTCAATGAGCTGTGCGCGATGAGCAATCTGGTCAACGCGCTAATAAGGAAGACCGACCTGCCCCGTCGACGACTGCCCGCCCTCGTTCATCCACCAGCCGCGGAACACCGGGTCCTTATACGGCCCCCACACCCCATTGACAAACACACCTTCCGGGCTCTACACAGTCATTCAGATTATACACAAAAAATACCAACCCAAAAACCGACCTGCACAAGATGACACGTACTCGTCCCCGCCACAGCCGCCAGCCGATGCCTTGACTCGTCCAACGACGGCACCACGTCCTCCGGATCCCCCGCACACCGCGCCGCGACCGTCCCCAACCACCCCGCATACGCATCGATAATCCCGCTCCCCACCGGCGTCCCCTCCAGGAGCCCCCCAAACTCCTCCGCCGCGCGCTTACTCAACCCCCGCCCCACGGGCTGCCCCGCCGTCAGCACCCCGCCCCCGTTCCCGTTCCCTCCCCCGCCCGAGGTGCGCCCCGCCCCAATCGGGCGATACCCCCCCTCCACCAACTCCCCCAGCCCAATCCTCTCAAAAAAGTCGTCCTGCCACCCCGAATTCGGCACGTACGAGCACTTGCACGTGACGGAGCAGCACGAGCGCGTCCCGTCGCCCGTCGCGCGGTACGTCAGGAAGTCGGGGAGGTCGAAGAACTGGCATTGGGCGAACCGGGTGGGGGGCATGTGCCGCTTTAGCCAGAGGATTTTGGGGATTTCCATTTCGAGCTGGGGGGTGGTTGTTAGTCGATTGATTGATTTTATGATATTATGGGAGAGGGAAGAGAGAGCGAGAGGGAACCTACGCTCATTGTACCCCCGACATAGTCCAGCACGACCGACCCCGTCGCATTAATCAGCTCCGCCTCCCTCTCCGCGCGGTGGTCCGCCCACAGCACGACATTCCGCTCCCCCGGCGTGCCGAGCTCCTCGCCCCTCGTCACCCTTAGCGGCGCGCCCTCGAGATCCGACACCGCAAGCGAGCACGTCGCATCGAAGCCCAGGCCCTTCACGGCAGAGGGGCAACCCGCGACTCGGCGAGACAGCTCTTGATGGCGGAGGCGATGCTCGCCCAGATGTTGTCGGTGGACTGCTCGAAGATACGGTGATCGTCGGGATCGCGCCAGGTTTTGGTGTCGACGGTGCTGGAGGCGACGACTTTGCCGGTTGCGGAGACGAGAGAGGCGCGCGCGGAGCCGGTGCCGACGTCGATGCCTAGATAGTAACTTTCAGAATCAGACATGGTTGCAAAGAGAGGAGTTGCTTCAAGAAACAGCCGTCGGCCCGCCGGGGACGCGGGTCACGCGTTTCAAGTCGCGTCGCGTGGTCCAAATACGGTAATCGTGGTTTGTTGATCTCGCGAATTCAAATTCAAAGAGAACGGTTAAGAAATGCATACGAGATACAAGGCGTTACATATACTGCATATGTACAGGGTCGATGATGCCAGTGATAAAGAGATGGATAATGTAGTGTGGTCTATGCGGTACTTATGAACGCTCGCCACGGAGACGACGCGCAAGAGCGAGATCTTTAGGTTGGATGGTCACACGCTTGGCGTGGATGGCGGCCAGATTGGTGTCCTGGGCAGGCAGGGTCAGTCGTGCGCATCGGCAGAGAAGAGGAAACACACTTCGAAGAGCGAGACGAGGTACGCCTCAGCAGCCTCCTGCAGCGCCATCACGGCCGATGACTGGAAACGGAGATCGGTCTACCCCACGACATCAGCGACGAGCAGCAACAGCAGAAAGAAGATCCGTGGCACGCACCTTGAAATCCTGGGCGATTTCACGGACGAGGCGCTGGAAGGGAAGCTTGCGGATGAGAAGCTCGGTGGACTTCTGGTAGCGACGGATTTCACGGAGCGCGACGGTTCCAGGCCGGAAGCGATGGGGCTTCTTGACGCCTCCAGCGGCTTGACTGGAGGTCTTGCGCGCGGCGGACTTGGCGGCGAGCTAGGCAGAGCGAGGGAGAGGGATGAGTCAGTACTGGGATGGTCCGTGCACGGTGGCGACGACGACAACGCACCTGTTTACGCGGGGCCTTGCCTCCGGTGGACTAGAGCGAACACGAAGTGAGCAGGAGGCAGACGAGAGAGGAATAGAAAGTACCTTGCGAGCGGTTTGCTTGGTGCGGGCCATTGATCTTGAAGGCGACGGTGGTGGTGGTGGTGGTTTGAGACAAGCTGGATGTTTGGTCTCTTCACTTGCAACGCCCCTTTTATGTGCCCACGTGATCGAGTTTGATCTGTGGCAGTGCTTCCACGTCTGAACACCGTCCCGATTCTTTAGCCATAAATGCTGCTCTGGCTCCTGGCCCTGCCTCTGCCAGCACTGGCCAGCCTAGACAAGACACTCGGCGTCTCCCCTGCGCTGCTCTCCAAATATTCCCCCCCAAAATCAGGCTCGTGGAAGTGCTTGGACGGATCGAAAGAGATCCCCTGGGACTTTGTCAACGACGACGCGTGTGACTGTCCCGACGGCAGCGACGAGCCAGGTTGGACTCATCATAACTGTGTGACTCACCGCCGCCCTGACTCGATGTTCTTGTCATTGCAAAGGCACTAGCGCTTGCCCAAACAGCACGTTCTACTGCCAGAACGCCGGCCACATCGGTGCGACGATTCCGAGCTCGAGAGTCAATGACGGGCTCTGCGGTGTGTTTCTGTGCATTGTCTGTTCTATGCGGGACCGCTGACTCTGGGGGTTCAGAGCCGCAATGTTGTGACGGGTCTGACGAGCGACCCGGCGTGTGCAAGAACGCGTGCAAAGAGATTGGAGAGGAGTATAGAAAGAAGAGGGATGCGGAGAGAAAGATCCAGAAGACCGTACGTGCGTTTCTCCCCGAAACTGCTGTTCTTATACTTTGTCCCAGGGTGCCAAAATTCGTTCCTCGTATATAGCCTTTGCGCATAAAGAGAAAGCACGGTTAGAAGCCTTGGTAGAATCCTCCGCTGCAGAAATTCTAGTTCGCGAAAAAGAGGTTGCCCGTCTACGAGGTTCGACATTACCTCTGTCAAGTCCCACCGCTTGCTGATAGATACCAATCGTCACAGACATTGCAGAGCGCACCGAATCGCTGTCTGCCGCTGCTCTAGAACACAAACAACAATCTCGTGAGTCGGACACTAACCTCGAAAGGCCCCCATCTCACATCTAGCTCGCAGCGTTGTATCTCTCCCTAATGTCACACGCCTCCGCTCTCAAGGCCCTGCAGCGTGAACACAAAAAACACCTCGAGCGAGAAAGCCAGCTGGGCGATATTCTTGACACGCTGCGCAAAGGGTACAACCCCAACTACCAGGACATGGCTGTCCTCGAAGCCGTCCGCGGGTGGGAGTACCTCGCGGGCTTACCGCATATCGGCGTGGAGGAGGACGCACAGGTCGCCGCAGACCTCTCCGTTTCCGACGAGGAGGCAGGCATCGAGGAGAGCACCGAGGAGGAGGAGAAGAAAGAGGAGGAGGAAGAGGTGAACGAGGACGAATGGACCGCCGAGGACCTCGAGACGGGCCTCGACGAGCTGCTTAATTCCGATTACGTGTCTCTGCTCATGGCCCACGATGACCATGTCATGACCCCGCCGCCTAGTACTCGTGAGTGTTCGTCGCCCGTCCATTTCGTCTTTTATTGAAATTTGGATATCGTCAGTATTCAACATACGCTCCTACCTCCCGGAGTCCCTCATCCCGCAATACCAGGGAATGCGAGAAGCCATCCTCTCGTGGCTGGAAGTGGTCGGAATTGCCGGCACCGACGTTGAAAAGTCCACAGGTCAGTTTTGTTCCCGCGTTTTCGATTTTTATCTCGACACTAAGACCTGCCTGTAGACTCATCCAAAGCCCGTCAAGCGTTCAACGACGCCGAAGCGGCGCTTAAACGCGTCAAAGACCAGAAGAAGACCGCGGAAGAGGACCTCGACGAGATATTCAACGTTCACGGCTTTGGCCCTGAAGGCGAGTGGAAGAAGCTCGACGGGACCTGTCTAAATCTCGACACCGGAGAGTGAGCCGCCTTTCCTTTACTTGAAAGTCTCCTCGGTCCTCATTGCGTTTCTACGATAGATACACCTACGAGGTGTGCATGTTTGAGGACGCGAAGCAGAAGCCCAACAAGGGCGGCACGACGTTCAACCTCGGGTACGCACGCTCTGTTCCTCCCTTGGGAGCAACGGATATGTAGCCGACTGACTGACTGTCTATTTTCTCTCTAGCAAATTCTCGTCCTGGAACCCGTCACCAGACATCAAGCCCGGCGATCCCGCATACTACGAGAAGCAGATCTACAACCACGGCACGCGGTGCTGGAACGGTCCCGAGCGGAGTGTCGCTGTGAGTCTCCTCTCGTGTGGAATGAATCCGACTTGCTGATTTCGTTCAAAGCTCGTATTGAAATGTGGGACGGAGAACGCAATGCACACCGTTGCAGAGCTGGAAAAGTGCGAGTACCAGATTACGGGTACGTCGCCTGCGCTTTGTTTGCCGTTGGACGAGAAAGCCAATGGACGGGAGGAGCTGTAATGTACCGTACAAATACTACTGGTTGTCGAATCGCATATTTATTGTTTCGGTCGGAAAAGTTGGAACGTAAGATATCGCGTGGTCTTCGACGGCAAGATTCGCACTTGCATCATGATAGCGTACCCAGTTCCCTTTCTCTATACTTGAGTGGTTTGGTTAGCCGCCTGATTCTTTCATGTCTTTCGGCATCCGAGTTTATTACAGCGCCTGTTATTTCTATGCGATAACATTTGCAATAATTAGAGGACATTGAGGTCTCCGAATTTCTCGGTGTAACCTGTGCAGCAGTGGATGAGTACAGGGAGCGGTTAACGATCGAAAGCTTCTGACCAGGAACTGTGAATTTCCCCTTCTTCATCATCGTCTCCATGACCTGGACGAGACGTGGGTGTGCGTCGCCGACGTCGTAGACCTAAAATAACGAATAAGACTGAGATGAAAGGAATACACACAGAGAGAGCTGTACCGTCAGGTCCTCGAACGGACGGGCCTCCTCGATGTTGGCGAGCGTCGCCTGGAGCTGCTTAATCTCAACATCGATTTTCTCCTCCATCTGCTGCGCCGAGGCGACCTACACACAACGCGAATCAGCTCACGCGTTGCCAGCGGAGGTCAGCAGCGGGTCGACACACCGCCTTGGCCTCGAACGCCTCTATCGCCTTGACATGTGCGTCCACGTCGTACGTGACGGGCTTGAAGCTGTTGAGCAGCTTCTCCGCCTCGTCGACGACGCTCTGGTTGCGCAGCACAGAGCGGTAGTGCGCGATATCAACGGTGGTCGGCTCGTTGGCGTATTGTTGCTGCAGCCGCTGGGCCTCGGCGTGACGTTTCCGGAAAGCCTGCAGAGCGGCGATGGTTTCTACAAGACGCGGGAAGTCCCACCGTTTGAGCGACACATGAATCCGACATCCCGAAATCCTACCGACCTTTTCCGAGACCCAGTGTTGTGTATATGCGGGTAAAGTCCTGCTCGAGCGGATTGTTAACGAAGGGGTCTTGGAAATAATGAACGGACTGACGACCGCGGCGACGGCAGCTTTAGAGGCCATCCTGCGTTTGAGCAGATGGAATTGGCAGAGTGGAGGACGTTGGTTGTGTTTGGCCGGCTCGGACTCCGAGCCGGCGCCAAACGAATGATTCGTTTGAACTTCCAACCAAAAAATTCCTTGGGGGACACTCAGAAACGGCGAGAACCCTCGCGGGCAGGCAGGCTACAAGGGATCATCTGGGATTAAATTTGCAAGGAACCGGTCTACTCTGCGTCTTGGAGATCAGTATATTCAACCCTCGAAATGTCTCTCGATTCTGTGCTTGCGTTGCTTCGAATTCCGCCTGATTTTAATCGGTATGGCGATATTCCGGAACCCGATGTAATAGCGCGCCTCGACCAATGGAAAGATAACGCGCTCCGGACGCTGAAAGAACTCCACATCCTCGTCCAGGAAGAACGTGAAACTCTATCGCTGAAGCAACAGGCAGATATCATCGCCGCGACTTCGGCGTTCGACGGCGAAGATGCTTGGGTTGTTCCGGATTCTCGGGGTCTCGCGAATGGTAGGTTCGTTATTCTACTTGTATTTGCTGTTTTGAACCGCCCTCAGAAATCTTGCACGAATTTTCCGAGCCTCCGTTACCTCTTGTCATTCATGTCCTTCAAAATAACGTGAAACCGGTATTTCGATCCAATCCCCATCCATCTATAAACTTGGAGACTGGACGCAAACTGGCCCGACCTGCCGGTGGTCCAGCGGCGTCTCAAGACTTCTACGATAGCCAGACGTGGAAGGATCATCCTGGCTCGTCTAATGTTTTATTGTGGTGTGTGCGAAATATTCCGGTAATTTTCTCCTCCCATGTGTGTGTGCTAGCTGACTCTAAGTAGAACCAAGCCTATGAAGAATGTTGGCACTTGGTCATTCCTCCACTCATGGCGCTATTGGACGATTATGAGGCTCGATACAAGCTCATGGGTGTCAGAATCACGTCTACCGTGTTAGACCGCGTCCCAAGCTCCGTTCTGAAGCGCACAGGCGTTGACTCTCTTTTGATGGCTGTATACGCCCATTTCCCGACTTGGTTGTCGCATCTACTGACCGTGTTTTTCTGCAGTCACTGAATAGGTCCCTCGCCCAGCTTCAGAGCCCTGAAACTCCACACCTTTTGCAAGCCGCGATCTCTACGTCGCTGACACTAATCCAGCTGATGACTTCTATCGGGTCGGCTGAGCGCTTCGATCAACTTTGCGCCCTGCTCGGCGACGGCATCATTGGCGGTATCTGGCCGTATGCGAGCGATAGGCTACCGGCTCTCTTGGCGTCCATCGACGCGCTTCCTCCCATTCTGGAACTTCTCGGCGTGGGCTGCGCTCGATACATGAAGGTATAGACAGCCATGTCCGCCATTTTGATTCGCAACTCAACATATCCTAGGTGCTCGTTGCCCAGCTTGTGCATTCTCTGGCGCCCTCTGAATACGAAAAGAAATCTATCGAGTTGCAAATTTCGTCTCTTCGTGTCCTGTGCGCCCTCATCAATGCCTGCCCCGGAAGAATTTTGTATTGGAAGGGAACCATACTCAACGGCGTTGCCCGCTGTTGGGTGGGTGTCGTAGATTCGCAAGAGGCTCGTTAGTCGCCTCAAACTAACAATGCAATCCGAAGCTCAATCAGAACCTAGCTCCCGATGGCTTGAAAGAGGAGCTCAAAAGCGTTAGCCGCACCCTTGCGGTTGCGTGCCCATCGGTGCTCCAGGTATAACGGGACTCTTTTCCCTTTATGCCTCTTTGTACTCATATATGATCCTTAGGATGAGTACCCGCGATTCCTGGCGGCCGACGCTAGAATTTTTGAAGACCTCTTCAGGACCACCGAATAGGCGGGCAGGATACATCATCTCGAGGCTTACTCCTCGTCATCTCCCATGTTCTTTACATCTGGTCATCGTGTTCTGCGCCTCCAGAACACTTCCAGCTTCATACCAGATCGCAATCCGCTGGGGCTCGGCGGTCCGCTGTCGTTTTTCTGGAGGAGACAAAGACATCTCGCTCCCGAATCCGTTGCTTTTGAGGCTACGGTCTTCGGCACTGTTGACTTGCAACACGAGCAATGGAATAATCAGTACATGTACATGCATTCCAGACTGTACAGCCCTTGCCAGGCACAAACAACAAGTATACATCTCATACATCTTGGACAAACCCATAATTGGGCCCCAGCATCTCATTCGGAGGAACAGCCCGTTCGTCGATCAAAAGCGTCGCCGACTCAACACCAGCGATAGGTAAACGAAGCATTCTGCTATCCAGCGGGACGTGAGTTGGAATGATGCCGACCTGCATCAGCGCAGTGCCCTGGTCCCACCAGATGTGCTCTAATACTATTAAAACACACCAGGCCACAGAAACAGGGCTTACCGTGATAGAGGCGGTCTCCTCGGATGTTGATTACTCCCAGCATAGGAATGGCAATTTTCTTCCCAGTCGGTGGGACACCCGGGAGAAGCCAATCGATTTGCTTGTCATGAGTGGCGTGGAAGATGAATTCGTCTATGTAAAGTCGTGAATATTTTATTTTTAGTTCCATGTGGAGCGGAAGACGCACCCACAACGCGGTCAGAACCCACTGTTCGCGAAAGTGATTGCAACCAAGTGTCTTTAGGGTTGCTGCGGTCCTTGAAAATGGTGAAAGTTGAGTTTCAAGTCCTAAGCACGTACCTGAAAACAAAGTGGTTCCTGTTAAGAAAACTTATGAGGCCAATTCAAAAGGAGGAGTGACGGCGGACCGATAAAATGCTGTTAGTTGCTTACGCCCCATACCCCCAGCCAACTAGACCGAGATATAAGTGCCACAACTGAAGAAGTCTCGTATGGGAACCAACAGTTGGAACATGATTCACGTAGGGCTCGGCCTGTTCAGAGCCTCAGCAACCAAAACGTTAAAAGAACAGGGAACATCGCATACCACCATGGTGCCCATGGTTTTGGCAACACTTTTGACCTCGAATTCGAAGTACGTGTGTTCCTCCCAGATAGCCTCAAGATCAAAGACTAGGGACAAAATGTCAGAGAAAATGCTATTTGCCTCGTTTGACTTACATGGACCACCGAGGTTTTTCTTGAAGTGGACGGCGGCTTTACTATGAGAGATGGACGCAGCGGCAGAGTGGAAATCGACGGTTTGGGGAAGGACGAACGACGAAGAAGGACAGTCAAGTTTACAAATTGTAAGGTTCGGAGCAGAAGCGATGTCCACAGATGAGGGCACGCAAACCAGGGTGGGCACAGGAGGAGGGGCTGTCACAGAGGAGCCATAAATAACGAGACAGACCAGGCGGGAATCTTGCTGTATTGCAGAGATAACGTCCGCCAACACGCTCGAGTCGTATACTGTGAGACACGGTCAAGAAAACACCAGGGAGAAGGTGGTTTAGCACTATTCACCGGCAACAGCGAACTTATCACGAGTATCGAGCTCAGGGAGGTTGAGCAAACCATCTATCGCCTTCTTCAGATTAACGTGCACAGATTCAGGTCCAACGGTAATCTGCGACGGTTTGACCCGGGCATTCAAAGCGCAGAGAGGTTAAACTAAGTACCCCAACAACAGCGAAACCCTCTTCCGCCCATTTCTGTGGCGATAGAATTGTGAGTCTACGATGGGGTGCAGGGCTGTGAGATAAAGTTGCGGACCTGAACGGGTTCCGGGTCTAACGGTTTGTCGTCGCCAGACCTGGAGGATAGGTTCAAGGTACTATCCAGAGGAATGAAGGCGATCAAGCCAGGACCTGTCCCGCGACGAGTTAGAGGTGGTTGGAGGACAAGACCCTCGGCCAAAGTAATTTGCGGAGCAGAAGGGAGAGTTACAAGTTGCTCGTCTGGAGATTTAGGATCATAGAACTGAGGGCGCGACGACATTGGAGTCTCGACGGTTCTTTTGTTACGAAATGGGACCGCTGCGGTTAAAATTGACTTCCTCGAACTTGAAGCTTGAAGTTCCTTCCAAGTTAAGAAATGATTGATCCAAGTCACTCCAAGGTACTATACTAAGGTAGGATCCGCGATTATTACCACCTGTCATATGCGGTCGCGGATTGTCGGTCGCGGACAACCCGCGGCCGAGACGGAACTTGCCAGTGGCTCTACGAACCCAATAAAAGCCTGGGTATGGGAGCGAGACTTATATATACTCTCCAGTACCACCAGAACTCATACAATTATTAGCACTCCCGGTGTAAATGTCCTCCTCGAACTTCAAGCAGCTCAAAGTCGCTATTGTGGGCGGAGGCATTGGTGGCCTAGCAGCTGCCGTCGCCCTCAGACGCGCTGGGCATCTAGGTCAGCTTTCCGCCTTATCTTTCTTCAGTGAGAACTGACATGTTCACAGTTGATATTTACGAGCGTCGTGGCTTTGAGGTGGAGGTCGGCGCGTCGATTTCTTGCGCCGCAAATGGCACGCAATGGCTCCGCGAGTGGGAGGTCGACATCCCCGACATGAAGCCCGTCATATTGGTGCGACCCTCCAACATTGCTACCGCTTCACTGGACTGATCGTTGAGTAGATGAATCTTGTCATGCGCGAATGGGAAACTGGCAAGGTTTTGAATGATTACAAGTTGGAAAAATACGAAGAGGAATGGGGGAACGTGTACAACATGTTTCATCGCCAGGACATGCACTTAACACTCTTCAAGACCGCGACAATGACGGAAGGAAAGGGCAGACCTTGCAATGTTTTCATCGACCACATGTTCGTACTCTGTCAATCGTCGTGAAAGGTGGCCAATATTTTCCCAGTTGCGACACTGTCGACGCGGAAGCGGGAACCGTAACATTCAAGAATGGCACAACGGTTACGGCAGACTTGATTATCGGTGCTGATGGGATTCGTGTAAGTCCAATGATTTTCTTTCTTGAGACTCGCCTAAAATAATGCAGTCCGTTGTTCGAGGCCAAATAGGCGTCATTCCGGACAGCAAATCGGCCCCTCAAACTTGCTACCGCTGTAACGTTCTGACAGAAGACGTCAAAAAGTTGGGGCTTGTGGATTACTCGTACGCACCAGCAATGTAAGTTTCGGTTTATCGGTAGCTGCTCTCCGTCTCATTGACTGGCAGCCAATACTGGGGAGGAGTGTCTGGAAAAAACGGGCGTTCCAAATATTACAAAATCGTCATGTCGCCGTGCTCTGGGGGCGAGGTGGTGTCATTCTATTGTGTGCAAGTTTCTTTTCGTTTTGCGCGGCATTTGACTAGGACTTAGGTTTCATGCCAACGGAACTCACCTCTCATCACGAGGAGGGTAAGATCTTCATCTGCAAATTGGTTTCAGCAATTCATTGAACCACAATACAGGGTTCGTCTTCAAAGAAGTGCCTGTGGCCGATATTTTGCAAGGCAGATATGACACACTCGACCCGGATTGTGTCGCTCTCCTAAAGCATTCCATTGAACGGATGCCGTGGCGCCTGTATGTTCACCAGCCATATGACGTGCGCATTGCTTTTTTGCCTTTTCTTTTGTGATGGACTTCATCTGGACCATAGAACTGGTTCAAAGGAAAAGCCTGCATTCTAGGCGACGCCGCCCATCCGATGATGCCCCACCAGTCTCAGGGTGCCTGCCAGGCAATCGAAGACGCGGCCGCACTTGGCATAATTTTCTCCGAAAAGTATGGCTTCACCAGCGATATCACCAAGGGATTGGAATTGTACCAGACGATACGAAAACCTCGGGCAACTAGGGTCCAGTTGGCATCGGCAAAGGCGACAGAGAATCTGAACGAGCGGATAGGGTTCACTAGCTTGCCCGCGCCCGACGCAGAGCTGGCGGCCGCGGAAGGAAAACTGACCAGTATGTCGAAAACAGTTGAAGAGGTACTCCTCGACTAATGACCTCCGCAGTCAACGAGATGAACAGCTATAAGATGCACGATCACATCGAGGAGGAGGTTGCAAAGCTGTCTGCGGCTTGAACCCAGGCGTTATTTTGTGGTAGACTTGAGAATAATTATGTATATTGCTAGAATTTATAAATATCATGGGCCATCATCAATCAAGCAAATGAACGTACTTGGCCGCTATGCAGCACTGACAGCCTCAGTGACAGGGCCAGATAGGAAGTAGCTATGGCTTCATCATTCGGTTTTGCTGAAGTTAGCGCGCAATCCTTGAAGTTTTGATACGTATGGGATGGACGGGGTTCCAGTAGATGGTTGCAGTCGTCTAACGCGCTATTCAAGAGAAATCGAAGTTTCTTGTGGTGGTTCTGTCCAAACGCGATCGGTGACGTAAACATTTGGCACTTGCCTCAGACATCCACCCGCACTCTCGACTATGGCCATCGACGGCTTGATCATTTTGGACAACACTGGGTCAGTGTTATTCGCAGTCAAATCGCATTCCTTTGACAGCCTCAAGACGCCCAATCATCCAGTCGGGATTTCGGTCAACATCGACGGCATATCCCCTCCTGCACGTCGATGCATTCAATAATACCCTCCCCAAGGCCCAACGGTCGGGAGATATAGATCCCGTTATCTATGTTCCTCCATTCAATGTCGCAGACTTCCCTAGCGCGTGCTGTCACGTCGAATGTGGAGACATGAGAATTCTATGTCCCGTGAGTGGTGATGGTCCGTCCAACCGTTCTGTGTAATGTTCGTCAGCCGGCTCTAACGACGTGCAGTGGACCCCCTTTTCGCATTTGCTTTCTTGCAGACCTTTATAGATATCCTCCGAGAATATTTCGGCGCGTTGTCGGCTGCTACGCTCAAGGATAATTTTGATGTCGTGTATCAAGTCAGTATACGTCTCCGATGTGCTCCAAGTCCCATCTTATGCGATGATCCAGCTCCTTGAAGAAACCCTGGACTCCGGTGGCCATCCGCTTACAACTTCTCCCAATGCACTCCGGGATATCGTCCTCCCTCCATCTCTCCTTTCCAAACTCCTCAACGTCGCTGGCGCAAATATCAACTCCACGATAAACTCTGGATCCGGCCTAGGAGCCGCTGGAGGACCATTTTCATCTCCCATTCCGTGGAGGAAAGCAGGCCTGCGATACAACAGCAATGAGATCTACTTCGACATGGTCGAAGAATTGAAGGCTATCGTAAACAAGTCGGACATCGTCACTCCCTAGATCTCAGAACTTATGCGTCTCCACAGAAACGGAACTACGCTCACTAGTAGCGTTTGGGGCAAAATTGAGACAAATGCCAAACTCTCAGGTAACTACTTATTTTTATCTATCAAGCCGGCCATTCAAACACTCTGTTACATTACCCCAGGGACCCCAGACTGCCTGTTAACATTCACAAATCCTCATGTGATCACGGATTGTGCGTTCCACGCATGCGTTCGGTAAACACCAGCTTAGTCCTCCAGCGATCGTATTTATTTATATGGTTTATACCCTAGATTGCAGCGGTGGAAACGCGACAGTGCCCTGTCGTTTGTACCGCCGGACGGTCATTTCACTTTGGCTGAATACCGTTTCACCCCCAGTGCAACCGCAACCTCGGCGCGTTTCATGTCTGCGGGTGCACCGACTGCAGCGCAGTCGGCAAGGGAGAACATCCCAATCCCCTTTCTCCTCAAGCCCACAGTCGAGCTCACAGAATCCGGTGGTAGGCATCTGACCTTCAACCTTCTGTGGGCAATACATCTGACGTCGAGCTGAAACAGGCACCTTTGAGTTCAGACTGACGTCTCGCACTTCGCAAGCGATGGAGTCTCTCGTAGCCGAAATGTATCTTGGGGAAGGTGCAGGCGGAGTAAAATGTGTCGCTAGCCGTGGCGACGGCGGCGCAAATGTTGGACGGAGGGGACCCGACGCAGGGTCGTCGAGCTCCGTCACTGGTTCGTGGACCTTTGACGCTAAAAAGATGGTCCTCCGAATCTATTTTGAAATCCTTTCCTTCACTAATCACTGTTTGATACAGCTTGTACGCTGGGAAATACCGGTCGTGCCGCCATCCAGCGTTTGGTTGTTGCGGGGCTCATTCACTTCGCCGTCTGTCTTCCTTTTCAGTGAGGGAATGCTCTGATTTAAGTAATACTGCAGAGCCTCGGGGCCACGACCAGCACATGCACTTCAAGTCCGCTTCGCCCTCTCGTCCTTTACATTTTCAGCATTGAAAGTCGATCAGCTCAAGGTTACAGGCGAGGTCTATAAGCCGTACAAAGGTGTAAGAGGGAAGGCCATTGGTAACGTTGAGTGGAGATGGTGAATCATTCTGGTCAAAGCGTATTATTTTCGGTGTTACCCAAAAAGGAAATGAATGATGGAGAAGGAGAATATGTTTTCCACCGCTTAATCTCCCGTAACACACCATTTCGTGAACTTGACATGACCCTGCTTTACACGATTTGAGCTGACCATCTGTAACGTTGGACCCACAAACCCATTGTTGATCTGACCTCAGCAAATCGATCTGAACTGTTGACGTTTCTGAAAACCCGTACTCTCGAGAGGCCAGATTTAACCTTACTTCTGTTCGGAAGACCTTGCTTGGCTTTTTATCGTGTACAGACATGATCGAAGTATGAAGTGCAGTCACTAGCTCCATGGCGTGCACGCCGACTTCGGCTGTTGGAAGAAAGCGAAGTCAAATTTGGCTACATACAGAGCTTCGAGAACCACCATTTAATTCGGGGCCAGATAAGTATCGGTTTGGTGAAAGCTATGTCATGGTTCAATTCCGCTAACTCCAATCCTCTCGCGTCTGCAGGTGTCACAGGAGTTTACATGTCTTGCGATGGCAAAAGACCAGCGATTAACTCAGACGGAGATTAGAATGAAATGAATCGGATTGTTAGATTGTGTGAGTAACGCAAAGCAAAGATAATAGAACATTGTATGTTTACAATCCTGAACGCTCATCCAGTCCTGATGATCCCAGCGTTGACCAGCTTCTGGATCTTCTGGCGTACGACAGGATTCTTCATATGGTCTTGGAGCGCACCAGGGTTGGTCTGCGCTTGCTGTAAGATTTGCTGCATTATGGGATCGTTCATGATTTGCTATAGTGAAAAAATCAATACCACAAGTGAAGAAAAGGACGATGAAAGGCACGTACCGCGACTTCTGGATCCCGCATTGCCCGTTCCAGCGTCTCCTCCTGCGTCTCCGTGCCTCGCTGGCTGAACAGCGCCTGCTGGCACTTCATCTCCTGCTCGGCGATCTCTCGCGTGTGCTTGTGCTCCGGGTCGTGGTCTTTCGCGTCCTGCACCGCCTCGATGGCTTTGGTGTAATCTCGCATAGCGAACAAGATAGTGGATTTACGGATGTACGCCTTAGCTAGATGACCACAACGTAAGAACGCGTACCACTGAATAAATACAGCGGCTTACTGAACGTGGAATCGGTCCTGATGGCCTCGTTGACGTCTTTCAACGCCTCCGGGAAGGCCGCCAGCTTCATGTACGCCGCCGCACGGTTGTTGTACCCACGCGCATCACTCGGGTCGCGCTTGATGCTCTCCGTGTAGCTCTTCACCGCGCTAGCAAAGTCGCCCGCCTTGAACTGCACATTTCCCTCCTCGCGCGCGGTCGCACTCTTGGCGGGGTCGATGTATGCCTGTTTGTCCGCCTCGACCTTGATACGCTCAACGTCCCGCAGCTTGTTCAAAATGTCAGGCGTGCGGTGCTCGGTGAGCGATTTCTGGAAGTACTTGATCGCCGACGCGTGGTCGCCTTTCTTTTGGAAAGAGGAGCCGATGCGCCCATAGGCTTTCGCGACCAGCTTGTAGTCTGCCCGTAGAGATCGTCCCTCCTCTACGGCCTTCTCGCACGCCTCGATGGCCTTGTCGTATTCTCCCTGTTCGAAATACACGGCTGCGGGGGTGACAGTTTCAAATGCATTCTTGCTTTCATGAAAAAGCATTGCCTACCTCCCAAATTCGTTAAGAATGTTATGTCTTGGGGCCACAGGTCCCATGCTTTTGAAAATTGGTTCGCAGCCTCTTCAAAGTCGCGCTTCTTGTAGGCTTCGTTGCCGGCCTTCTTCGCGGCCTCGGCCTCCTTCTTCGCCTGAGCCTCTTCGTCGTCGGCGTCGGGCATTTCGGTGTCCTCAGCTGGTGGTGCAGGTGTTGGTTCTGGTGGTGGCTTGGACGAGGAGGCAGAGGGTGGCGGAGGGGAAGATGCTGGTGGTGAAGAAGTGGAAACACCCGGCGGCATTTCCTCCGAACCTTCTGGACGCGAAAAGCCCTGCATGTCTATTCCCATCAGTGCGCCGAGGACGTCGATCATCCTAGGATCCTGCATTGCTCTGCAAGACAGTTAGCTTAGTGGTAAACGGCCGTCAGCATTTATTTACGAACACATTGGCCATTGCAGGATTCTTTTGGATCATGTTCAGCTGAAAAAGAGGCTTAGACGCACTACGCAAAGCAAAGCAGGAGGCATGGATGGCTTGCCTTTTGCACAAAGGCAGGGTCAGCCAAGTGCTTTTGTGTTCGTGGGTTGGCAGCGAGTTTGCCAAAGAGATTCGGGTCGGAGAACATTTTCCCGAACCCACCGCCATCCGCCTTCTCGTCGTCCATAGCTTAACGGATGTCAGTCACGGGGATGAGACTGAAACATCATCATGGCACACCTTTGGCATCCTGGACCTCTTTGAGTCCTTTTCGGAGGGCGGGGCTGTCCTCCAGCTTCAAGCCCTCTTCGTACGCTACAATAGCTTCATCGTATCGCCGAGCACCGTGCAGCGCAGCGCCCTTGCGCGCAAATCCTTTCGACCACGAAGGGTTCACCACGATACACTAAGGATCAGGGTCAATCGACTGATTCGCATCCAAACGACTGTTGTACCTGCTCCGCATCAGCTAGCGCGTCTTCCCACTCCTTTTTACCTATACTCGAATAGAACAGTAAGAGGCTATTGGCTTGAGAATTGATGATTTATTGCACGGACCAGAGTGGGCAGCACTGCGGTTAGAATACAAGACATGGTTCTTCGGGTCGAGGGCAATCGCCTGCGTGAACAAATCGATGGCCTTGTCGTAATCCTTGGCAGCAAAGGCTTTGTTGCCCTGGTCTTTCAATTCGTTGGCTGACATAGTTGAGTATTTGCAGTGCAGACCGAGAATATAAGCACTGGGCCAGAAGAACCTTCTGGATGTCGTGAAGTGCTGCACGTGACGTCGACCTCCGACGCGTCACGTCGCGTCACGGTCATGACATTGAACACGACGCGTTCTGTCCCTCTGCCTCTGCGTCGGAGTCGTGTAAAGTCGACACCCGGGAACCGACGATGCAACGACTAACGCTTCCGGCAACTTTTTCACTAACTAGCTTGATTCTTGAACCAGTAAACTTGGCTAACGTTGCGAAGATCATCTATGACCATATTTCCTCTATTCGCTCAAGGCTATGTGCTCGCTCCCGCGCGGATCGCGCTTCGTACGCATTTGTGGAGCCTTGGACTCGTTTTGGCGATGGGTGCCTGCTATGTGCGCACGGTTATTTGGTATACTGCACAGACGTCGTGCCTCGACTCTCGGCGCGCCATGCAGCAAGCCCTGCTTCTAGCCTTGTTGTCCACCTGCCTCGATTGGTACTCCTCCATTCTCGCGACTGATGCTCTCTCCCTGCTTTTCGGAAATGAACTATGCCTTTTTCGCGCCTGTATGCGCTGCGCGGTTGTTCTCGTGGTTATTCATCTGGCCTTGGACGCGATGCTGTCGACCGCCTCAAACTCTGATGGAACTGAAAAAGTGGCGACTGATAGTGTCAACACTTTTCTTCTAGCGGGACGTCACTGCTCCCAAGCGTGTGGAGAGAACTCAAAGAAGTGAACGGATACCAATGGTACCAATGTCTCGTGGTTGCCATCAATTGTGTGGGCTCACGTTGAGCGGAACCTTTTTTCCCCATGTGCCCGGCACGCTATTCATTTTGTCGAATTGTTTCAATAGTTCAAGGTACAAGGTGGATGCCATTACGCCGCGGTTGATGGTTAGCTTGTCATTCCCGATGCCAGCCCATCCCATTCCGAATACAACAATCCACACAGGGCCAGCGCTTTAAATCAAACCAGTGGATGCTGCCTGGCCACATTTCCAACCTAGGGAGCACTGAAAGCTAACCGGCAATGTTATAGTGCTCTTCGTCTTCGATGCTTCCGCGCTGTTCACGGGTAGTTAATCCCATTTTCCCTATTAATATTACATACTGACGCGCTCATTATTTGGTGCAGGACCGTAACATGTCGATGTGCGGTCACAGTAAGGGTACCCCAAGAAGTGGGGGCCATCTAATACAGTCCGCGCCGGATCGGTCAGCGATTGATTCGATTCTCGATGTGATTCGGTCCGAGAGCTTGTTTTCGTCTGCGTGGGGTTTGCGTTGCGGGGAAACCTGTTTTGGGGACAGGTTGGCGCTGGTGCGGAGAGGACGGCCGAAGTCGTCCCCCGAACTCGCCGTTGTATGTTACGCCGTGCCGTCAAACATGCTCAAGCCTGGCCTCTTCGCCTGCGCACTGGACCGCACGGAAGTCTAACACCCTCATGGCTCCCCAAAACCCCTGAACGCGTGCGTAATCGGACTGTGCTGGGGAATAAACTCAGGGATTATAGGATAACACGAAAGGTTGGACTTTGCGCCAATGGTGAGTCTTTCCGTCGTTACAAGCGCGTACTAGTGCGGCCTGTCGGGGCGTGGAAATGACAGATGTTCCCGCATCCAGCGGAATATATAGTGCACTGGTTTCGTTGTCCAATGGGCGTTTTTTCGACAGGAAGATTTTGCAAAGCAGAGCGCTGTGGTAATTAATATGGGCTTCTGTGGCGGGCCGCAGAGCGTCGAGAAGGAAATGTTTTTAGGACGTCCAATAGGAATAAATGACAAGGATATGTGACGTGAGAATGTCCTGTTCCTGAGCTGCCGAGGGACTGAATGAACGGATCAGAGAATTCGGACTCAGACTATGCCCCCGGGGACTCAGAGACGATGTATGGTCGTCGTCCGCTCGCCGTGTCCGGACCCTTGCTTCTTCTGCGCCAAAATTGTACAACACGCAAATATATTACTAGCTAAAGTACTTTCTGGATTCGCGCTCTTCCACGAGAGGACTCATCTTTCCCCGCACACCCCACCTCCGCCATGTCCGTTTGATTTTCTCTCTCATCTTTTCTTGTGTTCTGACCGGGTTCTACGCCTAAAAACAGCCTCCAATGCCAGACGAAAGTTCCCCGTCATCCTCTACTTCTCCAGTTGCTCCGCGGCCCAAGCCTCCAAAAACATCCAGCACGGGAACCGTCCGAGGACGAACATCTCCGGCGCCTGGCTCATCCGCCGACCAGAATGGAGACGGGCCTCGACCCACCAAACGTGCACGGAAGGCCATCAACTGCGAGCCGTGCAGAAACAGCAAGCTGAAATGCGACAGGTAAGTAACTGTCTGCTTGCTCTCCGCGCTGCCCCAATGACCCACCCGACGTGTCTAGAAACCGCCCATGTTCGTCGTGCGTGCTGCGCGGTAAGTTTCAGTCTAGTTCTGCGAAAGGTTCCTGCTAAATCCTTATTCTGCTAGGGACTTCTGCAATGTGCTATCAGGATTCCCGAGGACACGATGGTGATTATGGCGTCCGCGGAGATGATCATCAGTGCGTCGGTTATAATAAAAAAAAAATTGCAAAAATATGCTCGATTTTGACGCGGCCGTTTTCGCTTCCAGGCGTATCGATCCCGCCCAAGAAATCGCGCGTCTACGTCACTCGATCTCGCTCCTTGAAGCCTATGTCTTCCCCACCCAGCGATCTTATTCTGTTCGTCGCGGCGGCGGCGGCGAGACGACCCCTATTATCCCGAAGAAAGAGGTCATAGACCCCGACATATCCGAGAAACTGCATCCCCCGACAGCACCTGGGATGTTCGGAAACCAAGGTGGGCTTTATGCAGGGGCCACCAGCGCTGCAACACATCTTCTGGTATGTACTGTATGTATCGCTTCCGCTGCCACATTCGTTTTTCATCTTCGCGCTTTCAGGCGGCGGACGCTCGGGGGTCTGAAGAGTCGGACAGTCGCCAGGCGAGCCAGGATCGCATCAGCGATGACCTCAATACCGGTATGAGCCATGAATACGACCGGGACCTGCTCGCAATGCTCCCCTCGGTCGACATCATCGACGGCCTCATCAACTATTACTTCGAATACTGCAACTGGATATACCGCCACGTCAACCAAGCGAGTTTCCTGCATCATTGGGAGCGGTACAAAAATGGGTCCTCTCCGGACCGCACCGTTCTTTCCACGGCGTGTGCAATAATGGCATGCGCTTCGTTTTACCTGCCGGCCCAGCACAGGCTGCTGGAGGCTTACCCAGAAACTCACGAGGAACTGGGGCTCAAGTACTTTGAAGTGTCGACCACGGCACTTCAACGCCGTCAGATGGACACGAAAACGTACAGCTTGGACCTCATCGAGCTGCACTTGATTCGCTGTCATTATTTCACCATCTCAAAAAAGGACAGTGAGGTGATCTGGCACGCGAAAGGTGAGATAGTCACGATCGGGACGGCCATGGGTCTCCATCGTGATCCCGGGAAATGGAGGATGCACCGGGATGTCGCTGAGCGCCGCAGATGGGCGTGGTGGCATATTGTACTTCTCGAACGGTCGGTGAAATCTTCTCGCCTTCCATTCGCCGTGATCCATTTCTCGTTTATTCAGCTGGCAAGCATTTATGTTTGGGCGTCCGATAACAATTTCCTCGCATCATTTCGACACACAGCTTCCGTCCTATTGTGACCCTAGTGTCGACAAAACTGGCCGGCTTTACCTGCCTAACATTGCACTTTTTAGACTAGCCTTCATTTTGGGGGACATCATGGATGGCGAGTTTGTCATGCCCTTTTTTGGACCATTTTTCAACTTTTTTCAACCAGATGCCGTGTCTGTTCGGCCTGTTCCTTACGACAGCGTCCAGGCCAACGATCGTGCGCTGACGCAATGGATGGAAAACCTCCCTCCTGAGCTCGATCTCGATGAGTACCGCCTTGCACGTAACCTAGCGTCTTCGAACCAAGCTACCCGTCGCCTGGGTGTGCAGAGCGTCATCGTGCGCACGTCATACTACCACATTCGTTTCACGCTGCATCGACCATACGCGAATGCAAACACAAACTCTAAAATGAGCGGCGGCGAGCTCCCCAAGTCCGCACAAAGCCTCGAGATCGCTGTCAACGCGGCAGACAAGCTGATCACAATGACTGCTCAGTCGCGGCCGGACTTTCTTACAACCTCACCCTTAGCGGTACCAGGGCACATGAACTGGGGTCCATTCCACTGCTTTTCGGCGGCCATGTTCTTCTCGTTCCAGCTCATCGCGAATCCCGACCAACCGGGCGCAAACCTCTTCCGCGCTAGCGTCCGCAAGGCCATGATGACGCTGGAGCAGTCGCGTGGCGTCGCCGTCGCGGACAAGGGGTACGACATTCTGCAGGCACTCGCGCCGCTTTATGCTGTAGAGTTCCCAATGCAGAGCGCTGATGTGCGTGAGAAGGAAAAGGCGCGGATTCTCGGCGTAGTGCGCAAGCTCGCGTTCCCATATCACGACTCGCACGACCCACGACGGCCTGGCGAATCTCCTGGCGCACGCGGCGCTGCGAGCTCGCCGTCCAACTCGAATTCGGTCAGCCCGCCAGGCATGCCACACGCACTGCCGTATCCAGAGGGGATGCACAACCTCTCGTCGGTGCGGACCGCGCAGCCGCTTTACTCTACGCAGTCACCCGACGGACAGATGCGCTCCCCCCAACAAATATCGCCGACCGTGATCTCGCATCCTCATGCGCATGGTCTAGGGCACTTACCTGCGACGTCGTCAGGTTACAACCAGTCATATCCCCCACCTCCGCAGCAGTCCTATAGCGGTGATGCGACGCGGTACACCCAATACCCCCACCCCGTCGACGAAGAAGCGGTCTGGGGCTCAGCAATAGGTTTCGGCGCGAGCGAATGGAATCAGTTCCTGGGTAAGGCTTGTTATTCTGCTCCTCCCCTTGCTAATTCTTTCCCCAGATGTACTCCGGCCAGAGCAGACGGCAAACCCTGGCCGCCATATAGGCCCATAGCGTTGTTTTTCATCTCTGTATTTTGGGGTGCTTTGGTTGGATTTAGCGTACCGTTCTTCGTCGCGTTGTGATAATACCCGCTTCGCTTTCTCGTTGCTGTCTTGCCGTCAACCTCGCGACCCTGTACTTTTAGCTGTATACGTTGTATTTTTTCGCGATCATATCCCCAAATCGGGATTTCAGATCTTACGCAAAGCGTGTACTACCACAGCTCCTGGACTAAATCAATGGCCAACTACGCAAGTGACTACCTGGTGGCCGATAGTACTTGTCTGAACCATGCATTATATTCGGTTAGCGAATGTATTTTAGTTGCTGTTTTTTTTGTAGCTCGAAAAGAGTCCAAATGGGCTTTGGTGCGCTGATGCACTCTGCACAACCCATTCGAACATAGAGTGAGCTTGAACGAGAGACCCGGAGAGAGGCGAGGCTAATTTCCGTTTCGGGGAGCGCGATATTTTCAGGATCTCCTGTGAACGCGATATTGATCAGGCGTTGTCTCAAAAAAAGGTAATTTACGTGGTTCACTCCTAACATCCCTACGCAAAATTACTCTGCTTCTGCATTCGTTTTGCGCGATTGGCTATCTCAGTCCGCAGTTGAGAGAGCCCGGGGGGTGGAACGTCAAGTCCTGTGGCGGCAACTAATACCTGGTCGATCAGGGTATATGGCAGCCAGGTGGCTGCGGCGTGCTTGGCTGGATCCCGCGACAAGCGTGCTTCCGCCTATGCAAATGGATTAGTCATGGTACGCCAATCTAGAAATTCGAACCACCTTTTGGATCATCGAAAGGGTATGAGAAATACACGCGGCGATATTCTCGTATCGTAGGGTCACCCGAATCAAATATTCGTGGTGGTGCTCCTGGAAAATATCAGTCCATGGGCGGCGTAAACAAAAGAAACGAACCTCCAGCGAGCGGATTAACCAAGGGGGCGGCGGTGATGTTCTTTGTAAACCCAAAATCGTTTCCAAGGTTATCTTGGTGTACTTATAGTCCGTGTCTGGCCCGTCGTGCCTCTGCAGCGATTGTCGTAGATATCTCCAACCGCGGTCAGCAGGGGTTCCAAGCCAGGATGAGACTTTGTCCGTAAGTAACCAATCAGAATTATCCTCTTGTCTGCAAAATGTGAAGACCACAAGTAAAGCTGGCTGGATTAAACACGTACATGACCGCTTCGGGATTGCGCGACAATCGCAAGCATCGAGTTGTTAATTGTGCGAACAAGTCCGTCATGTCTACCCCGAGACTACTCGCCGTAGTCATCGCCAAACTGAATCTGTTAGATTGGGCGAGCCGCAGTATTATCGACTCAGGAGGAAGATCTGAGAAGGCGTCAATATACCAAGTCATATCTACCAACGCTTGAATGCTTGCCTCCGAACGAGGATAATGCAGGCTCCCTCTGGACTATCTCCGTTCGGGCAGATAAAAGAGCAAGCTCGTATTGTATCTCAGACAAAGTGACGATCTCTGAATCGTGCGTCCCTGGCGTAAATTTCGACACCGGAATATACTTCGACAGCCTTCGCCGTTTGTGTGGTTGCTGTAGGGAAAATGAGACAAGTTAAAGTATGCGAAAAAAGGATCAACCTCGCGGGAATGATCTGCGACCAACACAGGCAGGAGAAACCAAGCGTTTCGCTGATCGCCCAACGACAACGAATTGATCGCCACCAAGTACGCCTCTTTCTGTTGCCCCGCCAAGGTCGCCGACAACGAAAGATCCGACGCAATAAGGTCTTGCAGTTTCCTCGCACGTTGGTACATTACCAGGGCAGCTGTATGGCATGTTGAGTGGAACCCAGTGCAAAATAAGGCAATTAATTACCGTTGCGGTGATCCCCTCTGAATGTATGCCAAGAATATAGGATGCGGGAATAGCTGGGCTGAATGCGCGGATCAACGTTCCGCGCCTTGAACGCCAGTGCCTCCTCCACTTCATCGGCAAAACCAGGGAAATTGAACGATACGAGCTTTTCAACGGCATTTTCCTCGCACATGCGATACACCAGCTGCCCGACGCATTCCCGCTTCCTACGAGAGGCAAGTTGAGTATCACAACCCATGCAACTCAAAAAGAGAGCGAGTCCTCACAGTTTCTCGTATGGAGTAGCGATTAAAGAAGAATGTGCATCATCGTATAAGCTTAGATCGGTGTATCCTTTAATAATGGTGTTCCAGAGTGACGAAGTATCCGCGTCCAGAGGAGCAACAGAGAGAGCCATCTGAGTAAATAAGACCTCATGCTGAACCAGTGAAGCCATTTTGAACAGTTTCGAAGCGTGCAGATAGAAGAAAAATGCCGTGTCGAAGGGATCAGTAGCAGGAAGGACGAAGGATAATGCTTCATGATCCTCGGGTGTGAGCGCATTTTCAGGTCCTAGAGACACTGTTGAACCATCAAAATTAACAGGCCTCAACCCAGCACTCACCAAATGCACCGGCGAGCTTTTCCATTAAATACGCTGCGTCATCAGCACGACCGATGTTCAACCACAGCCTAGCGTGAACATAGGTGACGCCGGCAGTTCGGGGAAGACACGAGATAATTTCCAGGGCAGTTTCATAATATCCAAGAGCCCGGAGACGCTCGCAGAAGATAACTTCGTATTTGGTGGCATTCGCGGGAGAGATCGATTGCAGCAGACCTGTGGAATCAAGGAAGCGATGAGCTGAGCCCGGTAAACCTACGGTATTGCCGGGCTGAACGAGGAGGCGATGGACAAGAGAATATGTTGGGACGAAATGGGAACCGCGGAGACTCCGAGAGACCTGCATGTTGCGCAACCGCGAAATAACATCATCTGCAGACACATCTTCGCCAGCGGACTTTGAACCACTGGGATCACCAGCAGGTTGTCTTATTAAGAACCGCAGTATCGCGATCCCTCGAAAGACAGCAAAGACTTCAGCCAGTAGAGCAGGATCCCAGCCATCCAACTGGTCGGCGAAGAAAAACAGTAGTGTCAAGAGCGAGAGACACAGCTCGTATCTGGCGCTGACGGTGGCAGTGACGTACGTTGCCGTCAAGGCTCGCGACCAGTCCGAGTACGGAGGGGGTAGAAGCAATTCAACCTCATCTTCTTCCCTCTTCACATCAGAATCAAAGCCGCCAATGACGTCGAGGGCCGTTCGGGTCGAGGCGTCGATATCAGATATGCTTTGCAACCGTCCAGCCATCCAGCTCTTTGCACCCTCATCCAGTGTTTCCCCGAATTTGACCCTAAGTGCCTGGTCCTGGATGATATCGGCGAAGGAGAATGCGCTCTCCTGATGCATGATATCGAGGAGCCGGCTCTCCAGGCTCAGCATGAACTGCGCGCCGAGTTTACTCTGCAGACCCCACAAGATCCCAAAAATATCATACGGCGCCTCAACGTGTCGATCCGCTTCAAGGTTTCTGTGAAGACGAATGGGTAAGTCTTCGGTCACGAGGGATCCCACACGCTCTCGTTCGACGACAATTATATCTCCCTGTCCTTTGGCCCCGAGAACAAGCGGCCAGCGAGCACTGCGCTCCACCTCGCGACAGCGGGCAATGAAACCCTCCCAATCCCGCTTTAGAGCACTCCAGTAACTGGCATGCTGTAAAGCACCGGTGTGGGGATCCCGGTTAAGGTTGACTGTGCATCCAACAACTGCCGCTATGTTTTCTGCGACTGAGGCGTACAGTGTGGTGAGCTGAGGAGGAGGTGGCCCAGGAAGCGATGCACAAGTATCTGAATATTGTTCTATTGCCGTCCGAAGAGTCAGAGCAGAAAACATCCCAGGTCGCATGATGGCCTCCAGAAACTTGTCGGTTAGGGAGCCAGGAGAAACAAGGAGTTCCTCGAGATAAGCTGGGGTGAGCTCTGGTTCAGACGCGTATGACGAGGTCTGCCATGGAAGTACGCGGAAATCGGTCTCGTTGAAGTCTGCGGTGTTGAGCAAGGTTTTTTCAACCATGGATTGCCCCTGACGGTCCCACAAAGTGTACAAAACATCAGCAATCACCATGAAGTCCTGGAGATGACAATGGGCGCTATGCTTTGAACATTCAATCGTCCCGATATCATAGAATTGATCGGATACTGTTCCAAGAAGTTGGAAACTGCCACCAGAAGCAGGTGAAGAGGGAGTTGGAATGAAAGCAAGCACGTATATGTGATCTTCGTTGGCGGGTGTGGAGAAAACACGCAACAGAGTTTGGTGTTCTGCGTCGAGCAGGATGTGTGGTGCTGCAGCGCCTCCCGGCGCTGGTGTCGGTTCTCTGCCAGGGAGCAAAGAGAGCATCTTGGTTGCAACACAACCGATTTTGGCTTTCCAGAATCTGAGATTTCTGTCGCGAGAAAGGGTCCAAACATGGCCGACATCAGTTGGCCACTGGTGAGTGGCAATTGATATTATTTCCGAGCCGCTCGACGGGGTAGAGGTAAGCGCAGGCAGAAAAGATGTTAAAGATGACAGGAAGGACGCATGTTGAAAAGGCGTCTCGCTCCACTCGTCTAATCCTCGTTGAGCTGATTAAAAGGGAAAGGATAAGATAGACGCTTACCTTCGCTGTCATTTGACCCAAGAAACTCGGTTTCCAAACGCAAAATCGACCCATTCGGCTTGCTAACCACAACGCAATGCGTCCCTTGGACGTGAACAAGCCCGGTGATCCTTCCGGACAAATTCTTTATGTGATATTCGCGCGTCCATGTGTTAGCGGTCTGATGCAACCACAGGTCCACACCGCCGTCTAGTGGGAGAACCAAGCGGTAAAGCGAACCAGTGTCCGTTACCGCAACAATGTGCAGCTCCGTTTCCCACAGGAATACCGCTGGAGATGGGAGGACTAGTGCTGGGAAGACGAAACGGACCGGAGGGACGCTCGTAGAGAGCGAAACGAGCTCCAAAATGAGGCCACCGTGTAATACCCGAAGGAGAATGGTGCCAGTATTGGGGGTATGCAGCACGGCAGAGTATGAGGCGTGCTCTGGGGGTGGATCAGACGCGTTTGGAGCTGAGGGGAAGGATGTATTGTGGCGAGTTGTTTGAATGGGAATCGAGGTTGCCTGAACGGAAGGGAAGAGTGAAGAGAGCTGCGCGGCAACGATGAGGCCACGGTCCATTTTTTTGGGTTGCACTGGTACGACGATGGACGCGTCTTGTTTGTATTACGATTATTAGCTGTTTACTTTGCAAGGTTTGCGTTTTGTCACGTGCCCCAGAGACGAATAAATTTATGCAAGACCGTCTGACCTACTGGATTTTTTCCTTCAAATCGACAGGGGGGTGACGCGGTGACGCGTGACCGGATTTACCTATTCGACAATTCGACAGCAGGCGAATTTTGGCGTGACACCCCGAAAATTTCGACATTTCCTCTCTTTTTTTGCGTCTTTCAGGCAGCAGCCGCTGGTCAACCCTCCCCTGACACATCACGTGACTTTCCCTTTTGGGAAGGACTTAAGTTACGATTGAACACTCTCGGGTCAGTGTGAACAGTGAATCTTACTATAAGGAACTTTCCAAGTAAATAATAAATAGCACTCAGTGTCACATTTTTTTTCCAAAAAGAAATAGATTTATTCTTCAGAAAATAAATACAGAAGTTATGACATAAATCAAGTGTCTTGTTCTGATGGAACGAAGAACATTGCAGTACTGAGTACATAGCTGTGGTAGACCGTCTTCGGCGCAGGAAATCGAGTCGAGTTTCCGCGACGCGCTCGCGTGTCAATCAGACAAGTGATGCATCAGCCAGACAAGTGATGCGCTTCGCGCTCCACGACATCAAGGATGCAGGAGTCACAGAATTTGCCGCCCGCGGTGGATGAGTAAACGAGACGGAAAATCTCGATTTAAAATGGCAAGACCACAGGTGAGCGTGCGCTAATAAAATTGATCTCAAGAAAATCAAAATGATGAGCAACGCTTGGATTCGAACCGAGCACCACACAAAGGTGTGGTGCTTGGATAAGTACAAGTCTTAACCATTCTTCCAAGCAAGACATAGAATTGGAGCCACCGAAGCCAAGCTTATGCAACGCTTTCCTTGCTTGATTCCAGCTCTTCCCCGACAGTGGAGACTTATAGCACTATATATATCATCAATTAGTATATGTGCTACGGTTTCACAAGGCTATGCTCGGATTACATGGCAGGAGGAGTTCACAAGTGTTCACAAGCGAAAGTCTTGCGAAAGTCCTTCCCGAAAAGGAAGGTCACGTGATGTGTCAGGGGAGGGGTTGAGCTGCGCCAGCTCTTTCAGGCAATTTTGAACTGGCTGTGACGCTCGGGACGTTAGACAGAGGCCCGGGTGACGCGTGACCAGGACCAAATTTCGGGATCGACACAGAGGTGCGTGACGCGTGACTGTCGATTTGAAGGAAAAAATCCAGTAGTCTCTTTTACTGACTAGTACTGACTCCCCACTCGTAACCTCATTCCGAACGTCTGACCAGGGTCATTCAAAAGTTTAATTACATAATACGCTGAAGTTGAGAAAAGAATGGGATTGGCTAGCCCTCAAGCAAGAGTTCGTCGAGTGCATTCACTGCAGTGCTTCGATGCCAGTGATTACACGTTCACCATATAAACCAAGTTCTGCGCGCGCCTGGCGAAAAATTTGAACGAGCTACCAGCCCACGAGAGCGACTCGTTCAAGCCAGAACACAAATAGATTGAAGCTGAGCTCGTCGCATTTTTTTCAACGGAGCCCCCTCGCTATTCGCAAATTTTGATGGATAAATAGAAAACGCCAACCACTCGGCTCATTGGAACAGGGCCTGGGTGGGGGTAGCAGATCATGAACGCAATTTGGGGCTCAAGTATTGTTGTAATGAAGGCCATTTGGTGGCTCATTTCCCGCGTGTCGACTTGGCCAGTGCATACAGTAATTTGGTCGACCATTCGTTCGCGTTGTTCCGAGGCATAAACCAAGGGAATGTCCTCGTGAGCGCGAATAAGCGTCGGATCCCGCGGCATTTTACTCTTAAGCTGCCCAGAAATTAGACAGCAAAAAAGGCCAACAGACTTGACCGAGGAATCGGACCACCCAACTGAAGACCGCGCAGCGACTGTACCTCAAGGCTGCAAAGGTTGGCGTCGTCCATGTGCATTCCGGATGCTTCAGAGGGCACGGCGACGTGCGTTAAGAGGGAATTGGTTTGGTTTCTAAGTGAAAACTCCGTCTGCCTGTCCCGCAAGTCAAGAAGGTGATTATCAATAAACCAAACCGAAGCGGGTTGGAGAAACAAGGCAAGAGCTTTTGCTTGGCTCGAAGCAAAATTACATACATTGATTACCGGCATTCAGGGTCTCGTCGGCCGCATAGTTCGTAGCTCTTCACGAAGGGCGCTGAACTGGTCGAGTGGTCGGAGGAGGCTGGACGTATAGATTAAGACGCATTCAAAGGACATCCGGTCAGAATAAATTTACCGGCGTGCGGGGAATCTCGCGTCTGCATGATGGAGAATAGCCCAACTGTGAGAAGTCCACAGGAAGAGTGAGAGAAGTGGAGGAAGTCGAGTAAGGTCAGCCCGGCAGATGTGGAAGAGTAGAACGTGCCAACGAATATACGTCATAGCCGGATGAGTCCAACGCTGCGCGAAGATGATTTGAGCCCGGCGCCGCAGAGCTTCGCTTCGCGATATGTCAAGATTGTAGGATATAGGATGGAATATGCTGTTACCTTGTCAAGGACAGTCTTCCGCCTGGCACTGACACGGAACAATCTGGCAAACATAGAAAACTTCGGCTAGATATGCCAAACGAGACACTCACTTCTCAAGTCGCTCCACAGTCAAGGTTTTTCACACCGGGGCGTGAAAGAGGGCCCAATCGACATCAGGACGCTCGTGTACCAAGTAACACACTCCCCGGCTCCCAAGATGAAGACTATCCTCAAACTAATGTGGGAGCGAACTATTAATATGGAGAGAGAACAGCCAAGACGATTACCGGACTTCTTGCATGAGAACGAGTTGTACGACCGAAGATCTCCGAGTCGGGCAGTGTGTTATATTTCTTGCTTCTGGGGTCCAATAAAAAGTCGGTGCCGGCGCGGTTCAGTGTAAGATCAGTGGACCTACAGATCGATTGCCGCACAACGTCCAGAAGGTGTAACAGTCCCCAGTCCTCGAAATCACAGCAGTAAGTTTCAGTACGCTTGGTAGAATCAGAGCGGAGTTGGACAAGAACGATTGAACCCGGAAGCGTCGAAAGGCATGCTAGAGAATATGTAGCTATACACCTTCCTAAAGTTAATGGAACGGGAAGACCACGATGAGTTCAAAGTCGTCCAATTTGGCACCGAAAGTGCCAAATGACCTCGAATCTGATAAGTGGGAACGAGCGGGCTCGGACCAAGAGGGAATATCTGTGCTGGGAGAGGAAATTATCATTCAAGGGTGCTCCGCGCACCAAAAGAGTATTGCCAATTATTGTTTCAGATGGATGTAGTCCGAAGTTGAAAGAAGATGATGGATTTGATCGACATGTGCAGGCTCAATGAGGCAAGTCGAACTTCAACCCAACCAGAAAGAAGCGCCCGGACCACCACTGCACAAAGTCGTCGTCTTGGACAGGTCTAGCGGATCAGGCGAGGAATATGTCGACCGACGGCCACCGGGTAAATCAACACCACTCTGGGCTTTGCGTGCGCAGACTGTGACTTGAGATCCGTAGCGGGACTCCAACTGGACTGTCCATCTGCCTTGCGCGTACATGCCGTTATGCACCCAGGACTACCGCAGAGATCTGCTCTTCGTTGCGCTTAAAGCTAGTTGAATATGTTGCCGAATCCCCGGTCGAACCCTCGAATTCCGATCTTCGACTCCCCAGCCTCGACTTCCATCCGCGTTTCGACCTCTCTTCATGCATTTACATTGTCTGCCGTCCCCTTCTTCTAAATGGGTGTCTACCTCATGTGGACTATCTAAAATCAATTGTTTCGCAACCATCTATGGCGCAGCTGCACTGTGATCATTGAAGCACCTCGACCTCGTTCTTATTCCAACCATCGCATAAAAGGCTCGACTTAGGGAACTGAAATTCGAGCCCCTCTCATTGGCCTTATTTTAATTTCCTCGACTCCGTGCACCTTCGCTCATTCCACAATTGACGCTATGGACCAACTCGTGCCTTACCAAGCTATCTTTTTCCCCGCTGACGGTACGCTAATTGCTTCCCAGCCATTACTCGTATCCTCACTCTATTGTATCTTAGGCCGTCCGCCGTCTGTTGTTCAACTCATGACGAGGTACGAGCCGACTCCCTCTGGCGATACTCACTCAGACCGCGTCCCAGCCCCACGCACTATGGGCCTCACCCAGGTCCCCGCATGCCTCACCCTGAGGCGCACATGGACTTTGCGAGTACTGCTCACCGGCTCATCTCATTAATGCCTAACATTATGCTACCTAGATTGCCGAGTCCAGCGGGCTCGGCGGTGCAAAGCCATGGAAATACTTCGTTGGTCGTTTCTTTCTCCGTATTTTTGCCGCTAATCCTTCCCATTTAGATCGTCGACTCGCTGGATATGATGAACAAGAAATTCGCCCACCCATACATCGTTTACTACGCGACCATTTCGCGCGATGGAATGCCGTTCCCTATCAACAAGAGTATCCGCGATATTCAGGGCCCAGACTTCAAGGAGAAGTACGCTTGGCGAGGTACGAGTTTCCCTCGAAGGTAACTCAATTTCAATCTCAAAATCTTTCAAGGCAACATCATCATTGGTAAATGCTCAAGCTACGACCAGCCCTTCACATCGATGATGGACGCTTCCATGGCGGACTTTCCCATCCTGAAAAACTTCATCCGGACGCGCGCGCGACATCAATGTTAACTTGAGCTTTATGCACATGCTCTTCTCATGCCGATTCGCACACCAAAACTCAAAAACCTAGCCATGCTCTTTCTCTTTGCATTTTCGGTTCTCAGGGACTTCAGCGACTTATCAATGAAATGTACATAAATTACTTCGGCAATAAATTCTCTGTTACAAGTCATCCTCTGATTTCTGCGCCGATTCCCGCTGTGCCGCCTCCCGCTTCGCCGCCTCTTTCTCCGCCTGCGCTTGTTTCTTTGGGTCGCAGTGCTCTGGTATGGGACTTTTGGGGTCAATCGGCGGGTGCGACACCCTCCCTACTTTGTAATAGTCTTTGTGATCAGCGAAAAACTTTTTCCAGTGTTGTACGCCCTCGTATTCCTTGTCCGAGAGTCCGCGTAAGTCATGTGTCCGGTGTGTCTGAAAACAACCCGTCCCAAATGCCCGCGCAGCATCTCTGCCTGCCCTGAATTAGCGAAAGAAACACCAACGGTGATCAGCTGAAATCACAGCCTGCGGGGAAGAAATGACGGACATGAAATGATAAGAACCGCCTGGCTGGTACGCCTTTCCCTTGCTGACATCGTAAACATCTCCGTCGATCTAAAGTGCAGGGTGATCAGAGTCTAGCCCAACATAACGTGGATACCGTACGGCAAGATATGTCGGTCGCCCCGAGTCGCCTTCGCCATTGAACTCCGCCAGTGCCTGTTCGGAGAACAGCCGTTGGTCCGTCTAACGCAAGAGAAGGCGTCTTGATTAGCCTCTGTTTGTTCTGGGAAAAAAATACCGCTCGCGCGACCACACTAACCGGCCATAGACTCTTTAGTGTCGGCAGCACCCGTGTCTCATACTCCCATGTATAGCTTCCCGTAACGAATTTTCCCGCCAACGCGACGAAGATCGTCACATACAAGATAAACTTGAGCAGCCCCAGGATCCCGACTTCTGTCGGCTCCGTGGGATCAGGCCCAAGCGGGCCTACGGGCTCACCCTTGGCGATCTTCGCATCCCGGATTTTCTTCTTCTCGAGCCACTCGTTGTGCAACGCCTCCTGCCGGTCGCGATACTCCTTGTGTCTGCGGCGCACGAATATTAGTCGCATTCGGAGGTGGTGCATTGAACAGATATGGGGGCGACGTACGCGAGGAACGGCTGGTTGGCCGTTTTGGCGGAGACCATCCGGTCAGGGATGCTTGGGTCCTTCACCTTGAGCTCTGCGTCCAAGCCAGTCAACGAAATTGCGATAAAGTTATATGCAGCCGCACCATCTGGCGGAGGCACATATCGCGCGGGCTCCTGCCCAGTGAGTCCGGCCATCCACGACATGGTCGTTTGAAATAGAGATTCAAGCAACGTTCACACGTAACGGTACAAGGCGCGTCGGTTTGCTTTCCGACTCCCGAGTGTTCCCACGGGGATTTCCAGGGCAATCACCCGCCTTTACTCTACGTCCAGATGTGGGAGCCATAAATTCATATTCATTCGCATCGGCAGACGCATATACAATAAAAAGAGTATTTTAGGGCTATTAATGGGGGCCGGATCCCAAGGTACCCTAAAAACGGTAGCGTAAAGTAGTAGTTATATTACAAGTCTGGCTTCAGCGGAGAGGGCGTTGTCGGCGGAGTAAGAGTAAGGGGAGAGGGGAGGGGCAAGGTGAGAATAGTGCTAAGGTTCAGGTGAAGGGTGATGCAGCAATCGTATGAAGGAATTATGCAGAGCGAAGAATAGTGAAGACCCCCAGGGGTAGAGCGAGCCTGGCGTGGTAAAGGACGTGAAAATGAATGTGAAGCAGAATAAAGGGTGTAAAAAGTGTACAGACATCCATTGGATGAAGAATGAAGGAAAAGATGCGCATAAGTATTATGAATGTATGAGGAGCAGAAACGTGACAAGAGACCCATGCGGAGGAAGAGCTGCAGACGACCTATAGCGAGCCAGGTGCCGGAGGAGGTACTCGGTGTTCACGCTCGCTGGCCTGCTGCGAAATCGTAATGTACGCGCCGCCCGTCTCCTCAGTCAGACCTGGAGGCGACGACAGCATCCGGATGTTGTCCTCGTTGGGGTCCATATCCTCGACCCAATTCCGCATAGCAAGGAATTTGGGGGTCTTGATGAACTGCAAACAGTAGGGTTAGTATGCGGCTCGAAGACAAAAAAGAAAGAACGGAGACGAGCCTTGGGAACAGAGTCCGTGGCCATGAGACGGAAGACGTGCGTCTGGATGCGCTCGTACAACCGAATCATAGTCTGCAGCTGCGTCGCATTGAATGCGTTCGCCTGCTCTTGATCCACCTGCCCTTGGAAGACTTTCCCTGTCATGCTCGTTACAACGTCCTCCAGATATTTCGACAGCTCGTTTCGGAGCCCGTGGTCAATGTTCAGTTCGCACTGGCTGGACGGCGCCAGGTACTTGTTGTAGATGAAGAACGCGGTGTTGATCAACGACTCGTGGTGCTTCTCCATAGCCACCTGCCCGGGGGTACCTCTGCTCTGTTTGCCCGGCGCGGGTGTAGCAGCAACAGCACTGGAAGTGATGTTGAACTTGCGCTTGAAGTCTTCGACTTCAAGCCAGAACGACAGATTCTCCTCGCAGAAATTGCCTTTCAGGAACTCGCGGAACAGGGAGCGAAGGGCCGGGTCGTCGAGAATGTACTTCAGGCGATCGGTGTTGCTCTCCTTGCCTGCCCTGTGTGCCGCTTCGTAGTTGAGCTTCTCCGCAATCGAGATGCGCCGGTGGATCTTAGCATCCGTGGGCTTCTTGTTCCCAAGCTCGGGTTCATCGACAGAGGATCGAGTGGTAGTCGTGAGGTTGGCGGAGGAGGTGTTGGGCGAGTCCTGGAGACCCCGCGCACCGTCCCAATGAGCGACGCGACGACCTTCATCGGTGATCTTGTAAATGGCTTTCGCCGTGCAACGGAACTCGCCATGTTGCTAAAAATCCCAATCAGACGGAGGTCAAAAGAGCGATCAAGGAGAGACGGCGTACGCTAACAGGCGAGTTACCACCAGGAGCAGAGCCACGGACGGTGAAGATGATGGCGGAATCGTTGTTCTTCCGTTTGTCGCTGACGAGCGTGATGAGCCCAAAGCGGACGAACTGGGCAGCCATCTCGGCTGCCTCCTCCCTTCCCACGACCGACGTGAAGTCGCATAGCCACTCCAGTGCTGTGACGGCAGCGAAGCAGTACTTGTGGGCCTGGCCCTTGCTCTGGAGGGCTTGGGCACGGTCGGTGACGTCCATGAGCGACACGCCCTTCGAGCGTTCGTTATACCGCACAAAAGCGTCTGGAACGGTATTTGTCTGCGGCGGGTAGTTGGGCTGGCGACCGACGAAGCGACGGAAAAGGGCGGTGATGACAGACTGGGTGACAATGATCTCGTCATCGGTAGAGCGGCGCTCCAAGTGGAGGAGCTTGATGCAGATGGGCTGGGTGACGAAGACATTCTGCAGGTGGTCAGAGTTGATGCCGTTCTTGCTGATGAAACGCTCGAGGACATGGAGGCCCTTGGGCGTGAGGACGTAGACACCCCGATCCTTGAACAGGTTAGATGAGGGGTCGGTAGCGTTCTCAATCAGGCGGGCGTCCATGAAGTGCTGGCTCATCGCCTTTGCCATGTCGCGGGTCATGGAGAAGGTGGTTGTTGTCGTGGTTGTGACGACCCGTGAGGGCTCCCTGGGATCCGGTCCCCGATTAGACTGCGAGAATTTAAGCGAGGCGAGATTCTGTGCTGCCTCATCCCTATACAAGTCGGTGGGTAAGCATGGGGGGTCGCACGCCAAGGTAAAAGACGGACGTAGAGAACGAGTTTTGAAAAGTCTTGAAGAATTGCTTATGGGGACCTAGCTGTAAGGACACTATTAATGTTGCGAAGAGGTCGAGGGTGTCCTGTCAGCTCATATGAGGGCCAATGCAACTCAAAACGCGATGGAACGCACCTTAAGAAAAGGCCTCCCCCGCTTTGTGGTCTTCATCATGTGGGAAGAGGTACCAGGATCTTCCACGGACGGCATGGTGGTGGAGGGAGAACGGGGAGGAGGAAATTAGAGGGTGTCAAAGAAATGGCGGATGGGAGTAGGAGGCACGGCGTGACAGATCACAATGTGACTGTCGGGATTTGTAAGCATGCCAAAGCCTCTTGACGACAGCTTTTGCGATCACCTCGTGTATGGATTCGTTTATCTCCTCCTATGCAAAGGTACTGTAGTTTCATCCCTCACTCGTCCCTGCAAACGGCTTGCCTGGACTCCAGATCCTTTGCACCCGTAGCTGCGCCTTTCTCTTACAAAAGACACCCGCGATCAAGGAAGCTTCTTGACGTGAATATCATATCAAGTCGATCCCATCCTCCTTTCAATTGCATTGGCTCGCTTGCCAAACGCTACAAACCCCGTTCGACGTTGGTGATGAAATCGACTGGCGGAACCGTATGCAGTCAATAATCTTGCTCGGCCTCATGTCTTTTTTTTTCAAATATGTGATTGGCGATACAGCGCGGCAGGTCCGGCACCCCTCCGCAACATAGAACACGCAGCCCCTGTGGGCCTGTGTTTTTTCTTCTACGTATGTTGTTTCGCGACGCGAGACGCCGAGACCTCGCTCAACGGCGGAGGAGGAGAGCCGCGGCCCGCGGACGGCGTTGTCACCGGTTGCCCTGCCATCGTCGTATTGACTCATGTGCGAGAGCGCGGAGTAAAAAAAGTTTCTTTACCGCGACGCACCAAAGCTACTTCCGCTCTGAAACCTCACCCGCCCAATGCAGTGAGACAAGTTGTCAGACTTCGAGACGTCGTTGAGACTGAAACTGAGACCTAAAATCTGTCCCGGTAAGCCGAAGGCACGGAAACCAAACGGAAACGGTTGGTTCCGTCCAAGCGAGCGGGGTAATTAAGACGCGCAGAGCGGTCACGTTGTGTGGTCACGTTGTGTGGCTGTGACCTGTCCTCTGTTGCCTACACCGATGAGCTTCACCAATATAAATGTGAACTGCACCGCGCCAGCTTTGACTTTCGTGGCTTTTGTCCTGCTCACCGAGCCGACCTAGGACCCTGCAGGCGTCAAGGCTCTGCTCGACCGCCTCCGCGCGTCCCAGGCATGGCAGAATGTCGTCAATGCACCACCAGAGCAACAGCCTCCTGCACCCGCCCCATCCAGCAGTCGCAGCGAACCCACACCCGGCTCGAGCTCGGTAGCAGCGCTACTTTCGCAATTAAACTCCACACCCGTGGCTGCATCTACTCTGACTGCACCAGTCTCAAACGCCCGAGCATCGCCGTCTCCGAGCAAGGATTACACCTTTGTCACCAGGCCTCCGCCGCCGCCGCCGGAATCTTTTGCCGTCATTGAAGACGTCCGATCCCTGACGTTTCAGCAGGCGCTGCCCCGACTGGCGCAACTTTCCGATGACCCCGCAGTTGTGTCAGTCATCCACAAGGTGTCGCAGAATTAATTCATTCTAATGCCCATTTGTGTTTCAACTTTGCGTATTTTAGTTGAAGCAGGAGCAGGATAAACTGGAACGCGAGCTATGGGCGGAACGCACGGCGATCCGCGTCAAATACGAAGAGAAGGTCAAGGTCTCTAAAGTCAAGTACGAGTAGTGTTTCTATTTGCCATGAACTCTAATGGACGGTGCATAGGGCCACTCTAATCGGAGCCGGGGCGGGGCTGAGCAAGCACGAGGCGGATGTGCGTCTATCTATCGTTGTGGGAGCGCCTCACCCTCAGGTATTTGTAGATGTTGGTGCAGGCCTACGAGCGCGAACTTGCGCGCTTCGACAGCGAGCGAGCGCTCCCAGCGTGGGACGGGCTCGTCACCAGCCAACAGGCTGCGCTCGCGCAGCTCCGCGTCCCAACAATGTACCCCACGGCCGTGAAGACCGACAGAGAGGTATGTGCACACGGATTCTACTGAGATGTTGTGCTATTGTTGATGGTTTCCCTTAAATCTCTTCTCCCGGCTGTATCCAGCGGCAACAGAGGGTGATACAGGTGCTTGAGGGGATTGTGGGAGCAACGAGCCCAACACTGGCTTAACATAGCTGAGCTTAATGTAATCCCGAGTCGTATCCTACCTCAGGGGCTCGAGATAATTGAATGAAAGGAGGCTTCTGATCTTTTTCTGTTGCCATAAAGTGGAAACGCGGCTTGATATCTTGGTGGTATCACTGTTTGAAGTAACGAAGGACTCAAAACCTTCTGCCATCGGCGGCGAAAGGCCTTCCTTAGAGGCGTGCTGTGAGACCAGACGGCGCCCGCTGCCCGGGCTTGATAACAATTGCAGCTGTTCGATTCTTGCTGGATTTCAGGGAATAGGGGCCGACTTTGACATGACAGTGGACCTTCTAGTGCGCAGACCGTGCACAGGCACGCACAAGTTTGGCCAAGCACGGAGCTTGGTCTTGTTATGTTTTGGGTATAGTTCCGAAAGGGTTTACGTGGAGACTGTCCGACGTTTCTGGGATGACGGCATCTGCCATCGTCCTTCTTTCGTGCTCTTGATCCACTTGTTTCAGATTTTTTAGGTTCAAAAAAAAACATTCAAGAAAACATTCAAGAAAGCAGTCCCTCCGTCGATGTATGGCGCCACAGACAGCATTCAAGACGCCCTGGACGGCTTTTATTCGCTGGAATTATTATTTAAACGACGCCACAAATTTTTCTGATCTCGCTTAATTTAAACGACGATCATCGAAGGCTGGCTGTCATGGTACAAATGGGAGGAGCACTTTTTTTCGACCACTCGGCATGCCTCGACTTTGACTTGCCTTCTACTACCTTGTTGCTGGACTTTTACTCGACATGCCTTTCGTCGATCTCCAAAGCGCAGACGATTTCGCGTCCATCTACTACACCACCAACTCCTTTTTCGGCAACGTAGGTGGTTTCGACCCAGAAAAACCTACCGTCTGCATACTACACCCAACGTTCCTTGACTCGACATGGTTGCACCAGCAATTCAACGATCCGCGCCTCGACTCGGAGTTCAACCTCATTGCCTTCGACATGCGCGTCGCCGGCAAGTCCGAGTGCCGCCACAGTGGAAAGCACGACAGCTGGGTCGACGCTGCGGACCTTGCATTTTGCGCCCAGGTGTGTTTTCATGCCTGTTATTTTTCTCACAAACCGCAGTCACTCACCATTTCACCCTAGGCCCTTCGGCTTGCCCCCTTCCACATTCTCGCCATGGAGAGCACCTCCATAAACTGCGCGCTCCGGTTCGCCGCGCTGTGAGTTTTTTTTTTGGTCAAAACATATGGTCTGCTCCGCGGAACACTGATACGGACTTTCGCTTCCAGTTTCCCGGAGATGTGTTTGAGTCTCGCGCTGTGTAACGTCCCGGCGCCAACAGAGTACGTAATTTTCATTTTTCGTGTCTTGACGGCTGATTAGCGACATCACCGCAGGCTCAAATGGATTTACACGGCGTACGACGAGCTGATCCATACATGGTGCTTTGCAGACGACTTGGAATCATATGAACACGTCGCGGCGGAGGCCGTTACACTTACCTTTGGCCCCGTGCGTTCACGTCGTTACTGCAGATGCAGAATTTGAGCTAATTATGAGCGTCTAGGACGCACCTGCCGACTTGCGCGATGATGTGCGTGTCTCCCCTATATTTCACGCGTTGCTAATGTTTGAGCATAACAGCTCATCGCGTACTGGGAACAAACTATGAACCCTCGAAAACGGTGTCGCGTTCTGGAACAAGCAAATGTTGCTATGAATGTCAGTTTCTTCCGTTCCCCATCATGTAATCGTTAAACGTTATTTTCGCAGCGCGTACCCTTACCCACTGAAGCATATCCACACATTACGCAACCAGTACTGATCATCCATGGCGACGCGAGCGAATCCTGCCCCCGAAAGTACGCCGAGCGAATGGCGCACGAGCTCAAAGGAGTACTGTACGTTGTCAAAGGTCCGTCTTCTACCATGACACATTTATTTTGGGCGGATGGCTGATGCCCGCACAGGCGGCGCCGGGTACCTCGGTATCCCACAAGGCACGGCCTCAATCGTGAACCAAGTCTATGTAAAATTCGTCTCGCGCCTTCCCCGTGCGCGCTCCGACCCGGCAACACTCACTCTCCCGATCGAGGAGCGGATGCGCGAAGCGTTGGCGGCGCTCGAGCAGATTCTCGGTGACAGCAGCATCCACGCGCGCGACCCGCTCTCGTCCTTATCATTTTGCTGTCTCCCCGACGAGATCATTCAACAGCAGACGGAGGAGCTCAATGCCTTCCGTAAAGGCCACACAATCGCTTACCTTCCCCTGAGTCCCGCCGGCCGCCCGATCCGGCGGTACTCCGAACGTCCCAAAGACGACTGGTTCGAGAGCAGCAATGACAATATGTCCTATGCAGGTACGTTGCCCTGATACCCGATGTGCCCTGAATTGTTTTTGAAATTGTCGTATTTTGTTAGGGGGACGCTTCTTTTCTGAACCGCCGGTGCGAAACGATAAATCACTACCAATGCCCAAGTCTGAGCCTATCTCGCCCGACGAGGGGCGACTCAGGCGCGGGACATACAGTCCCATGTCTGTCGAAAAGCTTGTCATCAAAGGTTCGATGGCAAAAGTCGTTACAGGGTCCCAGCCGACCCTGCACAAGCTGTTCTTGTGAATCTCGCCCTTTTGGGGTATAATCATGCTGCACTTGTATATAGCCTGCATTTACTCTATTTCTTCCCATCTGCTCATGGTCACTGTATTACATAGCATCACCCCGGAATTAAAAACCTAGATTGAAAGATTGCACGAGTATAAGGAAGTACGGGTGCGCAAAGCCAACAAGCATGCATTTCATTTGAGACGCGAGGTTTATTGGACTCCTATTTATTACATTCGACTTCGAAGATACTATTGGACATATTTTACTTTTCACTGATCCCACTGGTGTCTGCTACCGCGGAAGAGGTGAACTAGACCAACTGGAATGAGGGTCGGATCAACGACCTCCAAACTCCCGAATTTTTTGAGCACTTGATCTCTGTGTTGCAGAAGAAATCAGTCCAACACCGGTGATGGAACAACAGCACGCACCCATAAAGCGACAGCACCCATCGGTCATAGAAGTCCATCGGACGAACTACCTGCTGCGCTTGCGAATGCAGCCTCAACTGCATGGGCCTCGCAGTACTCATCAAAGCACAATACCGATTTTTCCACGCCTGCAGCCCAGTTTCCCTATATGCGATATAATCCTCGAAAGGCGGGAATTGGTCGTATCCGGGTCGCGAGGTCAATCCCGACGCGCCTGAGTTCCATTTCTCTTGCAATGAAAGGTAGGACTCGGTATCTTTCTCCATTTGCTTGGCGAATTCGCTTGCTGGGTCACGGCCAATGGCGTCTCGGACTGCAAGGAGCTCGATCAAAGGGTTTCGCAATTCCATGCCACCACTGCGATCCTTATTAGCAAAAAGAAAATATGCAGGGATTCGGTACTGGTAGATTCACCTCGAAATAGGGAAGTAGAAATACCCGTCTGGAAGATCTTGTACGCCAAACCGTTCTGTGATAATGGCCCTGAGTGCGCCGACTGCGCCGACCGACGAGGACGGGAAGAGCTCCTTTTGAATCCGAGCAAGGATGTCAATCATGTCGTCGAGATGCGCCTGTCCGAGACACAAAGCAGGCCCGAAGGACACTGTGGGACGTGCGCCGAAGTTGCGCGAAAAGAAAGCCATGTATTTGTTGTAGGCGTTTATGAACCCGAAGACAGACTTGGTCGCCGCTAGTTGACGTCGAAGCTCCACTATGTGGTGGTCGACTTCGGACTGGTCGATGGCGAATCGGGCCTGGTCAGACTCGAAGCGGAGGAATCCCCAGCGGATCTCGCCAGAAGGAAGCTCAGGATCCACATCCGCTCCGACGCATGCTGAACCAGTCTTGCTTTTGTTGAACGCCAACCCGGTGAGAGCAGCATACTGGGGAGTGTCAACGAATCAGACGTCGAAAGAATGAAACAAAACTGACTTTTTTCATTTCCGTCCAAGCGACCTCGCACTTGGCTGAATCCGAATTCCAGAACCAGATATCGTCGTGGATGCGATATAGGAAGAGCCCATTCGCTCGCTGATTTACGGCGAAATCCAAGCCAAATAGAACGGCTTCGCCGAAAAATGCGCTGAGCGCGTACGATATGGGCGTCCCGCATTGGCGAATACGTGGAGCGTCACCTGGTTTGTTGTCGTCTTTGAAGATGAGGGGGACATGAAGGAACGCTTTGAAAAAGCTCAACCAGGTCTCGGATATCCCAAAAAAGCGAAGACAAGTGAGGATAGTATCGAAAGCCAGCGAAGGGCCGAACCTTCAGCGAACGTTAAATTCGATTAAATGTATATGGAGTGTAAAGGAAGACTCACCATTCGAGATCTGTGCATACAATGGTGTGCGTTTTGTGCAAGGTAGAGTTGAGATAACATTCGGTCGCCACTGTATGGAGTAACTCCTGCTTCACATGAGAAATAGAAATTTGCGCCTTGTCTGGGTTGCCCCAATCGTCATACGACGGAGTTGAGTCGACCTGGCTGGACAGCTGGCCGACAAGGAAATGATCTTTGCGTAAAGTCTGTCGATATGAATGTATGCTGTCGGATGGGGATTCTGCGAAATATGTTTTGCGATCGCGGAGTTGCTCTCGCGAGAAAGGGGGGAATTCCTGTTTCCATGCCTTCGAAGAGAATATATCTAGGCAAACCTGCTTGAACTTTACTTGCCACATGATCCCGAGATATTGCAGGAACAGAGCGTCCAGCATGTCCGGGTCAGTGAAGGCACGGTATTTCCCATTCAGATGCCTGCGCATGTCAACCTGTGCACCATGTTGGGGCCAAGACCACGCCTCGAGACTGCCCAGGCGCATGGTCATGACAGTAGCGAGTTCATCGACAACGACGGGACTTTGAGTGAATTCCCGTAGAGTGTTGCGTTTGTCCTCGAGCATGAGATCTGCCGCCAATATAGAGTTGATGACCCATTTCATATCCTGCAGATCGTCAGTACCACTTCAACGGGAGAAGAAGGGAGAATTTGCTACGTTCGCAGTGATGATGCGACCTTGCAAATCATCGCCGAACTCTTTCATCCCGCGACGCACGCTCCCTAGCACCTCAAGCGAGCTGCTGTCGGAAAATAGATCCGTTAGATAGGCGGTTAGCCCGTCCGCGTCGATGGCTTTTGGTGTAAAGACGATTGACTTGAGACGCTCCTGCTGTTCGTACATTTCCTTCCGACCAACTTCGACAAACTCGTCTGAGGAGCTCGCTTGAGAGGAGGATTTCTGTTCCAGAACCGAGTCGCCACTGGTAAGCCACTCGTTGAACAAGCCACCGAAGAGCTTGGCAAATTCAAACCGAGTCATGGAGTGACGAATGTGGGCCTCGAGAGTGTCTGCCCAGTCTTTGAGAACGTCGGGGCTGAATCCGGGATCTTTACGGGCCTGGAGTAACCACAGATCTAGGCTAGACAAGTCCAATTTCCCGCCAACGAACGTAGCAGAGTCAACCGCGCCTGAGCCACGCCAAGAGCGGACAGCGTCGAGAAGAAGTTCGACTCTTCGAGGAAGGTCGTCACTAGCGGCGGCTTTCTCCAGAACTGCAGAATGTGCTTCGAACGCCAATCGTTGCTTCTCAAGCTCGTCCAGTTTGATGGATGTTATAAACTGGAGGGTCTTCCCAAACGCTGCAGAATGGGCTTGAGCGCTAAGGAGATAAGTGAGTAGGATATGCGTAGAAGAGATGCCACAGACCCTGCGCTGTGGTTGGTGCTGACTCCACGGCCACGACCCCTTGAGGCTAGAGGACGACCCCTGGAGGCTGGAGGGAAAGGAGCCATGGTTGAAGAGTTGAGCTAGTAGATCGCGCCTTTTGTACTCCAACGAGGTACGGAGGCGAGCATTCAATATCATTCAATTCAAGAGGAGTCATTCCAAACTCGAGTCATTCATAGTACGACCTTGTGTCGACTATCGTGCCCCTTGAGCCGTTTGCGCGAAGCCCCACACGACGTGCAGCGACGAGTCGGGCACAAGTGCGCAAGCGCATTTCCTTGGGTGGCAGTAAAATTCCTAGACTCGAGAGGACTCGAGCCAGCGCACGCCGCAGACCGCAGGATGTTGATGACCATCAAATCACGCGGCCTGGCTGTGTTCAGAGTTGGAGGCTCGGAAACTCTCCAACTCAACTCCAACTAACGGGCGGGACGACCGACTATTAGTATGTTGGCCGAAAGATGTACATATGGGAGCGCGAAAGCGCTGGACAACAGAAAGCAAAAAAAAAGGTGTCATTCACCGCCAAGTCGTTGCGTGACGCCTGGAGTACTTATTTAATTGGACAGCGGCACAGGTCTCGCCATGTCAGAGTAGGAGAGCAGACGTTAAATAAGGCCCTGTTCGGGATCCCTAAAACTATGTATGATGCCGTCGCTCAATAAAGATATCTGAGGATCTGACGGTTTTTTTGGATTGCACTGATGCACAGCTGAGGAACAAGCAGTTGCACACCTTAACCAACGCAAAACTCGAGTTGAAACCAAGTAAAACAGTACGAATAGGTCATGTCATCTCTACATCGCCATTGACATCCGCTCTTGGGGCGCCGCGGACGACCGAATTGACGAGCTCCCTCCGAATTTCTGGCCCAATTTGCACGTGGGGTGTCGCGCGCACCACGTCCAACAGCGCGTCCTTTTGGTCTGGCGTCAGGTCCGACGCGTACCTTTGCACGAAAACTAGCAGACTCTGGTGCCACAGCACGGGGAGCTTATCAGAGTCGGCGCGCGTCCGGGCTTTGTATGTGTTCGAGAGGCGGATAAAGTGGAAGACGAGCGCGTCGACGACCTTGTATGGCAGTTCGAATTTTTTGTCGACGAGGACACGAATGAAGAGGGAGTTGGGTCCTGAATTATGCACGTCATGGGATGAATGAAAGAAAGAAGGCATCCAAACCGTACCTGAGTAGTCCATCTCGGCGATGCGAATCAGCGCCGCAGACGCGTGCAGAACGGGAATTTTGGTGCGCGCCAGGACAGACGCGACGATAGCAGATTCTTTGAGGGAACAGCCTTGCTGCGAAAGACAGACAGTCAAAACAATATCAAGGAAAGAATCGAGGTGGAGAAGCATACATCCAACATCGGGAATATAATTCCCTTGAAGAAAGCACCAGGCTTATACATTGCGCGTCGCATAGCATCATAATAGTGTACATTCAGCTTCTTGTTTTGCTGGATGTCTTCCCGAATCGCATCGAGAAGCACAACACTGAGGAACAGCTGGGCCTGCGCCGGCTTCATGCTGGATATGAATATCCGGGTGGCGGCTAAACAGGCGTGCGGAGACCAGTTCTCGGGTTGGGTGAGAGCCAGTAACCGGGCCCAAGCGGGGAGTGAGGGGATGACTTTGAAGATTTTTGGGAGCGGCCCGGAGGTGTACTTATGAAGGAACATTCCGAGCCTGCGAAGCCATTAGATTCATGACAGACATGCAAAACGGTATATGGCGGGCGTACTTGGCATAAGCCTCCACGACTTTGGGATCTAATCCCAACGCGGGGTCCGGTTTTTCTCGATCTGTAGACTAGGCTTAGATTTTCTTTTTAGAGGCGCAGCGAGAACAAGCTACCTTGCTGCACCTTTTTTATTACAGCGGCGTTTTGCTCTGTCTCGCCGCTCTCCAGCTTCGCAAAAATTATATCTGCGAGGGTTCTCCGTTCACCGGCATTGTGAGGATGTAGGGCGTCTAATGTTTCCAAGTCCTCTTCGTCTATTTCCTAAAACACCATTAATCTCTGTTGCATATATTCGAATAGGAGCTCACGATCTCTTCTATCTCCTCCTCATCCACGTCTTCGAGTTCCGAATCGTCGTCGTCGTCGTCGAACCGTGGTCTTGTTGAAGCGGAAGGTCGTGTTTCCTCTTGGTCGTCGTCCAGGATTTCCAGTTCATCTTGCTGGTCCCTGGCAAGCTCAAAGATACGCTTTGAGGTTTTAGGGTCCAATATCGCCTTCACACAGGTCAGGAACGTGCGGGGGATCCACATGAAAAAAAAACCTCGGAAGATTCATCTTGGCCTGTCGTATCTTTGGACTGCTTTTTCCGCTTTCCGGGCTGGGATACCCGGCCATATTTTGCTTCGAGTTCATCGTCTCCGAGCTGGGCCAACAGAGAGGTTTTTGCGAGCAGGGGATCGTGTCTTGATTTCGCAGAGGATTTTCGAGTAGCCGGCATCGTGGAGAAAATCTTGGCGTTTACGGGGCGGGGCGGCTGTGCTGATCCGGACGGAAAAGTTGTGACACGGTCAACTGTTCTTCGGTGCCATCTCGCTGCCTATCCGCCACGTATAATAATACCGTATATATCTTTATCTTGATTTTCTGTATCTCACTGACCACCACCATGTCTCCAGCTGACGATATGCCTCCCGTTCCCGTAGGTTTGTTCTCTTCGCCCGCCCGTGTGTAAACTTTTGGCGCGCGTAGATCAAAACTCTCGACAAGGACGGGCACGAAATAACCAGCGTGGGCTTCAATCGCTTCGGTTTCGACTCGGAGGTCCCCATAGACGTTCTCCGTTCCCTCTACCTTCGTCCGCACTATGTGCTGAGGGCTAACGATCTCGAGAGAATTCCGACAGCGACGGAAGCGCTGAATGCCCAGTTTACCCAGGGTGCCGACTATCAGTCGAAATCAATTTACCACCCCGACACGAAGGCCATTTCGTACACGACGCTGTCCCGTTTCCCCCCCGTGAAACTCCTACCCCCGTCTGCGCGCAAGCGTATCCTCGTCACTGGTGGTGCAGGCTTCGTTGGCTCGCATCTTGTCGACCGTCTTATGCTCCTTGGCCACGAAGTCACCGTGATCGACAACTTTTTTACTGGTTCAAAAACCACTGTCAGTCACTGGATCGGCCACCCCAACTTTGAGATGGTCCGCCACGATGTCGTCGAGCCCTTCATGATTGAGTGCGACCGTGAGCAAGCCTGCTATCTCATTGACGCGTCATGATTAATTATTCTTGCTCAATGAAGAAATATACCATCTTGCCTGCCCCGCATCCCCGCCTCACTACCAATTCAACGCCGTGAAGACGATCAAGACGTCGTTTATGGGCACTCTCAACATGCTCGGTCTTGCTAAGCGCACTAAGGCCCGGTTCCTCATCAGCAGCACATCCGGTACGATCTCAGCTCAAACGCTCCGATTGGTTCCCTGATTACCGGTGCAGAGGTGTACGGCGACCCAGAAGTCCACCCCCAGACCGAAGACTAGTAAGAGCTGATTCAATGCCACTGAAATTAGAATTAATCAATGCCTTTTAGCTGGGGCCACGTCAACCCTATTGGCCCGCGCGCTTGTTACGATGAAGGGAAGCGTGTAGCGGAGACTTTGACCTACGGTTTCCAGCGTCAGGATGGCGTCGACGTCCGTGTCGCGCGGATCTTCAATACCTACGGGCCGCGCAGTAATGTTTTTCATTCGCTTTTACTTTCAACGGCTCACCTATCCACTCATAGTGAACCCCTACGACGGTCGCGTTGTCTCTAACTTTATTGTCCAAGCCTTAAAAGGCGAGGACATGACTGTCTACGGTGACGGCACACAGACGCGGTCGTTCCAATACATCCACGACCTCGTCGATGGCATGATCGCGCTCATGAACAGCGATGAGTCGCGCCCCGTCAACATCGGCAACGGCGACGAGTTCACGATCGGCGACTTTGCGAAGCTCGTGCGCGAGATCGTCGAGAAGGTGCAGGACGAGGACGGCGTGAAGCGCACGCGCCGGGTTGAGATCATATACGAGCCCATCCCGACGGATGACCCGCAGAAACGCCGCCCGGACACGACCCGCGCGAAGGAGTCGCTGCAGTGGCAGCCGAGGTGGACTGTCAGAATGGGACTGGAGGAGATGGTTCGGTACTACAAGGCGAAAATGGCTGAGGGCAGCCTCTGACAGTCCAACTGTCTCTTCCGTTCCTTTTGCACCACGCTTTATAGATTTTTATTGTACACACGGCTTCGTGAGATTCATAGATAAAACAAAAAATGTTGTTACTGTAGCGGTATATGGAATGAAAACGTAATCGTTAATCCTTGTTCTGTTTTCTTTTTTCGGACGTAAGTTGGTGATGAACTTGGTCAAGACATGAATACATCTAAAAAGTGACGGACTGGTGCAAATTTGTTGCTTGAATGAAAGCAAGTATTTTGATTCCTTAGCTCGCTCAAGGAAATATCATCAGCGGTGGGGACAAAGATATTAATGCACATAAGAAAGTACAATACTTTTGAGCGCGAAGGCATATTTTTCTATCATCGTTTCTGCTTGCCCTTCTCCGCTGGTGCGGCCCGAATAGCCCCCATGATATCGGCAAGACCGTTTTCCAAAGGCGCTGCTTTATTCGAGGGCAAAGTTGGCTCCACCAGAGCGGCCTTTTTCACTTTCTTACCCATCGCAGCGGTGAAAAGTTCGTCAATCTCATCTCCGCCCGCATCACGTTTCCGTTTCTTGCGCTCTTTTTTGGGAGAAACCTCCTCCACAGCTTGAACGGGGGACATGGAAACCGTGGGCTGTTCAGCAGGCCGATTTCGGACCGTCTGCATGGCTCGCCATTCGTCCGGGCGTCGCTGTAACAGATATAAATTGAGATTCCTGGCGAAGAATTTGCCGTAATAGGAGCCGGCAAGGAATTGCTCTTGGGGAATCAATGAGCGGGCAATCTTTTCCTGGAACAGCGGAGCGATGAGGATGCTGGGAAACAGGGTCCAAGTAGTGAATCCAACCTTCAAATATGTATCTGAAAATGCCCAACATCGGTCTCCGACTCGGCTGCCGATACGGTCATCGACGAGGAGATGATACCGACCGATGAAGGAGAGAACGAATTGACGTTTGACCTTGTGAGGTACGGTTGGCGAGTCAAGAAGAGAATCTAGAACTCGTGAACTGGTCGCGTGGTGGGCGATGGCGAGCATGTCCTCCTCCGACAGCGAATTCAGACTTATGGAAGAACGTCAATCATAAGACTATGCGTATTGAATTGCCGTTTACCTTTCGGTGACCAGTTGATAATGAGGCTCCGGAAGACGAAGTAGAGACTGCAGAAGGATTGCCCCTTGAACATTCGGTTCGGCTTTGGGAGTTGGCCTACCCTCCCCTTCAGACGGCTTCGCCGTGGTTTCCAAGTGCTGGAAACACTGCTCAGGAAGATTTATGTGGGACTGTGATTTCCCAACCTGGAAGGTCTGCAAGTGCAGCATGCACGGAACGAGAAAATTACGCTCCTGCGAGGTCTGTGTCCGGAACCCGATCGAAACTGCCTAAAGACATAGGTTGAGACATGAAATAAATAATGCAGGCATTGTACCTCTGTTACTTCAGTGCCACAGGCCTTGAGAATTGCTGCACGATCAATGACGGCACGAAGAACGCCAGTCCGAGAGGTTTCTGGATAATGGAGTGAACCCATATTACGTCGCATTTGAAACCAAGGCTCACGTATCAACTTCGTCCAGACATTTTGGAGCTCCTCGCATGCTTCAGTCAACTGGGCCACACTGACGCGCTCCAGTGCCTTCGCTAAGACAAAATTTGCTACAGGATGAGAAGCAATTCTTGGAAGATTGCCCTTGAAATATGTAGTCCACAAGATGGAAAACGCAGGCCCCGGACAACGGGTAACGATGGTTTCCAGAAGATGAGAGGATGTGGGATCTCGGAGGAGAGTGTTAAGATAATCCGAGACAGGAGGCGCCTCGGAAGGGTTGTCGCCTGTTCAACGGATTTAGTCAGAGGTCCAGTACGAGATAGTTCGGCCGTACGCGAGGATGATATCAGTCCAACTAAGACTCGATCCATCAACGAATCGGGGTCGTCAGTCATCTGTTGGTCCGCTTCGACTGCGAGTAGCATCTACAATATTAGTCAATGAACAGCTGGGGTAGAAGCCAGAGAGAATGCAGACTTGCAGGGTTGGACTGGCAACCTTGTCAGCTGCAAGAGCCCTGGTTTCATTCGCATCGAGTTCGTGGCGAACCACGTCGACGAATTTGCGAGCAGTTTGGGAAAACTCCTCGGGAGGGACATAACTTCCGAATTCCCTTCTGTTGTCGCTATCTTTGAAAACCGAGTTCAAGGGTCCCTGTTTTGCTTTCCAAGCTGCGCTTTTCTTGGATCGCATGGCATGCTGGGTAGTCTCGTGTGATGCGACAAGATTGGGCGACAACAATAAAAGAAGTGCACGTATAACGTGGGATGCGAAGGGATGCATTACCAAGGAGGCAAACACCGGAAATAATTCCTTCAGACTCTCAATGAGTCCCCTGCAAAGTAGATAATAAACGCGCAGTCACCTCACACACGTCGAGTATCAATTGAGTTAATGTTCGTAGTTCACCCTTGTCAGAAGCCTCTGGAACAGTTGGCAGGATTCCTCGTTTCTGGCTATATGTTCAGTTCAATCATAGCGTAGTTTCAATCCTTCCCACCTCTCTCGAAACAGTTTGGGTGGCGACCGTGAAGAGCGTTTGGCAAACATGCGAGGCAAAACGGTGCTTTACCAACACGTTGTAGCTGCAAACAAATACGACATCAACTGGGTAATTATGCAAATTCGACTCACGAGCCAATCAACCTATCCACGAAGACTCGACGCGCAAAATCATCCATGGAGTGGGTCATTCGCTCCAAGACGAGGGAACAATCGGGGTCTGTGGCAAGTTGTTTTTCTTTGTCGTACATTTCTGTTAGAGCAGCGACAAAGAACATCCTTCTTTCTTCAAATTCCACATTAGTTGGTTGTTGTGTCCAGATATACAACTCGAGAGGACCTTGGTTTGGGTCATTGTCCTCGTCGTTGGAAGCGAGCTCGGCAGTGGTATTTTGCCAGGACCTGATTTGAATGTCGACGGTGCGAAAGTAGGCCTTAACATCGACGTCCACATAACCGAACGGCGCTTCGGGATTGACCTCCTCCTCAGACTGCTTTCGTGCCGAAACAATCCAAGAAGGGAATTCCTCGGACTGGGGATGCGCTGGTGGTGGGTCTTGAACAGGCGGCTGCCATTCTGGCTCAGGTTTTTTCTTCTTCCCTCGTTTGCGATGCTCTTTCGGCATTGAACTGATTCCTACTGGTTCAACTTGAAGTTGTTCAAAGAGTGCCCAAGTTTGATCGCAATTGGCGCGACCTTCCCGGTCCGCTTGATCCGGCACGCTTTGCGACTGCCAACGTTCAATGCAGCTCGGAAATTCCACAGTTAGTACGTGATTAAGTATCTACAAAATCACCATCAAACGAACGAGGAGGTCAGACTCAGGTTGTGATGTCCAACTTTGGATTTCTGACCTTAGACTGACTGGACATCGAAAACTCGCAAGTTTGGAAATTGGCCCAAGTCTCATTCCTGTCAGTTGCCTCTTCCCAACCAATGGGATCAAAAACAAAAACCGTGACAAGTAATAAAAAACGTACATGTTCCCCACTTCACGAAACACACCAGTGGATTCAGTCGAGACTGACCGTGCTTGTATATCCATGTCCTAAATTACAGCATGCCTACGACTACACTAAAGCTACACTGAATGACCGAGTCCCTTTCCCTTGGCTAACCGAATACAAGTAAAGAACGAATGTCCGGTGGGAAGTCACCATTCATGAAACATACCATCTGTCCATATGAATCTCTGTTCAGAAAGCAAGTAAGCGCTTGCACCATCGTGAATTCGGATCTCAATCCGGCCGCTACCTCCAACCGTCCTTGGCTCAGGTCTTCGAACCATCGAGGGCGGTACTTTGCGTGTCGTTTGGGTGAAACGAAATCCAAGCTCTCGAGTTGGCCGGCGGTAGGAGGTACTTGATATCTCCATCGCGAAGCAATGAAGCGGAGTAATGCTGCGTTGTTGAAGGCTTCACCATGACTCTCCAATCGAATGGATCGCAAAATTGGCAGAAGTCCAGGTCCGCTGTTGCATGTAATGTGAGGGCGTCGAGAAATTCGTTATTAATGAAATCGTGCTCTCTATCCGACTGGGACAGAGCAATGCTCAAGCTTCGTAGGGCAGGCACGACCCCAAGGCAGCGGAGGATTTGTCGGGCGTCGAGCGGAAGATATCCTAAATGAAGAGTTTCAAGATGCCCACCCAACTCCTCCAGGAATTCGACGAATTTGTCTGAAGAAGCATCGGACCACTGTGGTGCTTGAGTGACGTTCCAGCTGATATTCAGGGATCGAAGCCCAGGGAGTGAAAGGGAGTGCAGAAACATCAACAACGGAACGTGCGGTGCGTCGCGATGGCTAGCCTATACATCTTGAGCTGCAAATGCTCTAGCCTCGAAAGGGATAAAGGTTCTAGCTCCTCCGAGCTGAGCGCGCAGACAGCGTTCATGCTGCACCGTCTGAGGTTTACAGCTTCCTTCAAGATGTGAAGGCATTCGGTAAGTGTCGGAATCGGAATGAGGAAGAGATCCAGCTCTGTGACTTGTATCCAATTAATCCTCAGATCTTTGAGGACGACTGGGGAAGGTCCAAAGGTCTCCATGCTGAAAGTCCTCAGACAGGATGAACTGCTTAGGCCGACCGCCCATAAAGGAAGTAAGCTGGCAGTCGGCGCGTAAAGCGTCACATCGCGCCAACGAGGAAATGATGGGAGGATGCATTGCATGAGCTCGCTACATGCCGCGTCGACGGGGACGGGGTAATGCAATTTGAACGAAAGCGGAAGATTACGGGATCGCTCTATCCACCCCTTCAGCGCGTGTACGAGCAATGTAGTCTTGTTGGGACCAGGCATCGGCCAATGGAGGGTAAATGAGGTCCAAAGCTGGGGGGTCCGCAGTGCTAATTCTGTCCACGCACGACAGACTTGAAGGAGCAATGCAGGCCCTTCAGTGACCTTGTCAATGGGACAGTACGTCCCACAGAACTGTCGGAAAACCTCGACCCGTAGCTCGACGGGAAAAGCTCCGAAAAGTGTTCCGCCTAGCTCGGCGACCTGCAATCAATTTTAGGAAGGTCCATGAAGTATAGTAATGCGAGAAACCTTTCGGGTGCCAGATGGACCGAGACTTGAACCGTCATCTTTGACGCCCAGAGATTCGCGTCTAGTACGGCAGGAAAGAGAATGGCGGCGGTGGAAATAAGAGATTTCAGTGGGAAAGTGAGGGATCGGCATGAGTCGTGAGTTGTGAGCAGATTAGGAACGCTTTATGTAGAGGACGAGAACAACGTTGCTTTATCCATGAATTTAGCGATGAATAAGGAGTGCAACAGAAAAACAAAGCCCGGTTGAGTGTGGGTCCCGAGAACCATGGGACACACGGAAACGGTTTCATCCATCTTCTTTTATGTTCTCCTGCCCGGCGACGTCATGCATGCCACCAGTTGACAGTGTGTTTAACCCGAGGCCGGAGGCGCCGACGTAGTGCCATTGAGCGAGAACCGGCTTTTCTGTCAGTGTAACCTTATTCACCGTAGTACGATGGAGCTTGGGGGCAGCATAGCATAGGAAACTCGAAGAAGAAAGTGCAACCGGAAACGACGGTACGCCACTCGAGAAGGATATTTTTGAGTTACTAACGCCGACACTTTCCTTGCTGATATAGATCCACTACAAGAAAACGGCGGGAGGACGTTCAGCGGTAAGTGTCGTCTGGCGTGGAATGTTCACTGCCGAACGGCCGGAGCTGGTGAATGCAAAGCGGAAGAAAGCATTGTTGACCGAGCGATCATTACGGAAAATGCTGGCTAAATTATACCGCAGCTGCGCAAAAACAGACGGCTCGCACATAGCTACATAGCACTTCCACTACAAACGCATCGACCCTATAATGTGTGCGGAGACCGTCGCCGTACGCCCGACATGAATGGAAGGATTTCAATCTCCGGTGCAGCCGCGAAATGCAACCCAGACTGCGCTCAAAAGAATTCTCCAAAGTTGTACTCCTGCCCTGGGACGCTGCTCGGTGCACCCCCCTTTTGCGACTGCTTCGTCTTGACCACAGTATTAGCCACCTTCTTTGGCGCTGAGATCTTGAGAGGCTTCTCCTTCGCAGCTGCGGCAGTGGGCTTCCGCAAGAGAGAGCCTGCTGAACGAGCTTGCTTCGACGTTTTAGGGTCTGCTCCAAATGAGACCTTTTTGCGAGGCGGAGGTGCCTTTTCCGCTGCGCGTTTTCTTTTTTGTTTTCCAGAGAGCGCTGTCGGCGGCTCCAGCTCTTCCTCCGCGTCATCTGAGTTTTCTGCCTCCTCTTCATCCATCCCAGCCTCTTCTTCGATTTCCCCACCATCCTGCTCCTCTTCAGCCTCATCGTCGCCTTCGCTGTCTTTCTCAGGAGCCCAAGGCAGATCGATCGATGCCTTGCGTGTCTCCATAGCACCGCTTGTGAGCTTCACCAGGCCTCGAGCTTTCCGCATGTCTTTCCGGGTTTGCAAGGTGGCCAGAACCTTCTCATCCGCATTCGAAAGCGGTGTAGACGATTCGGAGGGCGGAACTGTATACCGAGGAAATTTGCCTATGCTCCAGTCTCGCAGGACGATCCGCGCAGCGCCCGTGAGATCCAATTCGCCTTTCTAAACCCGTACAGTTAGCCCCTGACGACAGCTGCAATGTTCAGACATACCTTTTTGACGAGTTGATTTGCCCGGGCGACACAGGACAAAAATGAATCGGTATCCCCGGCAGAGAACGCCGGTAAATTGTAGAGTAGCATCAGGTCCTCGGTGTTAGAGCGGGCCACAAGGTGGTGAACTGTAGGCAACGTCAGAAAGGTTGAGGAATCAGCAACATGGAAGCTCGACCAGCCATAATTGGGTCCTTCAACCGATCTATGCGACCTTTGCTGCGCATGAGTATATCGCGAGCACGAATATTATCGATACTCTTGCTGTCTTCAGATTCCGCGTCGGTCTTCCATGAAATCCCAGGAGTATCGATGAGGCGAATGGGTTTGCCGTTCACCTCGAGGGTAACCTCCTGGGCATAAGTAGTCGTTGTCGGTGCGCGCGAAGATGTGGCCAGCGTATAGATAGGGAGTGCAGATTTTTGCAGGAGAGAGTTAACGAACGAGCTTTTCCCCACCTAATGCACTGTCAGAAGTCGAACCCGAACATGGAAATTGAACAGACGTTAGTAACCCCGACAACGGCGACACACAGAGGCTTGTCTCCCTCCTTTTGCACCGCCCATTCACCTAAACACTGTAAAAACGAGTCCGCACCCGTTGCATCCTTCGCTGATGCTTTCGCCTTTCCTTTGCCCTTCTCCTTAACGGCGGGTTCCGGCCCTGCGGGCAAGAACGCAGAGGCTGCACGGAAAGGCAGCGTAGGGTGATGGGCCCGGAGATACGTTGTCCAAGACGCAACAGATTCGCGCGGACAGGTATCTAATTACGATTAACACAGCTGGACACAAGCAGACGTTAGGGCACACCAATTTTGTTCAGCACGAGGAGAATCCGCTTGCTAGATGTCGCACTGGCCAGCTCTTCCAAGTGTGCGCTCCGGAATGGGAGTGGATCGCGGGCGTCGAGAATCTCGACAATTACGTCCGCGTCATTTAAAACCGCCTGCAAGTGCGGGAAGTCGCGGTTGATGAGTACAGGGACCTCTTCCTCCACAGGCTCGTCGACTTCCATGGGGATTTCCCTCGGCTTCAGTTTTCGGTTGTCAAGCCGCTTCGCGCTCAAGCTAGCAATGCCGTCGAAGCCCTGCGCCAACCCCAGAGCTTTAACCTCCGCAAAGAATTCATCGGCCTGGGCGTCCGTTTTTTCATTGTCCGAGGCAGCATCGTCTACATCTTCGTCCTCGGCATCCGAGTCGTCGACTGAATTCTTCTTAGTTTTCTTTTGCTCCTTCCTCCGCTGTTTCTCCTCGACGGCCTGCGGGACATGAGCAGTTATTTGTATACTCGGGTTTTGAGCAACGCACGACCCGACGCTGGTCTGCAATCTCAGCTAAAATTTGATCCTTATACGGGAAGTTATTGGGGATGCCAGGATCCTTCTTAGTTTCTGGGGCCAACTTTTAGCACAGTAGTGCACCGACAGGGCTTTGGTGACGCACTGGACTTCCACTGAGGATTCTTTTTCGCAGCTTTGACCTTTTTCTTCCTGCTCTCTCGCACTTTGTTCAAAAGTTTTTTGCGGTCATTTGTGGTCCCGCGGTTGCTCGTTTCTGTTTCCAAAGGTAAGCAGAGTCTCAAAAAGGTGAATTCAACATACTCTTTCGGATGCGAGGCATATTGGGTCTCGAGCGTAGACCTGAGAATGGACGTTGAGTGAAAAGTTTTGGACGCTTATCAGGCTTTCCCCAAATGGAGTCTGTTCGATCCGATCATTGGGCGCCTAATTCTTCTGCGAGTCCGAACTACAAATCGAGCTCTGCCTATCGCAACTCTTTGCGAGAGCTGCGAATTTCGCTGCTCGTCTATTTGGTGTTACGACATTGGAGCGAATGGTATTGGATGATGTGAGGTACGTAAAATACAATACATACAACATGGGCGTCTACTAGCATCACAACGGTCTGACTTACCATCATGGCTTCGACAGACGCCCACAGCTGGTATACGCGAGCGGCGCCACGACGAAGATTATTGCGGGCGCACCTGCCGTTTGCCGTCCATTCACGACTTTCGGAGGTAGCCCAGCCCGGTGTACGGACGTGAAGACTCTTGATACTTGCAAAACATATTGAGACAGAACAGAGACGACGAGTACTAGGAAAACATTTGCGACGGGAAAACTTGACAACTTGGGATCATTTGCTATCGAACAGGGTCCAGTCTTCACGGGATTTTGTAGAAAAAGAAAATTTGGGAACTTGAGGCGCCACGAAACCGGAAAACCTCTTCTTCACTTGGGTACCTTGACCTCTTGCCCGTCAATTATTTTATTGCCCTTTGACCAATTGCAACGACGACGGAGGGCGCCAGGGGCAATTTACCAACGGGCATCGGCGGGGGGAGCTGCCACTGGCGCCGCAGCGGGCGCATCGTAATCCCTGCGAGGGCTGCCGCCTCTTGGAGGGCTCCTGGAGTAACTCCTCCGCCGCCTGTCGGGGGAATATCTTCCGCCTCTGGACGGAGGTGGGCTACGACGTTCACGCCAATCCCTGCTGTCTCTGTTGTCCCGTCCGTAAGGGTCACGGTCGCGGTCGCGGCGGCCAGGGTCCCGGTCACGGTACGATTCGCGATACGAGTCTCTTCCTCCGCCATGGTAAGAGTCACGGGCAGCCGAGCGACGATGTCCCATATATTCGCCGGGCGTCGGGGCGTGAGGACGGTCGGTAACAGAGTAGTCGACGCGGATTCGACGTCCGTTGAGGTCCTAGGGAGTGCTGATGAGTGGTTGATGCCCTACAATAAGAGACCGACGTACCACGCCGTTGAGCTCTTGAATGCAGCGTGTAGCATCCTCGACGGTAGCCATTTTTATAAAACCAAACCCGCGGGATCGATCGGACTGCTTTTGTATCCGTGAGTACTGTTACAAGACTGGACGCTTGCTGCGCAAAGACCGACCCTTTGATCGTACACGATGGTCACTTTTTCGACCCTGCCAAAGCGACTAAACTCTTCGTCGAGGTCGCGCTCTTGGGTTCGGATGCTGAGACCAAAGACACCAAGCACATTGGAAGGATTGGGGGCCTGCTGGGACTCGTAAGTATTGTTCGCCAAGAAGTCAGTGTGTTGCTGTGAACTGACAATTGGGGCGTGGGTGGGGCGCCGAGTCGGAGGGGGAGACCTGCGACGGTAGGGGCTGCGATAGCCTTCTCTAGGAGCGCCGTTGCGCGGTGCGGGGCTGCGGGAGCGAGTACGGCCACGTGGAGGCGCTCCGTCAGCAGGCAACGCAGGGGGAGCCGTGTAGTCATCGGCATAAGGGTCTACCGGGGGTGCGCTTTCTGCGTACTAAAGACGGTCGTCAGCCTCAATACGTCGAAGAAAGGAAATGAGACTTGCCATGATGTGGTTCGGGTTCAAGAGAGGAACTGTTTGACTATGTTTCTTTTCACAGCCTTCGCGAGTCCCACGCACTGGCCACAGTCAACGAGCTGTGGACTAAAAAAAAACGGAAGACAGAACAGCCTATATCCTTTGCAGAGCCGATCAGCGCGGTACGACGTCGACAACAAGAAAGTGAGGAAGAAAAAGCTTCAGACAAATAACTACATATGTTACATAAGCAGACTCACGTGTGGCATCGTGGAACTAGTCAGTCGCAAGGCGTGACCTCGAAATTCTAACGACTCTCAGGAAGACCAGATGGTGAGCCCGCCGTCCAGCGCGTCCTCAGTCATCAGTTGACGGATTTTGTAGGGTATCGACATCGCCCACCACCACGTCAAGAAGGGCAACAGGACCGCCCCCAAGAGCGAGGACCCATATCTTCTCCTCCTCGTCAAGGTACTTAGAATTTCGTCGCCCCAAACTCATTATTTATACACACCCACCCCAGCTCTATCGGTTTTTGGCAAGACGCACAGATGCTAGCTTCAACAAGGTCATCCTCCATCGTCTCTTCCTCTCCAAGATGAACCGCGCGCCCTTGTCGCTGTCCCGGATTGTGAAGGAGACCTCCAACACCGTTGACCTTCCATCTAAAATCATCGTGTCTGTTGGCACGGTCACGGACGACATCCGTCTCCCCGAGGTTCCCAAGCTCACCATCGCCGCTCTGCGTTTCACCCACGCAGCAAAAGAACGCATCCTCAACGCTGGCGGCGAGGCACTGACGCTGGACCAGCTCGCTCTCCGGGCACCCACTGGTGCCAACACCGTCCTGCTGCGCGGAAAGAAGACCGCTCGGGAGGCCAACAAGCACTTTGGCATGGGTTCGTATATATTTCGATTACTTTCTTCTGCTGTGTTGACGCGGACATTCCCAGGCCCACACAAACACAAGAAGCCCTACACGATCTCGAAGGGCCGCAAGGTATGCTACTTTGTGTTTTATCCTGGATCTGCCTGTTTATCTCCGTTTTCAACAGTTCGAGCAAGGTCGTGGGCGCCGAAAGTCCAAGGGTTTCAAGGTCTAAATCCTTGCAAAATCCTCCAACATCGGGGGCATGTTCGAGTTGGAAATTGGGCGATACTTGTTCCATGTGTTATGCCATGCTATTATACATTCTCTTTGTATGCGCTCTCATCATATCTTGCATGCCCTGACGTGAACCATGCATATTTCCCTCCTAAGAACCGTGAGACGACTCGATTCTGCGCATTGTTCGCCGCGCAGCGTCACTCGCAGAAACCCACTTCTTCGGGGGTGGTGGAGGGGGTCCTGTTATTTGTGCCGCCTCGGTTTTCGAAGTAGTTCTTTGCCGCACAGCCAAATCGTGTTTCCGAGCAGCGTCGCTTGCTTTCACCCATCCCACATTCCCGTTCGCAGGTGGCTCAGCAGGCAGTCGCGTTATTTTGATCGTTAACGCGCCTGCACCCGAGCTGATGTGGTCGACCCCCACATCCCCCTTCTCCTTCAAATCCGCATCCGTTTCTGAGTCCATCGGGCGTTCGTCGGATGACGGGTGTATCAGACTTTGAAACGCTGCTTCGACGTTCGCGTCGTTCGTCGCGGCTTTAAGTGTCGCGGCCTGTTCTTGCTCCAAATCTAGTCGGAGGCTTTGGTGGTTTATCGGTGGACTGGGGTGATTTATCGGCGGCCGTAATGGCAAGTCGTCCCTTTTTAGCCGCCGGCGCAGCCGTTCACGCGCCAATGCATTGTCGAATGCGTCCTTCGCTAACATCTTGATGGCCTGCGTTTCATACTGATACTCGTCCAACAAGAACGCCCTCTCCCTCTCCCTCTCCTCCTCCTCCAAATCCTCCATCCCAAGTAGGCTCTGAAGCTTACGTTCGAGGCGACCTTTCGCTTCCTGAATCATGTCCTTGAAGGAGTCCTGTATTATCTGCTTCTGGTTCTCCTTCCATTCTTCGTCAGGCTCCTCCTCATAATACTCCGCAGATGGTGTGGTGGGAGAATGCTCGTCCGCGTCTAGGGATGATATCGAAGACATCGGGGGTGTGTGCAACATACTGGGAATAAAAGGCGGAAATGCGTTCGGTCTATGGTCCGCGTTCCGGATTCTTAGTTATTGCGGCCTCGTGTTTAGATGCTCTCGCCGCGTTATCCAAGAAATTGATGGTATTAATCTAGCAGGCTCTAACGACTGCACAACTTCATCTACTGCTTCTTTACTAATTACTTTTGAGGTGGGATGATCTGGTCCAACGATGGGGGGATCATGAACTGCTTCTCGTTGACCGGCGTGGAGACCGTCTCCGGGTTGGCCATCTTGGTGGCCTGTTTGGCCTGCAAGCTTCGGAGACCTTTTGTCCCTCCAGCGTAGAAAAAGGCCATGCTCCCGCCGATGATTATGTGCCCATAGAAGCCCAAACGTGCCCACGCGACAATAGAGTCTGTAGCAGTGAGCAGCATAAACGGAGCGGCAGCAAAGTTCAGCAAGGTGACGGTAATGATCGTGCCCAGGACGTCGTATACGCGTTTCGCGATCGAAGGCGGGGCCCCAGGCGCTGGAAGAAGGAGTGGCCGGATGTTGGCTCGGGCAAGACGTGAGATGGTGGTAATGAAACCGCCAGTCACGAAAGTAAGATAGTAGCCACTAGCAATGCCATGCTGTCGGCATGTCAGCGGGCGACGAGCCACAAAACGTCAGTTATACACACCCAGAAAGCGCTAGTCGTGAATGTGATCATGCTACTTCTGAAACCCGGTTTCTTGCCTTTGGGAGTGACACGTTTGTACACGCACTCTCTCAGCCAGACGTTAGTTTTCATGTTCCATGAGTCAAGGAGGACTTTGAAATTGGGCGCCAGCTCGATGTTGAGAGGGTCGACGTTCGCTGCACCGTTCCATGTTGTCTCCCCGGATGGGCTTATGCCGGTGAAGCCAAGCCCGGTTAAAATGCTGGCGCCCTATGGCCAACAGTCAGACAAGCACAGTCGACGTAGGGATCCAAGAGGCGCACCTCCGTGAGGGTCCAGACCGCGTAATATTTCATGCGCTCCATTATTCCACACAGTTGATATACTGCGATCCTTCAAGACGTTTCTACCATTTGAGCAGAATCCTCGGAATCACGACACGCCACTCACCGGTAGAGCATACTTTGTTGAACGAACCACGGAGTCAGAGCAATACCATAGTTCCATGTGGGGCTGAAGACAACAAAAACGCCAAGATACCCGAGACCAAAGAGTAGTTTGCGGTAGGCAACGCGTTTCCTACCAGAAGGAACGTTTCGGCCGTACTTGTCTTTTACAGCAAGCTTTTTGAACAAGGTTTCGTTGACTAAATCAATGTAGTCCACATAATCAAGGTAGGGTCCGACAAGGATCCCGGGGAAATAAAATCTGCGTTGGCTAGAGTCGAATGTTTGTTTATGTGACGTCGCGTACGCACGAATATCCCAGAAATTCCAACAACGATGGGAATTGTGTAACGCGCTTGGCCGTTTGCCATTTATCAAGATCCTGTACGCGTCGATAAGGCGTCGAGTCGCGTGAAAGCGGAAGTATACGCACCTCGGCACGTCGCCGACCGTCATACACGTTCCATGCGAATGTCGTTAGCTTCATGACGAGTACCATTTGTGGGCCCGTAATCTCAAGGGTTTCGTAGCTGAACTCGAATATAGATCGTATAATATGGCTACCATGATATAAGCGCCAAACAGATTTGATTCCAGAGACTTACTTGACCGTGAGATGGCCCATTACAACACTGCAGCGTCGCGTCGGTCATGGTTTATAAGCCAATGACTACACTCACGCGAAAACGACCCAGGGCATCGTGGAGGCATGATAATATTTGGTGATGTAGTAAGTCGCCAGAACGCTTGCCAGGAGCTGGGCAAACGCGCTGTACAATTTTAATACTGGGAAGAAGAACAGCACAGTTATGCCAATGTTGAATAGGTGCTTCAGAACCGGCTGGCTCGAGGGTATGCGAATGAAGACGCTCCCGAGTGGATATGCAATCAACAGGCATGTTATGAGCTATTTCTTTCTGGTTAGCCACCAACCACGGAATACTCAGTCGTGGCTAGCCTTGACTTGGTCAACAGACGCGCCCACGGCCCCCGCGAGCGGCATAAAGAGTGCGTCCATGCTGGCACGAAGAGAGAAATTTGGGGTCGCTGCCAACGTTCGCGAACCAGCCCAAAAAGGAAATTGATGCCCCAAAGTAACAGTCAAGGCGACTCAAGGGTCGTTCAAAAAACACAAAAAAATGCTATTGGCGCAGGAGTACTAAATATTAATTGGGCATATCTTCGCAGTCAAAACTCAACGCGAAGGCGTGTGCAAGCGCTCAAACGGTTTCGTGTACGGTGCCAGCCTGGACAGATGCTGGTCCTGTTCCACCCTGGGACGCGCTGGCGCTGTGTACGATATGCTGCGCGTCATAACCACCAGGGTTGACTGTACTTGGCCCATATGAGGCGGCAGGGGCATCGACGGCTGGGCTGTTGCAAGCGGGATAGCAGGAGCGGCACTAGGCGTAAAGAAAGGCGCCTCCGCAACAGAAGATTTCCATACGCCAGTGTGCTGGCGGCTGTGCGCAATAATCGACAGGATTAGGATGAGGATAGTGTAGGGCATGACTGGTAGAGATCTCTGAGACCAGGAACACACTGGAATGTGACACAAGATACTCACGTATGATCCAGTTAAGAAAAGAGAAGGCTTGGATTGCGGAAGTTTCTTGGCAGGCGGCTTTGACAGTGTTGTCGAAGTAGTCGCCGCAGTTGGAGATAAAAGTGTTCTGTGCAGCCTGGGCACCGTCTGCTGCGGTAGCGAGCCAGAGCACCCATATAATCGCTATTCGGCGTTTCTATAAACCATGTGCTCTACACTTAGGGAATTGAGACTCACAAAGCCACGATATCTCAACGATAACCATCGACGTGAAGGCGGCCCCGGAGTTCATAATTTCCAAGGCAATCCTGTCGTGGAATTAATTAGTAGTGGCACAGGCAACTTTGGAATGCGACGCACATTACAGGAAGCGTTATAAGCGTGAGAGAGGCCGTCGCGATGGCTAAAGCCGCAAATTCAAAATATCCGCCCAGAAATTTTTCCGTCGTGGACGTCAACGCAGAACTCAGGCCCAGTACAATGACAGCGAAGCCGAGAACAACGCCTACGTTCAAAGTTCAGAAATTTGAACCGTAGGCTCGCGGTGAGACTTACATAGCACAATAAGGCGAATGAGAGCAAGAAGGGCCATGATACTCGTGGGCAAAGTCGTGGGACACAGGTTTCTCCTCTCCGCTTTTATAGGGTCGCAGACAGGAGAGATCGCTTACCACGGCGGAGGCTAATTTTAAATTAAATTGACAATGAGTCGCAGTTGTCAGAATGAAACGATCCTTGGCCGAAGAAAACATCTCCTGTCACCTGAAGCTTTTAGTCAGGGCTGCCAAGCTCGAGCCCAAGCCAAAGAAAAAGAAAAAACACTAGAGGATGCCCAGTGTCCGTTTATTCTTCTGCACGAGACCCAAGGCACGGAAGGAGCACAATGATTTATATTAGACGGCCAAGCCTTGCGATCACGGCACTGTATTATCGATTATCGCGAAAGCTGTCAGCGCACGGCCTTTGACGTGACTTGACAAAGTTGACAAGGGGGCAAGGCGAGCCTTGGGGACATTGACGAGGATATCGAGGTCAGTTGAATGAGAACAGGAGTTCAAGTGCAGGAGCACAGCACGGAGAGAGGCACTGCATGCAGGAACACTCGGCACGGCTGGTCGTGAGCCAGGAGTGAGTACTGGTTCAGATAATGAACGACAGGGCTCGACAGGGTCCATTGATCCGGATCATCGGGTAGATTCGCCGTAGGAAACGAATGTAAGTATGAGGTAGTTAGGACGTTGGGCACTGATAAAACTCCTCACAAAAACAAGGACTTTAGCTTCACCACTTTAGCTTTAAATCACCATAACGCATACCAATAATGTCTTGTTTTCCAAATGATCACCAACCCGAAAGTCTCGAATCCACCAAATTTGTGCATAGCCCGAGGCTCCTTTTTTCAGACTCATTCGCTTCGCCCGTTCCTGGTCAAGGTGAAGTGAAGATATTCATTTATTTTGAGCGATTTCGAAAAACCTTCGAGAGGCTTGTTGTATATGCCTCGGATGTTTCCTTTTTGCGGGCGATGGTGTTTCGAAGGACTGAACGGCTTTTTGTGATGAACGAAATGGATAGCAAATTGACAGTTACATTATAACAATAGAGAAGCAATTCACTGTAACCACGACGCCGAAGATCCTAGCGAAGTTCACGAAAGGTCGAACAGCGAGATCGAACATCCAAATAGTCGATCCTCAGGAGGTCAAGGACGGGAAGTCATCGACAATGAATTCGCGCTTGGCGTCAGGTGTGCCGTCTTCTCCCCAAACCGAACGAATGAACCAGTCGCCGAAGGAGGTATCAACAAGGTGCGCGTCACCCGTCTGCACGGAAAATTCTAGGTGTGGGCGGCGTGCAGCGAGACGGTGGGTGATGACGTGGCATATGAAGACGAAGAAGATGAGGGAGAGGATGATCAGAGTGCGGGCCTTGCGCTGGAAGTGGGGAACGGGCGGCGCATACGAGCTGAGGCGTTCGCAGATGGAAGGTTTCGGGGGTGGTGCGAGAAAAGCTATGGAGAAGTCCCTGGCGGAAGATGGTGAAGAGGGAGTCACAATTATCGCGGGCAGGGAGTCCTTTTCCGCCTTCATGGGCAGGGAGAGGTCTTCGGAATGTTAGCCGGGCGTGTGACTGAAGGTTTATGACCTACCAAGAGGGGCGGGTATCAAGGTATAGTCTATACGGTGAGGGAAACGGTGCAGACGAGGGGCTATAGCAGAGACCAGAGTCAGAAAATCGCGAGTATTGAGTAAAAGGGTCCCACAGGAACGGTGTGCGCCAGACATGATTGGTTTAAACTAAATATATGGCCTTCTGTCACCAGAATCGCAGGCAGAAAAGAATGTGGGTAAAAGAACGTGGATTGGGAGGCGGTCGAGGGCGAGTATGCGTCAGTGGAAGAACGACTGGCGAAGTGGGAGGAAGAGGTGGGTTTTGATCGTTGCGGCGTTGTAAATCACGGCTGATCATGATCGGCAAGTAACCAAATGGCCGACGCGCTTCGTGCTCTTGTACTCTTGCTTGTACTTACTCTTGTTTTGTATCGACACGCGCCCCTGCTGTATGCGAGACTCCATATTGGCTTATTTTCCTTTGAATTCCCCTTCATTTTGATTTTTTTCTGCGACAAACGGTACTTGATGGTATTGGCGTCTATTTGGTAAATGCTTTGAATTTTGTGAAGACCCCATTTAGAACCAACTTTCAATGTTCGAGTCCAGCGACTTGCATCCTTCACCCGAATTTTCTACTACGTCTACGCCTATAAAATCTGTCTCCTTGTCCTCCCAAGCTTACGTTCTCTCTGTTGCAACTCTGCCCACATTTTATGCCGCGTCTGCTTCCGCTCCCTCGAATATAATCGACCTATTCGACAAGTCTACGCTGCTGGGCATACAGACCCTTCCCGGGCATGCCATAGGAACATCTTCTCTGCGCTCCGTGGATACAATTGCCAACATCTCGCGCCCGTGTCTCATTTCGTCCGGACTGGATGGGAGCATCATGGTCTGGGATGAGCGGGCCAACTCGCACAGCATCAAAAGTGAGAGAAAACACGTCTTCCAATT